>CAUYUJ010010369.1:323902-336402 GCA_963575745.1 Prorocentrum cordatum | reverse complement strand
CCCTGCTGCCGACCCCCTCTCTCGGATAATGGGCTACGCAAGAGCTAAATCATCAGGCCTCGGCGCAGCCGTGAAGCAGCGTCGGGACTTCATCGGCAAGACAAATTGAGATTTTGATGATATTGTTGAATTCGGTGTTGCATTTCGAGCTTGCTCGCGTATGCTATGCAGAAAGCTTTTCTACGAAGTATTGAAACGTTGCAAATCCCATGTGGTTTTTGATCCTGACCCCACCGATCTGCATGAGGAGTGCCACCGAATTTCAAGACATGTGGCAAATCCCATGTGTTTGTCGACCCTGACCCCGACGATCTGCATGAGGAGTGCCACCGAATTTCAGAAATGTGACAGATCCCATGTGTTTTGGGACCCTGACCCCGCCGATCTGCGTGACGGGGGCCACCGAATTTCAAGACATGCGACAAATCCCATATGTGTTTCGACCCTGACCCGCCATCTGCGTGAGGGGTGCCACCGAATTTCAGAAATGTAGCAAACCCCTTGTGTTTTCGACCCCTGACCCTGCCGATCTGCGTGAGGGGTGCCACCGAATGCCAGAAATGTGGCAAGTCCCATGTATTTTTCGACCCTGACCCCGCCGATCTGCGTGAGGGGTGCCACCGAATTTCAGAAATGTAGCAAGTCCCTTGTGTCTTTTGACCGTGACCCCGCCGATCTGCGTGATGGAGAGAGCGTGATCCACCGCCGCTTTACTGTGGAGAATTGCCAACCTTTTCCTCTGGAACCTGGGGGTCGCCCCCCCCCCCCCCTCCGAAAATACCCCCCCCCCCTGCTGGAACCCCTCCCCCCCCCCCCCCTCCGGATCCGGAAAACCGGGGGGGGGGGGGTCACTACCGGTTCGAACCCCTCCCCCCCCCCCACTCACCGCCAGCAAACGACTCCCGGTCCCTACCACCGTCCGCATCACATCCCCCACTGTTGTTCCCAGCACCACTGTCCTCACCACCACTGTCCCCACTGTGTCCCCACCAGTGCCCCCACCACTGTCGCACTGTCCCCACTGTCCCCACCACTGTTCCCACCACGATTCCACTCTCCCCACTGTCTCCACGGCCCCAACCACTGCCCGACCATCCCCACTGTCCCCACTGTCCCACTGACTCCGCCGCTGTCCCACTGAGCTGTCCCACTGTTCCCACCACTGTCCCCACTGTCCCCACCACTGTCCCCACTGTACCTCTGTCCCATTGTCCCACCGCCGTCCTCGCCACCGCCTTCACCACTGTCCCCACCACCATTGTACCCTCCACTGTCCCACTGTTTCCACCTCATTCCCACTGTGCCCACACCACTGCCCCCACCACCACCGTCCCCACCACTGTCCACTGTCCCCCCTGTTCCCACCATTGTCCCCACCACTGTCCCCACCACTACCGGCCCCTACTGTCCCACTGTCCCACTGTCCCCACCACTGTCCCGCTGTCCCCTCACCACTGTCCCCACCAACACCGTCCCCACCACTGTCCGCACCCCCACTCGGTTTTCGAGGGGGGGGGGGGGGTTCGAACCGGTAGTGACCCCCCCCCCTTTTCATGATGACTGGGGGGGGGGGGGGGAGGGGTTCGAACCGGTAGTGACCCCCCCCGGTTTTCCGGATCCGGAGGGGGGGGGGGGAGGGGTTCGAACCGGTAGTGACCCCCCCCGGTTTTCCGCCAGCAGCGGTAGAACACGCTCTTTCACGGGTGCCACCGAATTTCAGAAATGTAGCACATCCCTTATGTTTTTAGACCCTGACCCCGCCGATTTGCGTGAGGAGGGCCACCTAATTTCAAACAAGTAGCAAATCTTACGTGTTTTTGGACCCTGACCCCGCCGATCTGCATGAGGGGTGCCACCGGATTTTAGACATGTGGCACATCCCTTGTGTTTTTGGACCTTGACCCCGCCGATCTGCGAGAGGGGTGTCATTCTCGACCCCCCCAGAAATTCTGAGCACGCGATCTGGGCGTGGTAAAAATGGCGGTTTGTGGCTCCCCCCCTTCGCGCGGTCTACAACACGGAACAGTAAGAAGCAAGAAGCATACTTAAAACAGTGGAAACTGGAAACTGGAACTGGTGCAGGGAACAGCAAGCCCTCGCCCTACAACCTGGTGGCCCCACAAGGGGGCCAGCGGATATATATATATATATATATATATATATGTATACAACATACACATACACGTACACATCGCCGTTACGAACGTTATTCGGATGTGTGTCACTTCGCCCGATTGCATAACATTCCCGCGAACATGAACTCCCCGCGATAGCGGCCCCGAGGGGGGCGATGGCCCAGGTGGCGTTGAACACCCCTGCCCTCCTAGACGCCTGGCAAGACACCCCTCCTGCGCGGTCATCGGTTTATATCCCACTAGTATGTTTTTAGTGCGGGCATGCGTAAATCGCACCCATAAAAACAGGGTGCCCGTAAATCCAGGGAGGGATGCAGATCCCGCTAGATGATTGCGTCTTGACGCTTTCTCGGGGGCAAATTGAGAGCGGCTCTTGCGGGTTTCTATCGTGACTGTTCGTTAGTAGTCTCCGGGATTATTCGTGTTGACCCCCCGACCCCGCCCCCCCCCGTAACGGTAACCTTTTGGAACCGTTTTATAGGACCTTGTAGAGACCCCCATGCAGCTCGTACAGATCTTAACACGATTTTTTAGAGCTATCCACGAGCCACCCGTTGAAATGCGAGGAGGGGGAGGGAGGAGGAAGAGGAAGAGGTGCACACAGCTGGTGCGCTTGCGTAAGTACCGGGTTGTAAATTGGCGGCGTGGTGCACGAAAACATAGTGGTGTGTGCATTGCGTCGTGGGCCAGAAAAGTCGATAATCACACATAAGTTACATTTTGAATTGATGCGCTGATGGGCCCGCTACGAATTTCCCGAGTTGTTGCTCCTATTTGGGTCTATGGAGGTGTACATCGGCTTTGTGGTGTACACAGGCGTGTACACAAGCACTGTGGTGAAGGCAGGCGCGAACGGCTGTGGTGCGCACGGCTGCTGTGGTGGCGCAAGCGTTGTGTTGTATGTACACCAGCGCTCTGGTGCACGAGGGTATTGCGGGCCCAAGACAAAGTACCAGATCGTGCCTTCGGCCTGAAAAGTCAATAATCGCAGATACCTTACTTATTCAGTGTGATAGGTTCGGGCCTATCGCGGTCTTCTGGATTTTGGGTCCCGTCGGGACCTTGGGATGTACACATGCGTTGTGGTGTACACAAGAATTTCCCACAGTCGCCAGAAGCTGTGGTGCACATGGCTTCTGTGGTTGCGCTAGCATCATGTTGTACAGGCGCTGTGGTGCATGCAGGCGGTGCGCGCTCAAAACACAGAGTGGACCGTATCCCAGGCCAGTAAGTTCAAAAGTCACATATTTTTCATATGAATTCGATAGGTTCGGGCCTCACGCCCCCGATGACGCAAGTTGCCCCCAACGGATACAAGAACCTCATGGATTTTTTTGTTGCGGCCAAGTATGTGTACCATACTCTTTCTATTTTATACACATATACACATATCTATCTATCTATCTATCTATCTATCTATCTATCTATCTATCTATCTATCTATCTATCTATCTATCTATCTAGATATATATGATGTAAACATATATATATATATACACATCACAACCTCTCTGTCTCTCTCTCTCTCTCCCCCGTTCCGCTGCCGCCGGCGTGCTCCCTTGCCGGGCAGGTGACGTGCCGAAACCGCCGCCGCGGCCAGCCGCTGGCGGAGGCGAGGCCGCCAGGAAGCAGCAGGCGTGCGAGCTGAAGTGCATCTGCGGCGCGGCGGAGAAGGCGCTCCCATCGACGCAAATGGTGTTTGTGCGTGCGTGTTGTGATTATTATTGTTGTTAGTGGTGGTGGTGTAGTTGAATTCTCATTACTGAAGGGTAATTATTGTTGATCCCCCCCGCCCAGTGCACATGGTATTTTTTCAATTGAAGTGCCCCTCCCGGGGCTCGCACCTTGTTTTTTGTCAGGGAAAGTCTTGAGGGTCAAACTGTGTCGTGGGCCTCCGGTTTAAAACAACAAATGCTCCCGCTTGATATTTTCTCTAACAATTTATGGTATAATCGCGCTCTCGCTTGGGACTTCCTGGCAATTTACCACCGAATCGCGGCTCTTGCTTGATATTCCTGACAATTTATTGCAGAATCGCGTTCTCGCTTGGGACTTCCTCGCAACTGATCACCGAACCGCTTCGCTTGATATTTCTTCACAATTTATTCAGATGCCGGTCTTCGACACTCAGGAATCGCACTCCCGCTTCAACGACCTGCCCGCTCGACCCGCTCGTCGGGGCCTGCCCGCCCGACCAGCCCGTTAAAGACTGCAGTCGCCGCTCGCTGCCCTTCGCCCGCCTTCGATGCCCTCCGCTGCCCGTACTGGTTCCGTGGTCGCCTTCGCTCGCTGCCCTTCGTGGCCCCGTTGTTGCCCTCAGTGGCCCCGTCGCTGCCCTGTGTGGCCCCCCGCATTATATGCCCTTCGTGGCCCCCGCTCGCACGCGCCCGTCGTGGCCCCATACGCATGCCCTTCGTAGCCCCGCTGTCGCCCTGCGTGGCCCCCTCGCTGCCCTTCGTGGCCACTTTGCTGCCCTCAGTGGCCCCGCCGCTGCCCTCTGTGGCCTCGGATTTTATGCCGTTCGTGGCCCTCGCTGGCTTTTCTCACGATTTACTTGGGAATCGCACTATCGCTCGAGACTTCCTCGCGATTCATGCAGGACCCACGCTTCAGCAACCCGCCTACTCGACCTCGTCGCCTGGGCCCGCCTTCCCGACCTGCCCGCTATGGGTCTGCCCACCCGATCTGCCCGTCTGGTTCTACCATTTGTTTTCTGTTCCTTGCCCCCCTCCTGCTAATTCCTCGTGTTCCATTCTTCTCCCTCCCCCTTCCACCCGACCTCTCTTCCCTTGTTTTAGCGGCTGCACTAAATACACATGGCAGGTAAGGAAGACCCCCGAGAGGGTACGATCGAAGACGACGAGGGCGGGTACTGAGGGCTTGGGATATACGTATTGGTGGGACCGTGAGCAGATTGGAGCGAACAGTCTTAAAATGATTGTTGTTGTTATTGCCGTTGTTGCTGTTGTTGTTGTGGTTGTGAGTTTGGTTGCGGTTGTGGTTGTGGTTGTAGTTTTTGTTGTTGTGGTTGTTGGTTGTTGTTGGGAAGCGGGCGCCGGGCCCCGGCGCTCCCCTTCCCAACAACGGCGACGACGACAACAACAACAATAATTTTAAGACTGCTCGCCCTTATGTGCTCGAGTGTCCAATAACGCGTATTTCCCAAACCCTCGATACCCGCCCTCTTCGTCGTCGATCGAACCCCTGTTGGGGGGTGTACCTTTCTTCCCTGCAGGCCGGGCCCCGGCAAGCGGCGGGGCGGCCGCGGACCGTCGGCCTGGCCAGCGGCAGCGCTGATCGGCGGGGCGGCCGCGGACCGTCGACCCGACCCCAAGAGGGACGGACAGGGGACCGACCACGACGACGACGACGACGTCGACGTCGAAGATGACGGCGACGACGACGACGACGGCGACGACGAGCGAAAGCGAGAGCGAGAGAGAACGACAGCAGGGCCACGAAGGGCACGAAGTAGGTCACGAAGGGCGACAGCGGGGACACGAAGGGAATGCGTATGGGGCCACGAAGAGCGCGAACGAGCGGGGGCCACGAAGTGCAGATAATGCGGGGCCACAGCAGGCAACTATGGGGCCACTGAGGGTAGGAACTGGGCCACGTAGCACAGTGCGGGGGACACAAATGGCGACAGCGGGGCCACGAAGGGCATGCACATGGGGCCACAACGGGCGCGACTCCTGGGTGCCTGGGTGTCGGGAGCGCGGCGCTTGGGCAAATTGCAAGACATTCCAACGCAAGGCCATTCTTCAGTAAGTTGCAAGCAAGTCTCCAGCGAGAGCGCGACTCCAGAGCGCCGGGAGGGCGATTCCTTAATAAATTGTAAGGAAGTCCCAAGCGAACGCGCGATTCCTGAATCAAATGCGAGGAAGTCTCGGGCGGGAGCGGAGGTCCTGGCTAAATTGTGAGGAAGTCTCAGGCTGGAACCGTTGTTGTTGTAACCCGGGGGCCAGGGGGCCAGTTTGAGCAGGAAGACTTTCCCTGTCGAAAAACAGGGTGCGAGCGTCGAGGGGCACACTTTGATTAAGAAAAAACAGTATGCACCGGTGGGGGGGGGATCAACAATAATTATTTTTCAGAAGCGAGAATTCAACAATGCGGACGGCTACCGCTCGAGACGTCCTCGCAATCCACTGAGGAGTGATGGATTCCTGCACTGGGGCTTCGGCGCCCCCCCCACACCCCTACGTCCCCGCACCCCCACGCCCCCAGGCACCCAAACGGCCCCCAGGCACCCAAAGGGACGCTCTGTAGGGATCCAACTCGGCCTCCTCCCAGGTCTCCTACAAGACACGGTCCCATCGTCTCGGTCCGCCGTCAATTGAGAAAAGGATGATGATTATGATGAAGCTGATGATGATGGTGGTGGTGGTGATGATTATAATGCGGATGATGATGATGATGATGATGATGATGGTGGTGGTGATGATGATGATGACGATGATAATGATGATGATGATGATGCTGATGATGATGATGCTGATGATGATGATGCTGATGATGATGATGATGACGATGATGATGATGATGATGATGATGATGATGATGATGATGATGATGATGATGATGATGATGATGGCGGCGCCTCCTCCGGGACTCGCGCGCCGCACAGCGCGTCGGCTCACGCTGCGGGCGCTCTCGCCAGGCTGCCCGTTGCACTGTGGCCGCGCCCACGGGCCTCGGGCAGCTGTCCCCAATTGGGCGGCACGCTGCGGCCCTGTGCCTGTCCACGGTGGTTCGTCACGTGCGTTCCGCGTCGCAGTTCGCAGGCGTTTCGCGCCCCCAGCTCTTCCGGGCCGCGTGCTCCGAGCCATCTCCTTTGCTACACCGTCGGCAGTCGACGTCTGGCCCAGGCCGCGGCGCCTCACGCGCGTGCGCCGGGGACGTGCCTCGGGCGCGCCGCGGGACCTCCGTGATCTGCTCGGCCTCTTTCTCCTCCACGGTCTCTCCTCTCCCGCCCTCGCGCCCTCCTCCCTCGCCCCTCCTCCCTCGCCCCTCCTCCCTCGCGCCCTCCTCCCCCGGCCCTCCTCTCCCGCCCCTCCTCCCTCGCGCCCTCCTCCCTCGCCCCTCCTCCCTCGACCCTCCTCCCTCGCGCCCTCCTCCCCCGGCCCTCCTCCCTCGCCCCTCCTCCCTCGCGCCCTCCTCCCTCGGCCCTCCTCCCTCGCCCATCCTCCCTCGCCCCGCCTCCCTCGGCCCCCCCCCCTTCCCCCCTCGCGCCCTCCCGAGCGCGTGGCGGCGGGGCCACTGCGCAGGTCGCCAGCGGCAGCAAGGACGACTTTGTGACCTGCCGCGTCTGCGGCTTCTGGCTCCACTTGAGCTGCGTGGAGGGCGCGCTGCGCAGGCTCTCGCCACGTCTGCTGCTCTCCTCTTCCTTCCCTCCCCTCTCCTGCCCTCCCCTCTCCAGCTCTCCCCCTCCCCTCTCCCGCCCTCCCCTCCCCTCTCCCGCCCTCTCCTCCCCTTTCCTGCCCTCTCCTCCCCTTTCTTGCCCTCTCCTCCCCTCCCCCTCCTCTTCCTCCTCCTCCTCCTCCTCCTCCTCCTCCTCCTCCCTCTCCCGTTCCCTCTTCTCATCAATTTCTTCCCCTTTCTCCATCGTCCGCCTTCGTTCGTCCTCCTTCTTTCCTTCCACGTGCTCCATTATCTGTCCCTGTTCCTTCCTCCGTCTTCGATCTTGCCTTCTATTTCCCATCGGCCCGCTGGTGATGGACCGATACATCTTGACGTATGACATATAGTTGATATCTAGTTTCTCAAGCCCATCCCACATCAATGTTTCCAGGGTGGTCGAAGGAGGAGGAGGTCATTGACTCCCCCTCATCGCCCCCCCTCACCAGCTTCTTCGACTCGCCCTCTTCTGAGACTTCCTGCCCTCATCGACTCGTGGAGAGGGAAGGAGGAGGTCCTCAACTCCCCCCTCTCCCCCAAATTCCGGCCGCTCGTCCTCTTCTGAGACTTCATGCCCCCATAATTCGTGGAGACAGGGGAAGCAGGTCGTCAACTGCTCCCCCGTCTCGACTCCTCCCCCTTGTCCTCCCCCCAGCCTTGACGCAGAAGGAGGAGAGTGGGAGATGAAATTGATGATAATCATGATGCTGATGATGATGATGGTGGTGGTGATGATGCTGCTGATGATGATGCTGGTGTTCATGATGATCATGATGATGATGTTGGTGGTGATGATGATGATGATGATGGTGGTGGTGGTGATGGTGATGGTGATGATGATGATGGTCATGATGATGGTCATGATGATGGTGATGATTATGCCGATTTAAGGTTATGATGATGCTGGTGATGATGATGATGGTGGTGGTGGTGGAAATGGTGGTAGTGGTGGTGGTGGTGGTGGTGGTTGTGGTGGTGGTGATGATGATGATGTTGATGATGATGATGATGATGATGATGATGATGATGATGATGATGATGATGATGATGGTCTCCTACTAGGCCTCCTCCCAGGTCTCCTACAAGGCACGGTCAACAGCTGGTAGGATCCCTATAGGGATCCTATGACAGCTGGTGGGGTCCCTATCTATAGGGATCCTGTTACAGCTGGTAGGACTCCCATAGGGATCTTATTGCAGCTGGTCGGATCCCTACAGGGATCCTATTACAGCTGGTGGGATCCCTATAGAGGTCCTATTGCAGCTGGTGGATCCCTATAGGGATCCCCTAATTCCGGCCGCTCGTCCTCTTCTGAGACTTCATGCCCCCATAATTCGTGGAGACAGGGGAAGCAGGTCGTCAATTGCTCCCCCGTCTCGACTCCTCCCCCTTGTCCTCCCCCCAGCCTTGGCGCAGAGGGAAGAGAGTGGGGGATGAAGCTTATGATGATGCTGCTGATGATGAGGACGATGACGATGACGATGATGGTGATGATGATGATGCTGATGCTGGTGCTGGTGCTGGTGATGATGCTGCTGATGCTGATGCTTCTGCTGCTGCTGATGAAGATGAAGATGAAGATGAAGATGAAGATGAAAATGATGATGCTGATGATGATGATGCTGCTGATGATGAAGATGATGCTGATGATGATGATGATGATGATGAGGAGGAGGAGGAGGAGAGACTGAGGGGAGAAGGAGGAAGAGAGAAGAAGGAGAGAGAGAGAGATGGGAAGAGAGAGACAGAGAGAGAGACCGAAAGGAATTTATGAGCATGAAGGAGCCAAGAGGAGAAGGAGGAAGTTGAGCCCATGATGAGGAAGGCCTGAAAGATGAACATCAACGTCGGCCTCGGTGCGCGCCCTCGTGGAGGAAAATGAGTAGCAGGGCACGGCGACGATGGTATGATTGTGGCATGGCTATTATTGACGATGGTGATGCTGATGATGAAGATGTCGATGGTGACGATGGAGATGCTGACGGTGACGGTGACGATGCTGATGATTGTGGCGATATTGGTGGTGATGATGACGGCCATGATGTTGTTGTTGATGGCGATGATGAGGATGGCGACGATGACGATGATAACGAGAAAGTGCGAGGAGTTGAGGAGGAAGGGGAGCTTGACGAGGAGGAGGAGGAGGAAGCCATGAGGAGGAGGAGGAGGAGGCGGAGGAGGAGGAGGAGGCAGAGGAAGAGGAGGAGGAGGTGGAGGAGGAAGACGAGGAGGCGGAGGAGGAGGAAGAAGAGGTCCCGAGCGATGAAGGGGGCGTCTGGTGACCGACCGCCCCTCAGCCAGAATCAGCAGACCACGGAGCGCTGCCCGCCGAAGGCGCACACCATGAGCAGGCCATGGGGCACGGCGCCCCAGACCCAAGACCGCCCGTGCCCCTGCCGCCCCCCGCTGCCACCACCACCACCCGCCAGACCCGGCGGCTCCAGAGACCGACCTCCGAGGGCGGGTCGCGGCCGCCCGCGTCACAGCGGACGGAGGCTCTGGCTTCGCCGACGGCGACGACGACCACTTCCGGGCCCACCGTGGGCCCGCGGCGACCGCGCGCGCGCGCGAGTCTCGGGGGCGATGGTGGGCGGCCCTCTGCCCTTGCCCCCGGCTGGGCCCGACGGGGGGGGGCTGCCCAGGCGTCGTCGAGCTCGCCGCGCTCGCCGCGAGGCTCGCCGGCGATCGCCATGCCGCCGCCATGCCGCCCGCCGCCGCCCCGGCCGCCCGCCTCTCGCCGCCGCCGCGAGCGTCAGGCGCTTCCGGGAGGGCCGACTGGCCGCCCGCGCCGCCGCGCCTGCGGCTCCGCCGCCGGCGCCGAGGCGCCGCCGCGTCGCTCGCGGGCTCCGCCGGCACGGGGGCCACCTCCGGAGCGCCCCTTGGCATCGCTCGGACGTGTGCATTTTTCCTCCGGCGAGGACCCTCGAGGAGCATCTTTCTTATCAGTTGGCGAAAGAAAGCCACGCACGAAACCGGAAAAAAACACAGGGAATGGACGTCCGAGCGATGGCCAGGCCCAGCGCAGCGGCGGCTGCGCGGAGTGGCCCCTCAGCCCGCGCGGGGCCGCCGCGCTCTCTCCTCGGAGCGGCCCGCGGCCAGGCCGCAGGCGGCGGGCCGCGGCCACGCCCTCCGCGTCGCCCCCCCGCAGCGCACCCGCGGCGGGCGCGCGCGACCGAGGCGGCGCGCGGCCCGGCGACGAGGGACTCGATCCAGCGAGGCTGGCGGAGGAGGAGGAGGAGGAGGAGGAGGAGGAGGAGGAGGAGGGTCGATCTCTGGGGCGCCGCCATGGAGGATGAGGGGATCAGATGATCAGTTGAGGACGCGAAGGAGGCGAGGAGTCCAGAAGGAGGGTTGGTATGAGCGGGAGGATGGGCACGTCGAGAGAGGAGAGCAGTTGAACACGGCCTGCCGACGCAGTGGAAATCCAGTCAAGCTGCAGGACTCACGCACTCACTCACTATCAGTATCCTAACTTTTCCATACGTGCAGGGCTAGCCTGCTTGACCTCAGAGGATGGCGCTGGCCACGATTGCTGCCAGGGTGCACCACCTGGTCATGTTGCAGCTGATGCCCACCACTGCGGTGCCATACTCCCCGCAGGCGGTCTCTTCGTTGCTGGAGTACGCCAGCGAGGGTGGGGAGCAGGCCGCTGGCAGGGGTGGTGTGACAAGCACTTACGACATCGAGGACAAGTCGTATTGGGCCGCCATTGGTATGAAGAACAAGGTTTGTGGAGGACGATCCAATGGAGAGGAAGCATGTTGCCAAATAATTTCCAGATGTCTAGAACATGTGTTAAACATGTTTTTTAAACATGTAAAAAAAACATGCTTACAACATGTTTCGAATCTTTCCCGACACGTGCAACACGTTTTGAATTCGATGGTAGGACTGTGAGGGCGTCCATTGTCGTGGCACCCCCAAAGCGAGGTGGGCGTCACCCGGTACCAAAACCACGAGTTCCAGAGGGTCCAGAGCACGGACGGCACCTTCTTCTGGAGCGACGCCGCCAACCACAACGGGAGCAGCTTCCGAGGCGCGCGGGACCTCGGCTCCAGCGTGGCCTGGGGCTGGCACCACCCGGCCGGCGTCTACAGCACCATCCCCGTCGGCAGCCCCCTCCTCGACGACCAGCTGAACGTCTACATCGGGGCCGACGACGCCATCCGCAAGTTCGACGTCTCCGGCGTCATCATGTGGAGCTATGCCCCTCGAGGCCAGCTCGCGGCGGCACCCAGCCTGTGTACCCCCACCGCCAGGCGCGTGCCGTCCTCCGTGCACCAGGAGGGCGGCAGGACCCCCGATTCGCGGTGGAGTCAGCAGGAGGACTTGCTGCGGCCCGATTGGGCCAAGGACAATGCGTCGGAGATGCCTTCCCTGGTCCTCATCAAGGACTTTCAGATCGGCGACCTCGTCGAGGTAAAGCCCGGCGCGAGCTACAGGGCGGAGGGCACGGTGCTATCCAGCGGCCGTGGGCCTAACCCGCCGCCACCGTGTCTGCCCAGCTTGTGGATGAGGGGCCTCTTAGATGCCTCTTGGGGTCTCTCGGGAGGCCTCTTGGGGGTCACTAGGAGGCCTCCTTGGGGCCTCTTGGGGGTCTGCTGGGGGCCTCTTGGGAGCCTCTGAGGGGCGTCTTGGGGGCCTCTTTAGGCCTCTGGGGGGCCTGCTAAGGGGGCTTCCTGTCTGCCTCGGAGGCGATCTTGGGGCTCAGGGCTCCAGGTGCCAGCTCGTGTTCCACCTGTCGGGGCCGTTTTGCGGACACTTTGGGCCCCGCATGGGGGCTGCAAATAGTGATGGAGTGTTTGCGATAGTGCTAGAGCGTCTCGGATGGCCGAAACAAACAAACTATTGTGCTAATATGCTTGCCAGCGTGGACTCCAGACAGTGGGTTTTGCACACTCGATGTGCGTCCAATGTGGTGCACTTATTTTTGACCACCACGCGTGTGACCACCTCAAATGCTCGTCG
>CAUYUJ010010369.1:266402-321402 GCA_963575745.1 Prorocentrum cordatum | reverse complement strand
ATATCCCAAGATGTCTCATAATGGCTTCCTCTGTGTGCTGCCCACTTCTCTGATCGAGGCAATTCCTCTGGGCATCGTTTCTGGATGGGCTGGTGGGGATTCGCGAAGCGACAACAATTTCTTTTCTCAGGAACAGGGCCGCTGTGGCGGTCTGGCAGTAATGTTGTTGTCGTCGTCGCCGCCTCGTCGCCGCCTCGTCGCCGCCCGTCGTCTGGGCCTGTGTGGCGGTCTGGCGGCTCGGCTGTCGCCGTGGCCGCCCCGTCGCCGCCTCGTCGCCGCCCGTCGTCTAGACCTGTGCTATGCTGTTGCCGTCAACGCTTCGGTGCCGCCAGATACATAGATTGCACATGATTCTCCTTCCTAAAAAGAGAATAGACTCTACCCCCCCCCGGGACTTAACGCTTCCCCCCGGGATAGTATAATTTCATATATATATATATATATATATATATATATATATATTCTGCACACATGTCCGTCTTAAATATGAAGTCATATAATCCCAGCTAGGCCGGTTTCCCCCCCCTGAGGTTCCCTTGTACAGAACACTATGCGGTGACATTTTTTGTTCTAGCATAAGACTTTTTCGCGAATCCCTTGCAAAAAATGAGACGAAGTGCACACGCGCGCGTTGTCGCCGCGCATGCCGAAATCCTTCCAAAACCTTCGGTGCCGGAAGGATTTCGCAATCGAGTTTCCAAAAAACATACAAAAACACAGGGTTTCGCAACACTGATTTGCTAAGAAAGTTTCCGCGCGAGCTCTTGCGAAATCTTAAGAAAACCATAGGTTTTTCAAGATTTTCACTACATGTTAACAAACGGGCGTCGCGCGCGCATGTCGAAATCTGTCGAACGCCCTTGCGCGTGTGCCGTCGCGAGAATCCTCTGCAAAAAATGGGACGAAGTGCAGACGCGCGCGTCGTCGCGCGCGTACGCCGAAATCCTTCCAAACCCATCGGTTTCGGAAGGATTTCGAAATCGCGCGTCCAAAAAACCTGCAAAAACCCAAGGTTTCGCAACACGGATTTTCAACAAAAGCGTGCGCGCGCGCTTTTGCGTCGTCATCGTCGTCGTCGTCGCCGTCCTCCCTCCTCCCGCGTCGTCGTCGTCGCCTACGTCGTCCTCTGTCTTTCCTCGTGTTTGTCGTCGTCGTCCTCTTTGGCGTCGTGGTCGTTTCCGTCGTCGTTGTCGCCGTGGTTGTCCTTCCTCCTCCTCCCTCGTCGTCGTCGTCGTCCGTCGTCGGCGTCTCGTCGTCGTCCCTCGTATTTCGTCGCCGTCGTCGTCGTCGTTGTCGTCGTCGTCTCGTCGTCGTCTTCCCTCCTCCCTCGTCGTTGTCGTCGTCGGCGTCGCCGTCCTTCCTCCTTCTTCGTCGTTCGCGTCGTCGCCGTCCTCCCTCCTCCCTCGTTGTCGTCGTTGTCGTCGTTGTCGTCCTCCCACCTCCCTCCGTCGTCGTCGTCGTCGTCGTCGTCGTCGTCGTCGTCGGTGTCGTCGTCGTCGTCGTCGTCGTTGTCGTCGTCGGAGTTGTTGGCGACGTCGTCGGTGTCGTCGTAGTCGATGTCGGCGGCGCCGTCGTCGTCGTTGTCGCTGTCGTCGTCGGCGTCGGTGTCGTGGCCAAGTGCCATGTGGCACCTACCGTCACGGTCTTGTCTCAAGAGGTCTTGCGACCAAGTTGCGGGTGGGAGGGTGGGATGTTTGCACGAGCAGTGGAGAGGACAGCTTCAAGACGGTCGAAGTGGATTGCACCACATAGCTTGCTCCACATAGATTGGACAACGTAGATTGCACCGCATATATAACTCCACATGGATTCCCCGTCCCACAAGGAAGTGAGATTATTTTATCGCTTCGCTTATTCCGCCAGCCCTGGAGCGCTATTTGGGGCCTCTTGGGGCTGTCTTGGGGGCCTCTTGGGGGCTTCTTGGGAGCGTCTTGGGGCTCCTTGGCGGCGTCTTGGGCTCCCCTGGGTCTTCTTAGGGGGCTCTTGGGGGCCCCTTGGGGCGGGAGGGGGGGTAGTCGATTGCAGCCACCCCCTCGGAGGCTACGATCCTCGTGAGGGGTGGCGAAAAATAGCCTCCCCCCTGGGGATCGCCCGGGACCCGGCCGGGGATCGGCCGGGGTACTTTTCGTCCGGGGGCCCCCAGGGGCCGCCCCGCGCGCACGCGAACTAGAAATATTGTTAAGTAGTTACCGGAGATCTTAGCACACCTCTGGCCCGTTGGGCTGGCGAATAACCCCCCCTTCCCCGTGGATTGTCTGTTCGAATTTTCGTACTGCAATTTACGTGTGGGTCTGCCTCCTCGTCTCATATTCTCCATATGGAATCATACCATCCCAGCTTGGCCGATATCGACTGGCCTGTCATCCCTTGCAAGAAATACCAAGCGCGCATTCGTTTGTCAAAGATCAGCAAGTTGCAATATTCCGTTGCGACAGATGGGACGAAGTCCACACGCGCGTGTCGTTGCGCGCGCATGCTGCATTCCTTCAAAAACTATAGATTTTGTAGGAATTTCAAAACCGAGCGTCCCGAAAACATGTAATTATCCTGGCGAAGGATCCAACCATGTGGTGAGCCCCGCCTTCGGTGGAGCTCCGTGTGGGACCACGAAACGCGTGAGGGGGTGCGCCGAAATTGGTGCGGCGGCGTCATGCGAACGTTGCCACTGGGACCTTCGGTGAAGCTCCCCATGGGGACACGGAACGTGTGAGGGGTGCGCCGAAATGGGGCGGTGGCGCCATGCGAATTTTGCCACTGGGGTTTTCGGTGGAGCTCCCTGTGGGACCACGAACCGTGTGATGGGTGCGCCGAAATGGGCGCGGTGGCGCCATGCGAACCTTGCCACTGGGGCCTTCGGTGGAGCTCCCTGTGGGGCTTCGAAACGTGTGAGAAATTTGCCATTGGGGCCTTCGGTGGAGCTCCCTGTGGGGCCACGAACGGTGTGAGGGGTGCACCGAAATGGGGCGGTGCCGCCATGCGAACGTTGCCATTGGGGCCTTCGGTGGAGCTCCCTGTGGGGCCACGAACCGTGTGATGGGTGCGCCGAACTGGGCGCGGTGGCGCCATGCAAACCTTGCAACTGGGACCTTCGGTGGAGCTCCCTATGGGGCCACGAAGCGTGTGAATGGTGTGCCGAAATGGGGCTGGGCCGCCATGCGAACCTTGCCACTGGGGCCTTCTGTGGAGCTCCCTGTGGGGCCACGAACAGTGTGAGGGGTGCGCCGAAATGGGGTGGGGCCGCCATGCGAACTTTGCCATTGGGGCCTTCAGTGGAGCTCCCCATGGGGCCACGAAACATGTGAGGGGTGCGCCGAAACGGGGCGGGGTCGCCATGCGAACTTTGCCATTGGGGCCTTTGGTGGAGCTCTCCTCTGGGGCCACGGACGGTGTGAGGGGTGCACCCAAATCGGGCGGGGCCGCCATGCCAAGCCTCCAGGCCGCCCGCAAATGGTGCTGCAGCATCTCCGGCGGACCCAGACACTTTTCGGGACCCTTTTGGAATCTTCTCGGGGCCCTCTTGGGGCCCCAGCAGGCCCCCAAGAGGCCCCCAAGGGGCCCCCCAAGACGCCCTAAGAAGCCCCCAATAATCTCAACAGACCTCCAGAGGCGCCCAATGGGCCCCTGTACATCCCCGTTAAGAAAGTTAATTCATCTTGGCTAAAATGGACATGTGTGGGCGCTGTGGTGAGAAATTGTATGGGAGTGATTCTTCCTTGCGGTTTCACACGGGGAGAGATTCAGAGTTGCCTGGAAGTGACCGGGAGTGATTTCTCCCTTGTGAAGTTACGGGGGAGAGAGAGATTTTATCCTGAATTTAATGTTACCAGGGGGGACCCCGGAAATCTCTCCCGCCAAGCCAGGCCGAAGACCGCCGTGCTAGGAGTCTACGGGGGGAAGGGGGGGCCACTCGGAGACGCCCTAGTCGTCAGTGCTCAAGATGAAGAACTTTCGTAACGGGTAAGTATTTGGCCCCAAGAAACTCTCAGCAGGCCCCAAGAGGCCACCAAAAGGGCTCCCAAGTGGCCCGGCAATCGTCTCAGACATGTACGAATTCGTACAATGTTCGGATACATGGTGGCTCTGGCGCCGCGTCTACTTGCGAAGGCTCTCCGCATGCCCCCACGCCGCTTCACAAGAGTTCTGGTGGGGTCCTGGGTCCCTTCTTGGGGCCGTCCTGGGGGCCTCTTGGGCCGCATTGTGGGCCTCGTGGGTCGTCTCGGTGCCATCTTGGGTCGTCTTGGAGCCCTCTTCGGTGGCCTCTTGGGCCGTCTTGGGGCGACCCTGGCGGCCTCTTGGGCCGTCTTGGAGCGTTGGACCCCCAGAAAAGCGAGAACGCTAAAATTCGCCAGAAAACCAACAGAAAAACTACGGTTCTGACCTCGTGGAGCCCCCGAGGGAGTCCTCTTGGAGCCCCCCGGGGGCGTCTGCAGGGTGTCTTTGGCCGTCTTGAAGTCACTGTGAGCGTCTTGGAGCGCTCTGGGGCCGTTTCGGAGCCATCTTGGAGCAGCGCAATCGCATTCCAAGCTCACGCGAACTCTTTGAATACCTCAGGTTGGAACCTTCGTGAAGGCCCTCCGAGCCTCAAGCCGAGCCCTGCAAGAGGAAGAATATGTACAAACAGCGGATGCATGGTGAGCCCCTTGCGTGGAAGCTAAACAAACATTTCTCTTGGGGCCTTCTTGGGTCTCTCTGAGGCCTTCTCGGGGTTTTCTAAGAGGGCACGAACTATAACATACATGTAACACAAGATGCTCTCCAATAAGGAGGCGGTTTGTCCTAAACGTGTGCGTTGAATTCTTGGCCCCCGTGGAGGCCTCGCAATGCCTTCAGAGGGCTCCCGCAGGGGCAAGGGCCCCAAGAGGGCCCCAAGATGGCTCCAAGAGGGCCCAATTGTTTCACACCAGTTTGATACAAGACGCTCTCCAATACGGAGGCGATTCGTGTTAAGTGTGCGTTGAATTCTTGGCCCTCTCGGTGGCGTCTTAAGGGCCCTCGGAAGGCCCCCGCAGGGCCCCAAGAGGCCCAGGAGGGCCACCAGAGGGCCCCAAGATGGCTCCAAGAGGGCCCGACATGTAGCACAGCACCAGCACCAACACCACGGGCAGCCCAGGCAGCACCAGCAGCATCAACGCCAGCAGCAACAGCAACATCTGTAGCAACAACAACGAGAGAGTCAGCAACGGCAAGATGTTTTCAAGATGGACCCAACAGGGTGTTTTGAAAGGATCACGAGATTACTCCTGTCGCCCCAAGATGCCCACCCCTGCTAAGCAACGGCCCACATATGACCCCAGAGCAACCCTGCGGCCCAAAATAACACCGAGACGAATCCATGGTCTCCCGACTGAACTAAGGCTACTGCGCGAACCCGATTTGATTCCCAGGTGGCACCAGAACGACCCCATGAGTCCGAGACGATTTCGAGAGCGCCCCAAACCTTACAGTGAGCGGCTTGAATAAAGAACACTTACTTTTGAAAAGGGGCTCGGTCGTTCCTTAGGCTTGCATGCGTTATTTACAGTTCCTTATGCGTTAGTTGTTATGATCGTTCCTTACTTATGCGTTATTCCTTGGCGAGAAGGGGCTTCGTTCCTTATTTATCGTTCCTTAGGTCAGGCCGATGACTGTAGTTGACCCCAAGATCGTGTCACTATGGCTCCGCTGCTGCTCCGAGGCGCTTCTTCCTTCGCCCGTTGCGCTTGGCTTGGGCCCATCGGGCGGAGGGGGGTGCTGGCCTTCCGCCCCTCGCCGTCGTCTTCTCCCTTCTCCCCCTCGTCCTCGTCGCCCTCGTCGTCGTCGTCGCTGCCCGCCTGGCCTCCATGGCCCCAGGAACAGCAGAAGACCGAAGCCCGACCACAAACTGAATCCATCCGTTCTCTGATGTGATCCTGCTTGGCGTGGGGATCGGTCAAGTAGAAGCCGTCGGTCGCGATCGCCTTGCCAGCAGGAGCTGGGATGTATGGCACAACAACCGATGGGAGAGGCTTGCGCTTGTAGCGCTCGCATGCCTCGCACCTGGACTTCGCCGCCATGTCGAGGATGTGACGCTCTGCGCCTGCGCGCATGATAACGTCCACAATCGCCTTGCTCCTGCGGTGTCGTAGCCAGATTTGCAGCCTGCGTAGGTACACCGTGATCTTGCTGTCGCTGGTGCTGGTGCCGTCAGGCACGTAGGGAGGAGGTGGTGGTGGTACATCAGACTCGGCCTCCGGAGCGGGTTTCTTGGGGCCCGTCTCTTCGGTCGGCGATTGGGTGTCGTCGTGTTGGTCGCCGTTGTTGGCCGTGTCCGTTCCTCTTCGTACCTTCAGGAAGCGGAACGTAGATCTTCTCGTTGGTGAGCAGCGTCTCGTTGAACTCGTCTGCGACAAGAAGGTGGGCGTCCACGTCTCACGTGAGGAGTCACACGACCGTGAGCCAGCCAGGCCCATGTGGACCATTCTGGATGGCTCATGATGGTGGAAGCCCACCTTTTGCACACCAGCGGTGTGTACGAACCGCGCATCTGGTATGCGCAGCCGTCAACACGCACAGTGAAACAACTGTTCCTTGAGTAGCTTGAGGTACAGTTGGGGCCCTGAAGAAGGAACCCTGTTCGTTGGGGAGGGGCTCCGCGTTCCTTAAGTGTTTCGCAGCTTGCCTCATGCTCCCCTTAGGTTGTCGATACGAAATCGAAGGTTCACCTGTGGAAAAAAGGGGCCTCGTTCCGTATTTATCGTTCCTTAGGTCAACGCCCCGACTGTACTGCAGTTGCCAAATACTGCATTTCAGGGGTTGCTCGAAGTCCACCTCAGCTCCTTGATGGATGAAAAGCCGCCTGGTGGGGCAGCAGCACGCACGCCCAGGCCACCTCGTCGTTCTTGCGCCTCTTGGCCTCTAGGTTTAAGTCAGGCCTGTCCCCCTACAGGGGGATTCCCGGCGAAAAATAACAAATACCCCCAAAATAATCAAAGAATAGTCCAAAAATAGTCTGGAATTTATTTGTTTAGTATTTTTTGACCCTTTTGGGGTATTTTTGGAGTATTTTCATTTTTTCGTCGAACATCCCCCTGTAGGGGGACAGGCCCGACATAACTCTAGGTGTTCGCGCTGCTCTGGCGTGCTCTGGCTGGCGTTCTGGACGGTGGACCTCGCAGTGCACGGAGGCGAGAGCACCACACCTGGCGTGGCCGCTCTGGTGGCATCGTCTCGCAAGCCTTGCGGTATCCAGTGTTTGTCGTGAGGTCGTCTTTACTGTGATTGTTGAGCCTCATCACCCTGCCGCCCAGTCTCTCGATTGCCTGTCCCAGTCGAGATTCGGGAGGTGTACATACCTCCGTCATGTCGAGTCGCTCTTCTCTGAGCAACTCCTGTGCCACAAACGTTGCTTGTTGCTCGTGCTTGTCGATGCCGCCGCTGCGTGTGTAGGGCTGCTCATGGTTGAGCTCTCTGAGGCACTGGAGGTCTACCTGGCCAGTCTCATTGCTGCTCGCAACGTCCTCTCGCGGTGTTCCCTCTCGCCCTCGTCCAGCAGGAGCATCGTCGGGTTGTTCCAGCTGGTCACACGCTAGAGTTCCTCGCGCATGTCCTGGGTCTGATCCCCATCCACAGGTGTGCCCTCCGCCTCAGTCTCGATCCTTTGGAGATGCTCCGAGAGGGCTTCCTGGGTTGGGTTCATCGTGGGACTGCGTACTCGTCTCCATCACGGTGTCCAGGTCGATGGTCTCCTCCTCCTCCTCAACATCTTTCCTCGGTGGTGGCGCCTTTCGGGCTGTCGGTCCCGACTTCGGTCGCGATCCTGTTCTCGGTGGTGAAGGTGAGTTCGAAGTCTTCATCGGGAGGTGGTCTCGCTGGCCTTGGACTCGCTGCCAGGATCTGGGACGACTTTGGGAAAATCCGTAGACTGATGCCTAGAACTTGACATCCGATCTGAGATCCGTTGGCAGAGATGGCTCTTGCCGCCCACACAGCTGCAGCCTGCTCTGCGTCTCCCAGCCCTTCCGCAGCTCTCGCACCTGATGCTGGAGAATTGTACGTCGGTGGCCTAATGAGGGGAGGCTCTCCGAAATGTAGTCGTCCTTGGCACTTGTGGCTCCAGTCTACTGTGCAGCTGCAGCCCTCTGTCGTTGACCCAGGAACTCCGCAGCAGCCGCACCTCGTCGCCGTCAGCTCCGCGATTGGTGCATCCGAGTTCTGTCGCTGTTGCGATGAGCCATACGAGCCTCGCCCACCCCATCGTGGCATCCGAGTCTGTAGATTGCCGAAAATCTCACTTCGCAGCCGGCTGGAAATAGTGAGATTCACCGTCTTGAGCCCAAGTTGCGATTGCATCTGCACGCGAAAACATGATGTGGTCGGGATATTTTCTCTCCACTCTGCATTTGGACCAAAATATGGGAGCAAGTGTCAGCACCCGGATCTTTCAAGTTGGTATGTCTTGTTTACGAGAGCTTTGAATTGAATCGTACTTAGTTCGAAATCTACGGTCACACCATGGTTGACTATGTCATGAAATCCATGTCCATCAGAAGCGGGGCCTCCAGACCCACGATTTATACAGGGAAGTCACACTCTTGGCCGTCAGTATATCCTAGAATACAAGCATGGCTAATGGATTTGGCCGTTTGGCTGTTCCCGAATGTGAATTCGATAAAGGGCCCGAGAACCAGCCATACGGTTCTTACTTGTGATCATGAGCATGGTGGCTTGCCACACCTCAGCCATCTCCAAACCCATCATCGACGAAGTCGCTCCTGAATCCAAGATACCCCTGAAGGTCCCTATCATCTAGCATCTGAGAGGCCATGAACACACCCACACACACACACACACACTTTCTACTTCGCAGCGCGGCAGAGGCAGTCCGCACGCGCGCTCGGGCAAGCCAGGTGACGGCATTGCGAATTGCTGGGATGCAGAAGGGGAAGAGGATCGGCCGCGGGACGAGGGGAAGGACCTAAAGCGTTCACGCAGCGGGGACCGCAGCGCGGCGCCCAGGGCGGCCAAGCCAGTGCTGCACCCCTATGAACACACACACGCATGTTGATCGAATACGACTAGAACGCACCCGATACCTTGCCGAGGTCTTATGATCTTAGTCGCATCTTTGTCGCAGTCGATCGTATCTTGATCGCTGGAGGTCGCATCTGGATCGCTGCTGGTCGTATCTTCTTCGCTGTAGGTCGCATCCAGATCGTAGTGGGTCGCGTTTTTCTCGCAGTCGACCATATCTTTGTCGCTGTAGGTCGCAACTGTGTCGCTGTAGATCTTGATCGTTGTAGGTCGTTTTTGGCGGTGAGATAGTGACCATGGGTGCTTGCATTTCCGGCCGTGCTGAAGTTTGGCTGGTGACGTGCAGTCTCGTGCGATATGGCCGAGCCCGCAGCACCTCAGGCACATGATGTTCGGGCCCTTGTGCCAGTCTTTGTCCCGCCGTGGGCGCGTGCTGGCTGAGCTCGGTGAGCCACGAGCGCGACCAGCGTTCCGTCCGGACTCCTTTGTCCAATGACGAGTGCTTGCCCTTGCCGTTGCCGAACAACATTGCGGTCCGTACTCCTGCGACGGAGGAGCTCGCGAGCTTCCTAGGATGATCGTTGACCATGCTGAGCTGTTGCGAAAACAGCTCCCCCGAGTAGTTCCTGTCGTATCTCCCAGTTTTCTCCATCTTGATCGTAGATGGCCTGTAGCTGAGAGCCGAGCTCCTCGTCTTCGGTGGCCGCAAGCGCCTTGGCAGGCACAGCTTCTGGAGCTTGGTCCTCATATCCGTCATCGTCTGAATCGTGCAGTGTTCTTCACCGCCGTCGTAGTGCTCCTCACCCTCCGCCGCGTAGGTCTTAATGCGGTTCTACCTCTGAGGTCGGCCCGGACGTCGGCTTCCGTCACGCTCGTGCTTGTTGTCGAACTGCATGCGTAGGGCGGGCTGGATGGAAGAGTAATTACCTGTATTTGTTCTGAAGTGAGGCCTGCATCTTTCAGCGTTCATGATCATCCAGCCTTGCATCCTCGAGGAGGAACCACGATCTCAGAGGTTTTGGAGACAGCGGCCTCTTGTCGTCGAGAGTCCTGTCGGTTGTTTCGATTGCCTTCTGCAATGTGTCCTCGTCCACTTCGAGCTGCGTAACATGTATCGCATGCCAGTCCTGTTCTTCCGATACGTATCCCTCACGAAGGTCCTCATACGTCTTCCTGCATCCCCTGCCTCCAGCATGCTGCTCTGGTCCTCACGGAATTGTAGGATCTGGGCCACTCCGATGGGCAATTTCGCCTGGGCATGCTCCGCCATGCCGTCGCGAGTGTCCGGCCTGCAACATCTCTGAACACTTCACCGTGCGCGGCCCTGGAGGTCCGCCATCGGCCTCGGGCCACAGAGACCCTCCTCGTCCGTCTTGGTGCCGCGCGCGTAGCGCTTAGCTCGCATGGTGCAGGCAGGAGTCGGAACCGGCCACGCCACCATCCCCGGAAGGAGCGGTCTCGTGCTTTTGGTCTTCTGTCGTCGCGACAAGCCATAGGGGGGGCCTGCGCTACCAACTCGATTGTCTCCGAGATGGCGGCGGCCTCGTCGTGGCAATCCTCGAGGAGAAGTCATTGTCTTGATCATTTCGTTGTCCTTTAAGCTCGCACAGATCCGAAACTGATTTTTCGATATCTTTGGTAGCCCCTGATAAGACGTGTGCTTCAGCACGCTGGTCGCCAAGGAGGCGGGGGCCGGTAGCATCTTATTGGGACTCAAGAGCGCCTTCGAGCCACAACGTCAGCGGAAGGGGGTTGGGTGAGCAGAGGGCGTGGGTCCGAGAGGTCAACGTGCAATGTCAATTACAGGGGGGGGTCCAGAACCCCACCTCCCCCCCCAGCCTTTCGCTGCTGGCAAACAACGACGGCGAGCACTGGTGCTGGAAGACGACGAAGACGATTCCGGGAAGGGGGGGTGCAGAACCCCACCCCCCTTCCCCCAGCAAGTCCCTGCTGGCAAACGACGGCGATGGCGACGGTGAGCACCCGCGCCGGAGGACGATGACGACGACAGATGACAACAGACGACGCCGAGGACACGGATAAAGGACGACTGACGACGGACGACGACCGACGACGACGACGACGAACGACGAACGGCGAACGACGAACGATGAACGACGAAAGACGACGACGACGGCCACAGCCACGACGGACGCCGACGTCGGCGACGTCCGACTGACCGACCGATCGACGACGACGACGACGGACACGACGTCAACGACGTACGACGAGGGACGACGGACGATGAGCGACCAACGACGGCGACGATGGACGGCGGCGACGACGACAATGACGACGACGGACGACGGACGACAGACGACAGACGACCGACGATCGACGACGGACGACCGACGAACGTCGCACGACGGACGACGTCGACGACAACGAACGACGAACGACGACCGACGAACGATGAACGACGACGACGACGATGACGACGACGACCACGACAACGACCACGACCACGACGACAACGACGGACGACGGACGATGGACGACGGACGATTGGTGACGGACGAAGACGGATAACGGACGACGACGACGGACGACGGAAGCCGCTGTTGATGACGTCGACGAAGCTGACGATTGACGATGGACGACTGGCGACGGACTTTGGCGACGACGACGCGGACGACAACGACGACGGGAAACGACGACGGGTTCTCCAGTGGAGAGCAGATCATGCATCATACGTTGTGTAACGTCCCGGCCATGCGACCCGACCCGCCCGCTGGGGTCCGCCCGACCCGACACGGTCAACACGAGTCCGCCCGCGCGCCCCGCCCCGCCCGTCAAGGTCTGTCTGCTCGACCCGATCCGCCCGCGGCGACTCTCGCGGGACAGCTCGAGCGTTGCTCCCACGCCCCGCCCGCCCGACCAGACCCGCCCGCGAGGGCCCGCCCAGCCCGCCCTGCTCGTCAGCGGGGCCGCCCGCGCGACCCGCCCCGCCCGCGAGGAGCCCGCCCGACCCGACTTCCGCCGGGGCCCGCCCGACCCGGCCCGCCCGTTGGGGCCCTCGCGTGCCAGCCCGGTGATGCGCCATAGTTCAATGTCCCGCTCGCCCAGCCCGACCCGCTCGTTGGGGTCCGCCCGCCCGACCCCGACCTGCCCATCAGGGTCCACCCGCCCGACCCGAGCCGCCCGTTCGGGCTCTTCAGGCCCAGCTCGATGCGTGCATCGTAATTGGATGTTCCGCCCGCCCGACCAGACCCGCCCGTTCGGGTCCGCCCGCCCGACCCGACCCGCCCGTCAGCGCTCTTGTCTGCCAGTTCGATTATGCATCATACTTTATTGTCCCGCCCGCCCGACCCGACCCACCCGTTAGGTTCCACCCGCCCGACCCGACCCTCATTTTGTCAGTGCTCACAGAAGGCGCTCTTTCCCAGGTCACTTCGACTTCTCTGTATTGAGTAGAATAGCCAGGATGGGCACCAAATAACAACTCTTGCACTCTTGCGCTTCCGATGTACTGTGAATGCGTTTCAAGCTATGTCAAGCGGGTTGTGTATGGTGCAGCATTTGAAATATGTGGTGAAGCGTACGAAACTATGTGGTGCAAGCTTTGTCCGTCGTTCGTCAGTTGTCGTCCGTTGTGGTCGTCGTCGTCGTCCTCGTCCTCGTCGTCGTCGTCGTCGTCCGTCGTCGTCCGTCGTCGTCGTCGTCGTCGTCTTCGTTGGTCCGTCGTCCGTCGTCGTCGGTCGTCGTCCGTCGTCATCGTCGTAGTCGTCGTCGTCGTCATGACCATCATCGTTGTCGTCGTCGTCATGACCATCGTCGTCGTTGTCGTCGTCGTCCGTCGTGGTCGTCGGAGTCGTCGTTCGTCGTTGGTCGTTCGTCGTCGTTCGTCCGTCGTCGGTCGTTCGTCGTCCGTGTCTGTCGTCGTCGGTCGTCGTCGTCGTCGTCGGCGTCGGCGTCGGCGTCGGCGTCGGCGTCGTCGTCGTCGGCGTCGTCGTCGTCGTCCGACGCCTATGCTCGCTGTCGTTGTTTGCCAGCTGCGAGTGGGGGGGCAGGGGGTGAGTCTGTGTCCGGCTCGGGGGTAGGAATTAATGCCGGGGGGGTCGGGTGGGCGATTCTGGTGCGGTTTGCGGGATTCGTTTTCGGGGGGTGGGGGGGGTGGTCGTTTTCGGGTACGGGTAACCCCCCTAAGAAGAAGTATTTTTCAGGCTAGTGGCCGTGTAACGCGCTCTCGGACCTGAGGCCAACCTATTTCGTGCCCTCGGCGCAGTGGCGGATACAAGGCCGGTGACCAGGGGACGATCTTTGGTGTCATCCCGGACGAGCAGGGACAGGACGGAAGGGCCGTCATCTTGTGGTCGCACAGCGGGCACAAAACCGAAGTGCGGCTTCATACCTTAAAGGACCACTTTTCGCGAGTGGAGCAGCAGAAACGGGACGCAACGCTGCCCGCGATGCTAGTTGGAAGTACCACCTCTGGCTTCGTGTTCGCGCTCGACCTCGCAAGTGGAGATGAGCTGTGGGCAACCTGGGTCTCGAACGATATCGCTGGCGTCAAGGGGTCTGTGGCGTGCAAGGGCGGCATCGTAGTGGTTGCAACCGACCGGTGTACTGACCGGTATTGCTACAGGTACCGTAACCAGACTAATGTCCTGACGCCAGGTAATGCCGTGGTGCGGGGCCTGAGTGCCGCGGACGGCAGTTCCGTCTGGTCCTACAAGACCTTCCAGCCCACGTGGAACATGATCCCACTGTGGGGCCCGGGAGACTCCGTGATGTTCCAAGATTGGGAGGGCAGGGTGTACAGCTTGAACTACCTGACTGGCAACCCCAATTTCATGGTCGGCGGTGACATCGGAACGCACACCAATGCGCACGCCGTGTACGACTCCAACCACAACGTCGTTGTTGCTTTAGGCGTGAAGTTTTACACCTCGGGCCGTTGCAACCCGTACCCAGCGCCTGGCATCCTCCCCTCGTGCTGGACGTGGCCAGGCACCAGGGGCTTCATCCGCGGCTACAACGCCAGCTCTGGCAGGAGGATCTGGGAGGTGCAGACGCCGGAGCCGCCGGCCAGTGGCACCGCTGCCATGCTCAACACCCCCGCGTTCCACACCCGCCTGGTGGTCACCCTGGGCCACAACTGCTACCTCGGCTCCCCCACGCAGATCTGGGGCCTTGATCCCGACGACGGCGACATCAGAAGAGCAAGAAATGGAGCAGGCGTAGGCTTTCGGAGGTGCGCGCGGACTTCTCTAGTTCAGGAGGGAAAGTAACACACAGACATAATGAATCGTCAACTCCCAGGAGAACATGGAAAAATATGGGACTTGGGGGTGGAAGATTACGAAAACCCAGAAAATATTGGAAAATATGGGGAATCCTGTTATTTGTGTCTATTTGTGTGTCCCAGGGCCCCTTCACTAGTCTGAGCAGGACGCCCCTCCCCACACCGTGGAAATCCGCGCGGTCCTCCTAAACTTTATGCTTGTGCAGTTTTCGGTTCTTCTGTACATCCGGTGGAAGAACGACGGCCCAACGCTCTGGACCGACTTCTGTGCCGGCGACAAGGAGGGTGCCGACGTTCGCCGGGCCATGGGCGGCCGCGAGAAGTGCTCGCCGAACAGTTGGTCCATGCCAGTGGTGGATTCGATGGGCGACATATACGTTGGTAACCAGGTCGGCCAGTTGATGAGGTACGGCTTTGCGGGGGCTGAGTACCGATCCGAGCTGCTGTCGACTCTGACGACCGGCGTGGCCTTCCAGGATGCAGCCATTGCGTTCGGCGCAGGCGTCATGGCCGTGTCCACCTGCACCTCCCTCATTGTTTTTCAGACCATGGCAGGATTCGAAAATAAGACCTGGTCCATTTCACACAGTGATTACTCACCGATCTCCAACATGGTCCATGGCGAAGACATCTCGCACGAAATCTCGGAAGAAAGCCACGACGACATCTCAGTCATGCCGAAAGTAGACTCGGACGACATTTGGTCTAACGATCAGCCTTTCTACGACCCGAGCGTTGACGGTCATAGCTATAACCGAAGGGTGGCGAAAAACATCACGTATTGAGCGTGACGCAGGCCCAGGGCAGCCCACCAGCGCGACAGCATCATATCCTCTCTTTTTCCTCCTCCTCCTCCTCCTCATCCCTGCTCCTCCCTGTCCTGCCCTCCTGCCTTTCGCCTCCTCCCTCCCTCTTTCTCCTCCGTCCTCCTCTTCCTCCTCCTCGCCTCTTCGCATGAAAGTGGCGCACGGCAAAGAGGTTCCGCACAGTATTTCTTAAACCAGCCACGGGGATATCCCGGTCATTCCGAACATTGATTCGGATGATACATGGTCACCAGATCAGCACTGCCAGCGTGTCGGCGCCGCGTCTTGAAGTTTGACGTGTGCCGGTAGGCACGACCTGTCTCGCTTGCGCACGATCTGCCCGCCAAGCCAATGCAGGCCCGCATAAGACTGCGCGCGGATAGTTTCTGCGGGGAGGGAACATACGTATGCACCACCAGACATCCACAGGCCCATTCTGGGCCAGAGCATCCTGTATAAGTGGCCTCCCAGGCTCGGGCGAGAGCTAGCAGCATACACCAGGGTTTGCCCCCAGGATTGGCCTGTGGAGGCCCTGCGGTGGCGTAATGCGTTCCTTCTCCTTGCGAAGGAAGCTACTCCAACTTTTATAATAAAGGGGGGGTCTGATTTGGGGAGGGGTCTGGCTCAACCTGTCTTGGAGACAGGGGGTCGGGTCTGAGTTTGATGCCCGAAGGAGTCCCGCGGGGGGGGTCTGTTTCGATCTGTCTGATGGAGGTCGCCCCAGACGGGGGGGGGTCTAAAATGGCTCGTCTGGGAGGTTTGTGACCCCCCCCCTCTATTTTAAAAGTTGGAGTACCTTCCTCGTCTCGGCCCGGCGTTACCTCAGCAGGGGCAGTACTTGACGGGACCTGCTCGTGCTCCTCCTCGCGCTGCTCCTCCCGCTCCGCTCCTGCTCTCTCCTCCCAGATGAGGGTCGCCTCCGCCCCCGAGCCGAGGGAGGTGCGGCGAGGAGACTGGATGGGGAGCGTCCGGGGGCGAGGCCCGGGGGTTCGGTGCTCTCGGGGGAGGGGGGGAGGGGGCAGCGGACGGCAAGCGCGCAGGCGAGGCAGCAGGAGGAGAGCCCGCACGAAACGGCACGACAGTCAGCGCGCCCAGTAAGGACTCGGAGTTGGATAGACCTCCTACCCTGACACGTCGATTAAGGAATCGGCCGTTTTCGGTTCGCGAGAGGGCGCCGCGGCCGTCATTGTTGCGGGTCCAGGTCCGTCGGTTTCGGTCCCAGGCCGTTTTCACTGAGGGGAGGTTTACTAAAGGGAGGTTTGTCCACCGCCGAAGGACGCGCGCCTTCATCCAGGGTACCCTTGTGTCCTTGCCTCTGAGGCCCGTCCTTTGCCACTACCACAGGTCGCCCGCCGCCCTAAGAAAACCCAACTTCGGCCTCCGAGGGTCTTGCGTCCTTACCTCGCGTCCTTGCTATACGTTTTGACTGTAGCGCTACGCTACTCTGTCATCTTCACAAACGCCACTCCCTCGGGAGCTCCGAAGACGACGCGCTGCTCCGTCCCCCCTCGCTGGGCAGCCACCTCCCAGGTGCCGCTGAGATCTCAACCCCCATGTCCTTGCAACGGGAATCTTCCTGTCGCCATGTGCAGCGGCGTGGCAGGCGCAGCGGCATGGCATCCGCGCAAGGCGTGGCAGGTCAACTTCTTTCACAGCCTTACTTTTGGCGGCTGCTGGACATATCTATGGTGATTTGGCTTCCCGCTTTTCAATTTGGTTTGCTGAAGCTCGGCCGTCACTGTATGGCGCGTATCGGAGCGTTTGTAAAACAAGAGCGGTCTTCATCGCTGATATTATCGTTCTCAGTATTTGAGCTCGTCCTCGTTCTCCTCCCCGCGCGCCCTGGTTCTAAACTCATTACCGTGTCGAGCTGTCCGGAGAGACTGTGGATGTTATAGGGTAGTTATGGTTCAGTTAAGCATTGATTGTCTTGCATCCGATTTATCCCATATCGCACGCGCTCTCGTGGGGCTAATGCCGTTTCATGGTATTGCATGTGGTGTGTGTGTGTGTATGCGTGCGTGCGTGCGTGCGTGCGTGCGTGCGTGCGTGCGTGCGTGCGTGCGTGCGTGCGTGCGTGCGTGCGTGCGTGCGTGCGTGCGTGCGTGCGTGCGTGCGTGCGTGCGTGCGTGCGTGCGTGCGTGCGTGCGTGCGTGCGTGCGTGCGTGCGTGCGTGCGTGCGTGCGTGCGTGCGTGCGTGCGTGCGTGCGTGCGTGCGTGCGTGCGTGCGTGTGTGTGTGTGTGTGTGTGTGTGTGTGTGTGTGTGTGTGTGTGTGTGTGTGTGTGTGTGTGTGTGTGTGTGTGTGTGTGTGTGTGTGTGTGTGTGTGTGTGTGTGTGTGTGTGTGTGTGTGTACGCGCGTGCGTGTGCAATGCATTTGTCTAGATGATGCTACTGCGATTTTTAATGGCCTTCGGCCCACCCCGCCACCGCGCCTGAGTTGTGAGCGAGAAGCCGCTTGGATGTTCGTTGGGACCTCGTGGGAGGCCTCTCGGGGGCCGCCTGGAGGCAGTTTGAGGCCTCTGGAGTGCAGTTTGGGGGCCTTTTGGGGGCCCCTTGGGGTCCTCTTGAGGGCCTCTGGGGGCCTCTTGGGGGCTTCTGGGGGGGCCTCTTGGGACATCCTGCGGGCCGTCTTGAAGGCCTCTCGGGAGCCTCGTGGGGGCCTCGTGGGGGCCTCTCGGGGCCTCCTGGGGGCCTCTCGGGGTCGAGGGCTCGAAGTGTTTGTTTATGTCCCCCGTCTGGCCCCCTCTCGGAGCCGTCTTGGGGCCTCTTAGGTCGTCTTGGAGGCCTCTCGGGCTGTCTTAAGGGCCCTGTGGGGCGGTCTTGGAGGCCTCCTGGACGCCTCTCGGGCTGTCTTGGGGCGATCTTGGGGGCCTCAAAAGCCGTCTTGGAGCGCCGAGAAGCCGGAAAGGCGATAACGCCAAAGTCTTCCAACAACCAAAAACATATCAACGAATTCTGCCTCTTGGGGCCCTCCTGGGAGGCCTCTTGGAGGCCTGTTGGGGCGTCTTGCGGGCTTCTTGGACCGTCTTGGGGCCACCTTGGTCAGCGTGTTGGACCGATCGTGCGGCGATTCGGCACCTCTTGGAGCCTGAATCGACGATCTTGGGCCGTCTTGGGAGCCTCTTGGGGCTCTCTTGGCCCGTCTTGGGGCCTCCATGGGCCCGAACAAGTCACGCGGCAGAACGCGACAAACCCCAGGAAGCAAGCGACGCGCCCCGGACGATTCGGCAGTTGTGGGTCCGGGCCGCTGAAGCCTCAGGATTGAAGACTGATGCTCCAGGGGATCCAACGTGGGACCTGAGGGCATGTCTCAAGGGCGCGGTGGCGGATAAGAATGAAAGCGTTGTTATCTAACAGCTTTTGCTGATAGGTTTCTAGTGGTCTCAAAAGAGAGCATCTTGACGCCCCAGGGGGGTCTGGGCGGGATCCGGACAAAACCGGACAGATCCGGCAGCCCCAGGAATCCTTAGGAATCCTTCGGAATTTTTAGGAATCCTTGGGAATCTATTCCCAGAACACCATTCCCAGTCCACATTTTGAATGCCCGGAGCCAACCGTAGGCCACTTCGTGTTCTTCGTGTTCCCAGAACACCATTCCCGGGCCACATTTTGAATGCCCGGAGCTTACTGTAGACCACTTCGTGTTCTTCGTGCTCCCAGAACACCATTCCCAGGCCACCTTTTGAATGCCCAGAGCCAACTGTAGGCCATTCGTGTTCTTCGTGTTCCCAGAACACCATTCCCGGGCCACATTTTGAATGCCCGGAGCCAACTGTAGGCCATTTCGTGTTCTTCGTGTTCCCAGAACTTCATTCCCAGGCCACATTTTGAATGCCCAGATCCAACTGTAAGCCACTTCGTGTTCTTCGTGTTCCCGGAACACCATTCCTGTACCATATTTTGTTTGCCCGGAGCCAACTGTGGGCCACTTCGTGATCTTCGTGTTCCCAGAACACCAGTCCTGTGCCATATTTTGAATGCCCGAGCTGAGGCAGGCTGAGGCTGAGGCTGAGGCAGTGGCTGAGGCTGAGGCAAGCTGCGGCTGAGGCAGACTGAGGCTGAGGCTGATGCAGGCTGAGGCCGAGGCAGGCTGAGACTGAGGCTGAGGCAGGCTGAGGCTGAGGCTGAGGCTGATGCAGGCTGAGGCTGAGAGGCTGACGCTGAGGCTGAGGCAAGCTGCGGCTGAGGCAGGCTGAGGCTGAGGCTGATGCAGGCTGAGGCAGGCTGAGGCTGAGGCTGAGGCTGAGGCAGGCTGAGGCTGAGGCCGAGGCAGGCTGAGGCTGAGAGGCTGAGAGGCTGACGCTGAGGCTGAGGCAAGCTGCGGCTGAGGCTGAGGCCGAGGCTGAGGCTGAGGCTGAGGCATGCCGAGGCAGGCTGAGGCTGAGGCTGAAGCTGAGGCAGGTTGAGGCTGAGGCTGAGACTGGCTGAAGCTGAGGCAAGCTGCGGCTGCGGCAGGCTGAGGCTGAGGCTGATGCAGGCTGAGGCTGAGGCCGAGGCTGGCTGAGGCTGAGGCTGAGGCCGAGGCAGGCTGAGGCCGAGGCAAGCCGAGGCAGGCAGGCTGATGCTGAGGCAGGCTGAGGCTGAGACAGGCTGAGGCTGAGGCTGAGGCTGAGGCTGAGGCTGAGGCTGAGGCTGAGGCTGAGGCTGAGGCCGAGGCAGGCGAAACCTTCGGAATCCTTAGGATTCCCTAGGAATCCTTAGGAATCCCTAGGAATCCCTTAGGAATCAGGATTTCTCAGGATTCCTAAGGTTTCCTAACGATTCCTAAGGATGCCTTAGGAATCCCTAGGAATCCTTAGGATTCCAATGGATCCTAAGGCCGTTGCCACTGCGACTGTCACTGCGAATGCGACTGCGACTGCGAGAACAGCAGAATTTTACAACTGCATTCTCACCTGAATCTTAAGGGGAATGCTTCCAGATATGCTTATACACATCGCTGTTAGGTTGCTTTGCCGGGATAATCGGATTTTGAAGGTTACGGCTTCCGTGTGTTACCGAGTATCACATTCCATATACAGCAACACGTCATGCTCAGCTCACAGCGGAACCATTTGAGCTGGCATCGTGGTATGCATCAATGTGCGCGAAAAATCTGAGTGAGGGGGCTGAAATGTCCTACGCTGTCCTTGGGTGCGTGGCTGAAGTGGGCTTCGCGGTGCGGACTGTCGTCGTTGTTGGATCTCCACCTTTTAGGAATAAGTATAGTTGATCCCCCGTCCGGCGCGCATTGTTTTGTTCAATTGAAGTGCCTCCCCAGGGTTCGCATCCAGTATTTTATCGGGAAAGGTATTCGTGCTCAATTTGTTGCAACAGCAACGGTTCCCGCCTGACATTCCCCCGCAAGTTACTCAAATTTGCGCTCTTGCTCGCGACTTCTCCACAATTTTCTCAGGAATCGCGCTCTCGCGTTTCAGTGCTTGGCGCTTCGCGTATCCCCAGCAGCCCCTCCAGAAACGATCGCAGGAAGGAAGAGACGAACGAGGACAAGGAGGATGAGGCTGCGTTTTTTGGATCTTCAGTGGTGAGGCCTCCTGGCGTCCCCGCAGAGCCTCTTGGGGCTCTCTGGGGGGACGTGGGGCCCTTTCGTACTGGGGCCTTCTTGGAAGCCACGGCTCGAAAAAGAGGGCGGCCCTGTTTCGGGTCCACCTTTGGAGGCCGACGGCGTCTTGGGGCGCTCTCGGGGCGCTCTTGGCTGCCTCTCGGGGCGCTCCGGGGGCTGCCTCCGTGCCATCCCGGGCCCCTCCTGAAGCTCTCTGAGGGCCATCTTGCGGCCGTCTCGAGGCCTTAATTAAGGGGCCCCTCGGAAGCCCAGAGGCCGGAGGGCAGACACACAAATGATCCTTGGGTGTTTGAAGGAGTTGGGTCTCTCAGGGCGGTGTCTTGGAGAGCTCGAAAGGTATTTGGAATCGGTTTGGGCGGCCTCGGGCCCTCTTGGAGTATGTCGGAGGCTATCTTAAGCCATCTTGAAGTAGCTCGGGCCATTTTGGAGACAGTCCTGCAGCAGCTGGGGCCTTTTGGGAGTCATGTTGGACGCTCTACAGCGCCGCGGCCCCCCCCCCGGCCAGGCCCAGTGGAGGGAGTAGGGAGAGTGGTCCAGGCACCGCTCCCGACGCAAATCTCACTCCCAACCGCCCTTTCAATCCATGTCGGCGGTGAGCTCGGGGAGGACGGGAGAAGGGGCGGGCCTTCTCAGAAGGCTCGGAAGGCCTCGGGCCTTTGAGAGTTTGTCTCTCAGAAGGCTCGGAAGGCCTCGGGCCTTTGAGAATTTGTCTAAGCCTTCCCCGAAGACGCGGAGAGCTTCTCGGAAGGCCAGAGGACTTCGGATGAGCCCCGCCGTCTTCCGAGAAGGCCTCCTCCTCCTCATTTCCCCCCTGTTGGTCGCCGCCGAACATGGAATACGCAGCGGTCGTCTTTGGATGGGCAGCTACTGGGAACCAGTCAGACCCTTGGTGCACGACGCTGGGGCGGGGTGCGCCACGTCGGCCCCCACCACTCCTGTCGACAACCGTGCACCATCGCGGCGGAGTGGCCATCACAACGTCTGGTTTCAAGAGGGGAAAAAACACACAGACACAATTAATCGGCGATTCCCAGAAAATATGGGAAAATATGGGAAGTGGGGGGGGAAGACAAAAACCCCGAAAATATGGGAAAATATGGGGGATATTTTTATTTGCGTGTATTTATTTGTGTGTCCCAGTTCCCCTTCATGGTTGGCCTGCACCCAGCAGGCAATGTGCCAGCACCCCCGCGCCGCCCCATGTCGAAACCATCGGCGCGGAGCGAGCGCGGGGCGCCCGCGCAGGACCGGGACTCGGCAGCAACTCGCGGTTGGTACTCCAGATTTCGTAATAAAGGGAGGGGAGTCTCATTTCTGGGGGGGGTCTCTTCCAGGCTATCTTGGAGGGCCTGGGGGGGTCTAGGGACGATGTTTTGGAGGGTTCTCCCACGGGGGGGGGGTCTGAAATGGCTTGTCTTGGAGGGTCCAGACCCCCTCCCTTTTATTCTGAAATCTGGAGTACTGTTTCTGTCGACGGGGATGCTGGCACCGTGCGCAGCGGACCATCTGCTGGCCCGCCCGCCGTCCCCCTGTCAGACAGGAACAAGTGCTCGCCGGGCCACCGAACAGGACCCCAAAAATCTGCCACTAGGCGAAGGTTGCATTGTTTTTGAAAGGGCTTGGCGGGGGGGGCGGTGTCCCTGGTTTGTCGCCGGTCGGGTGGGGGAGGGGGGGCTCATTGACACGGAGCAGTGATCAATCCTTCCCCGAGCAGGGGAAGGAGGGCCTTGGAGGAGGGAGAAGAAGAACTCGGTAGACCACCTCCGACCAGAGGGCTCGTGGAATTTACTGAGGCGCTGCGCTCTGAACGTCCAGAGATCGCTCTCTTGCACGAGGCTGTCGTGCACTGGATTCAGGACTCGTGCTCTCGCTTGAGGTTACGACGCTCGCTTCAATGTCCCGCCCGCCCGACCCGCCCTTTCGGGCTCGCCCGCCCCGATCCGGCCGTTCGGGTCCGCCCGCCTGACCCGCCCGTCAGGGTCCGCCCGTTCGCTTCCTTGGAATCAGGAGGGAAAAAACACACGGACACAATCAATCGTCGATTCCGAGGAAAATATGGGAAAATATGGGAATGGGGCGGGAAAGCAAAAACCAAGAAAATATGGGGAAAATATGGGGAATAATTTTATTTTTGTCTATTTATTTGTGTGTCCCAGGGCCCCTTCATCCTTGGAAGCCCGCCCGCCCGCTTCACTGTCCCGCCCGACGTGCCCGTCAGGCTTCGGCCTGTCGCGCGCGCTCGAACGTCCGCCTGCCCGCTGGAATGCCCCGCCCGACACGCCCGCTTGGGTCCGCCCGCTCGACTCGCCCGTTGGATTTCTGCCCGCCCGTCTGGTTGCCAAACTTCTTGTTCTTGTTGTCCCCCTTCTGAAAATCTTCTCCGCCCTGAATCATCCTCTCTTCCTCTTGCCCCCCGCCCTCGTCGCTTCCTCCTCCTTTCCTCGCTCTCTCCCTCTTCCCTTCCTCTTCCTGTTTCAGGGGCCGCGCCAGCACGTGGCAGGCAAGGAAGAGGTACCCCCAAGGCGGGCGGGTGTCGAGGGCTCGGGGGGTGTACGTGCTGAACGGCACGCGAGCAGCGAAGAGCGACCGGTCTTGACATATCCATGCCGCTGTTGTAGTCGTCGCCTTCGCCCGCGGCCCGCCCGCGGCCCGCCCGCGGCCCACCCCTCGAGCCGCCCGCGACCCACCCGCGGCCCACCCCCGCTGCTTCGACGGCACATGGGCGCCTGCGGCGGGTGCATCAAATTACCTAACAGCGAAGACTGATAGGTTTCTAGTTGACTCAAAAGAGCTCACAGATCACTCCACAGGGGGGTCCGGGCAGGTGTTGGGGAGTTGCCGGGCGGCAGGGTGCCGGGCTCGTTTTTCACCAACAGTCACACACTTCGTGCTCTTCGCCTTCCCAGAACTCCATTCCCAGGCCACATTCTGAATACCCGGATGCAACAGTCACACACAAAGTGCTCTTCGAGATCCCAGAACGCCATTCCCGGGCCACATTCTGAATAACCGGATGCAACAGTCACACACTTCGTGCTCATCGACATCCCAGAACGCCATTCCCGGGCCACATTTAGAATAACCGGATGCAACAGTCACACACTTCGTGCTCTTCGAGTTCCCAGACATTCCATTCACCGTGGGCCACATTTTTGGATGCCCGGAGCCAACTGTAGGCCACTTCGTGCTCTTCGAGTTCCCAGAACTCCATTCCCGGGCCACATTTTGAATGCCCGGAGCCAACTGTAGGCCACTTCGTGCTCTTCGAGTTCCCAGAACTCCATTCCCGGGCCACATTTTGAATGCCCGTAGCCAACTGTAGGCAACTTCGTGCTCTTCGACTTCCCAGAACTCCCATTCCTGGGCCACATTTTCAGCAGGGGCAAGAGCACGACGAGGAGGAGGACGAGCAAGACCAGGAGGACGAGGACGAGCAGGAGCAGGACGAGGAGCAGGAGGAGCAGGAGAAGAAGGACGAGCAGGAGGAGGAGGAGGACGAGCAGGAGGAGGAGGACGACCAGGAGGAGGAGGACGACCAGGAAGAGGAGGAGGAGGAGGAGGGGAGGGGGAGGAGTACCAGGAGGAGGAGGAGGAGGGAGGAGGAGGAGGAGGGAGGAGGAGGAGGAGGACGAGGACGAGGAGGAGGAGGAGGAGGGGGGGGGAGAGTACCAGGAGGAGGAGAACGAGGACCACCAGGAGGAGGAGGAGGAGGAGGAGGAGGAGGAGAGAACACCAGGAGGAGGAGGACGAGCAAGACGAGGAGGACGAGAACGAGGACGACCAGGAAGAGGAGGAGGAGGAGGAGGAGGGGAGGGGAGGAGGAGGGAGGAGGAGGAGGAGGAGGAGGAGGAGGAAGAGGAGGAGGAGGACGAGGAGGAGGAGGAGGAGGGGGGGGGAGAGCACCAGGAGGAGGAGAACGAGGACCACCAGGAGGAGGAGGAGGAGGAGGAGGAGGAGGAGGAGGAGGAGGAGGAGGAGAGAGCACCAGGAGGAGGAGGACGAGCAAGACGAGGAGGACGAGAACGAGGACGAGCAGGAGGAAGGAGGAGGAGGAGGAGGAGGAGGAGGAGGAGGAGCAGGAGAAAGAGGAGGAGAGGAGGAGGCAGGCTGAGGCTGAGGCTGTGACTGCGACTGCCGTTGCCGCTGCGACTGTCATCGCGAATGCGACTACGACTGCGAGAACAGCAGAATTCGACAACTGGATTTTCATCTGAATCTTAAGGGGAATGCTTTCAGATATGCTTCTACACATCGCGGAGGGCCGGATGCAACAGTCACACACTTCGTGCTCTTCGAGTTCCCAGAACTCCATTCCTGGGCCACATTTTGGATGCCCGGAGCCAACTCTAGTCCACTTCCTGGTCTTCGAGTTCCCAGAACTCCATTCCCGGGCCACATTTTGAATAGCCAGACGCTTCATAATCCTTCCGCCACAGCCGTGTTTGGTTCAGGACTTGCTAGTGACACTGCAGTCCACTGCATTCAATCGTGCCACTGCATTCATTCACTGCAGTCCACTGAGTTTCGATTGCAATGGCGTTCCCCTGGCCGTACCCCCATGTCCAACGTTCATCCGCAGCCTCTGCTCCGCGAGGCTCGTCCGAAGTGTCGCCGCCTCGCGGTGCTTCTCAGCCTGCGCCGCCTCGCGGTGCTTCTCAGCCTGCGGAGGAAGGTGGACAGACGCCTGGTTCTGGCGCTGTGCAGCCTGCGTCTTTCACGGTCGCCTCGTTCAATTTCGGGTTCGAGCAGGGCATGATGACTGGTAAGCAGGCGGCCACTCACTGCGCTAACTTCGGAAGGGTGTGCGCCACGATAGTGGAGACCGCTGATGCTGATATGGTCTGTGGCTGCGAGGTCGGTGCGTTCCGTGAAGGCTTTCGCCGAGCAGGGATCAACGTGACAGAGATCCTCAGTAAGCCTTTCGGTGATGGCATTCGCTTCTCGGAGGTCGACAACTACTTGACTCTCTGGGGGTTCCGCGGTGCTTCTCAGCCTGCGGAACTGACTCTGTGCGAAGACAGCAAAGTTTACAGGCCTCCTAGCGGCCGAGAGATTGATGCTGTTATTTCACATTTTGAGGTGAACAAACCAGGCCATGACAAGTTCCACGTGGTGATCGCCAACATGCACATCGTGTGCGGCAAGAAACCGCCGACCATCCAGACTCGAAAGCGGACAGTTCGCCATCTCCGCTTGCACCTGGACTGCATGGCTCAGATTCTCAATGCTTCGGAGCCGCACGTGCCAGTCGTTCTGCTTGTAGTCGGCGACGACAACCTGACTTTCCAGGAGGCGCGGGAGGCTTACCAGCGCCAGCAGAACGACGAGAAGCTCTGGGAGGTCCATGCCACTCCGGCCGACCTCAAAGGCGACCACGTCGCGGTCTGCGGAGCAGTCGCCCGTTTCTGCTCCATTGCCGTTGGCGCGTCTTTTACGGATCGTGGCATGCGCAACGACGCACACGATGCGGTGGCGGTTGTGCTCACTCTCCCTGGTGCTATTCAGCCTGGGGAGAGCAAGAGGCGGAAGATTGTCGTCGAAAACGTCTCCGACGCCGACGTCAGCGTACAGGCGGACGCCGAGTCTTCTGTGCATTGGGATCGGTCGCCGAGTTCTACTCCTCCGCTTTCACCGACTTCACCGGGTGATCCCGACTACGTCGAGGATGTCGTTCAGAATCGCGCGAACGACTTGCACAGGGAGCTGAGGCAGCTTTGGGACGAAAGGTACGACGAGGAGTACGATCCGAAAGTCCTCCATCATCTCAGTCTCTTGCTTTTCAAAAAGAGGAAGTCCACGGAGCCAGCGGACACTGATCCAGCTGGCGCTCCTCAGCCTGGCTCGGAATATGACGCGGCCTTTGCGTCTCAGGAGGAGACTGGCCGAGCCATTCTCTCTGTCCTTAAGCTTCGACATGACTTTCTGCGGAGCAAGAACATCGACGACATGCGCTACGTTCTCACGGAGCCTGAGCGCCAGGAATTGGTCAGAGTAGCTCGCGACCAGTACGAGCAGTCGCGGCAGCAGCGTGCGCTTCAGGAACGGGATGTCGAAAAGGGAAAAGCGAGAGGCAAGTCTGCGCCACAAGGGGGCCATGCGGTTCCGCAGGGTCCTAACAAAGGGCCAGGCGGTAAGAAAGGTTCTCACGGTGCTTCTCAGCCTGCGGGAAAAGGTGGCCAGGCCAAGGGTGCAGGTCTGGGTAGCGTCGCCAAGTTTGTGAAAGACCAGAAGCGTAAGCGGTGGCATCGCCATTTGCAACGTGTGGCCGGTACCAAACAGATCTGGGAGGTGCTGGCCTTCTCAGGGCGCTTCGACGTTGATTGGCTAACGCAAGCGTTGCAAGCTGATCACAGTGAGGGCCGTGATGCAGCAGTTCCCGAGGAAGCTCTGCGGCAACAGCGGCGCCGGCTGCACCACCAGAAGGCCGAGGCCATCGCGCGCTACAACGAGGGGGAGCGGCTTTCCCGCCATCTGTCTGCCCAGGCTGGCCAGCCAAAGCCGAACTTCACGCGCAGGCAGCTGGACGTGTTGCAGATGTTTGAGAGCGGAGCGCTGCTTCAAATCCGCAACCAAGCGATTCTGGCGTTGGGGCACGGCCGTCTGTTCAGGGCCGATGGCGACTACCTGGACATCGGCGGCAGCACGGGCGGTGGCTCCAGGCGCATCATCGATTCTTGGCAGCCGCCGGACTGGCGTGACTTCCTCCAAGACGATCAGGACATCTGAGTTTTGCAAGTCTCCCTGCCCGCGGTGCTTCTCAGCCTGCGGTCTGCCGCTCTCCAGCTGCGGTCTCGAGCAGTAGTGTTCGAAAGCATGCGAGTTCCTGCGGTGCTTCTCAGCCTCTTGGGGCCTCTTGGGGGCCTCTTGGGGCCTCTTGGGGCCTCTTGGGGGCCTCTTGGGGGCCTCTTGGGGGCCTCTTGGGGCCGCTTGGGGGCCTCTTGGGGGCCTCTTGGAGGCCTCTTGGGAGCCTCCTGGGGGCCTCTTGGGGCCATCTTGGGGCCTCTTGCGACCTCCTCAAAAGCGCAAATGAGAGCTGCCCCCTGAGAAGGACAAAATGAGCCGAAAACCTTCGTAAAATCAATGATTTTGCTGTGAAGGAAGATGAGCGCGGCCCCCTCAGGACGCCAAAATGGGGCCAAAACCGTAGTACAATCAATGATTCTGGCTTTAAAGAAGAGGAGGGGGACCAGACGGTGCCCCCCCGTCGGGGCCAGAATCCTCGTGAGGGTCGTCGTTTTTTTAGCCCTCCCAGGAGTCGAAAAAGACCCCTCAAACGACCCGCGGGGCGCCCTCTCCAGGCCCAGGGGGAGGGGGTAGGGGGAGGGGTAAACCCCTCCCCGAAGGGGAAGAAGGGGGGTTGAGAACAGAGCGGGCTCCCTAAACCACTCACGCCCAAAGGGCTGGTGGGATTGATAAGGAGCAGTGATCAAACCCGAAGGGCGGCCGTAAGCCCTCGCGTTCCGCCCTCCCACCACATGATTAAAAGCCGAGTACCACCAGCCCTTGGAGGGCCTCTTGGAGCCTCGTGGGGCCTCTTGGGGGCCTCTTGGGGGCCTCTTGGGGGCCTCTTGGGGGCCTCTTGGGGCCTCTTGGGGCCTCTTGGGGGCCTCTTGGGGGCCTCTTGGGGGCCTCTTGGGGCCGCTTGGGGGGCCTCTTGCCCTGACTCTTACTCCGACTCGTGCAGTTCGCCTTACTCTTACTCTGACTCTTACTCTCACCGTTACTCTTGCTCTGACTCTTCCTCCTCCTCCTCTTCCCTTCTTCCTCGTCCCCCTTGATCTCGCCTCCCAGCTAGGAGCTCTGGTGTTTCCTCGGTCGTGCTTCGTTTTCTTTTGGTCGTGTAGCGTTCCTGACAGTCCAAGACCAGCTCGTCGTCGCCAGTCGCCAGTCGCCTGTCGACCGCCCTCCAGACGCTGTCTCAGATGATGTGGCTCGCCGTGGATGGTCCGTCTGGGCATGGGCGTACGGTGCCGACGCTCGACCATGCGGACCTCGTCCTGGCTCAGAACCACCGCATCGCAGGTCCTTCGGAGGTCAATTGTTATGAGTTCGGCACGGTCTCGGTCAAGTACAGCGTGCTGTGGGGATCCCGAGATGGGGCCTGGCTCAAGGTGCTCAAGACGTACTGGAGTGTCCCAGAGCCGGAGTGCCAGCTGATCCTCGGGAGTTGGAACGGCATTTTCAGGCCGTGGCCGGACACGTTCTGGATCAGGACGGGGGGGTCCGAGCCCGAGATGGAGTGCTAGCGCTCTGCAGTACAAGTGCTTTTCAGCATGCGACATCCTGCGGTGCTTCTCAGCCTGCAGGGTTCGCAGCGTGCGGTTTGCAATGCATTCCTTTTCAGTATGCGAGTTCCTGCGGTGTTTCTCAGGTTGCAGGGCTCCGAGGCTCTTCGCTTCGATGCCAATGTTTTCAGACACCGTAGCTCCGTTCCGTAAACATCTTCCAAGAGCCGCTCGCAACCTTTTGCAGCTGGCGGTCTGCAGACGTAGTCTGTCTCAGCATGCGAGCTCCCGCACGCTTCGCCGGCTTTTGCTGCGCGGACAATTTTCTCACACACGTCAGCGCCGTTTGTAGGCGTCAGAAAAACATGTAGACATTCACGAAGGGCTCAGTCTGTATATCGTCACATCATTACATACGCAGTCGTCGAACACATCGGTGTACATTCAGCGCTTTGTCCTTCTAGCTGGGTCGCTTCGTGCTGAGGCTGAGGCTGATGCAGGCTGAGGCTGAGGCAGGCTGAGGCTGAGGCCGAGGCCGACGGCAGACTGAGGCTGAGGCTGAAGCAGGCTGAGGCTGAGGCAGAGGCAGGCTGAGGCTGAGGCTGAGGCAGGCTGATGCTGAGGCAGGCTGAGGCTGAGGCTGAGGCTGATGCAGGCTGAGGCTGAGGCAGGCTGAGGCTGAGGCCGAGGCCGAAGGCAGACTGATGCTGAGGCTGAAGCAGGCTGAGGCTGAGGCTGAGGCAGGCTGAGGCTGAGGCAGGCGGAGGCTGAGGCTGAGGCAGGCTGAGGCTGAGGCTGTGACTGCGACTGCCGTTGCCACTGCGACTGTCATCGCGAATGCGACTACGACTGCGAGAACAGCAGAATTCTACAACTGGATTCTCATCCGAATCTTAAGGGGAATGCTTCCAGATATGCTCCTACACATGGCTGTTAGGTTGCTTTGCCGGGATAATTTTCCTCCGAGCCTCGCAGAGTGCCCACGACCCGCCCGCCCCTGGCCCCCCTCACTCTTATCCGCAGTTGCGGGGGCGGTGGTTTTTTTTAGGTTCCTCTCGCTTCGCGGGGTGCGCGTGCGGAGTGTGTAGAGCGTGTATGTGCGCTCGGGGTCTCCCGGGAGCATTTTGGAGGTCTTCGGGGGGCCTCCGGGGGCATGCTGGGGCTTGCTGGGCGCTAGTTGGGGGCCTCTTGGGGGCGTCGCGGGTCGTTTACGAGCGCTGTTTGGCCATCTGGCGTCTTCGGAGGCCGTCTTGGGGGCCTCTCTGGGCCATCCTGGGGCTTTCTTGGGGCCCTCAAGGGCCGTCTTGGTGGTCTCTTGGGCCGTCGTGGGGGATGTCTTGAGGGTCTTTTGGGCCTCCTTGGAGCCCACTTCGGCATTCCTGCGTCCCTCTTGGGGGCTTTTTGGGCCGTAGTGGGGTCATCTTGGAGGTATTTCGAGCCGTCTTGGGGTGTCGGAAGCCAGAGAGGGCCAGAACGCGAAATTCAGCACCAGAACATGGGAAACATCCATGTTGTTTGCCTCTCGAAGCTCTCCTGGGAGTCCTCTTGGAACCCTTTTGGGCCGTCTTGAGGGCCGTCTTGCAGGCCATATTGGGTCATCTTGGAGCCATTTGAGAGCCTCAGGGCTCCTCTTTCGACCCTCAAGATGCCCCAGAAGGCAAAATCATTGAACATCCTTCAGTGTTTGTTGGTTTTGAGCCCCACAAGGGGTTCACCACCTTTGGTCGACGGATGTGCCCGACTCCAGGGGCGGGCCTTTGAGTGGTCTCTTGGAGGCATCTAGGGGCCTCTTGGGCGCCTCGAGTGGCCTCTTGGCGGTGCCGGGGGCCATCTTAGTACAAGAGGGCTCGTGGGGCCAATTCGGGTTCCCCCCCAGTGCCGAAAACATTGTAAAACACCTTACTTTTCAAGTGTGTTTGGCCTCGGGCATCTCACGCGGAACACGCCAACAGTCTTGCGCCAGGCCCCAAAAGTTAGGGACGCCCCATGATCCCTGGCTGTTGGGGGTCGGGGTTTCTGACCAAGTCATTGCAGTATTCAACACGGGAAACTCGAGTGGGCCTCAGGACATTTCATGGAGTGCCTAGCAGCACGGTGGCGGATATACAATTCCTTTCGAGCGATTTCAAGACGACGTTCATTCAGAGACCCCGTCGAGGGCTGTCTCGACTGCTTCCTGGGCTGTTTGGAGGGCCCTTGGGAAGGATCTCGAGCCCTCTTGGGCCAAGCGATGCAGGGGTCTTCTTGGGGCTCCCCTCGGGAGCCCTCGGCGCTCTTGGGCCGCCTCGAGGCCCTTCAACAAGAGCGACTTCCAGACGAGGCTCCGCCGGGCTCTCCACCCGAAGCCACGGACACACCGAGCAAACGCAGGACCTCCCGCCCGCGCCGCCCCCCCATGCGCCCCCCCCTCCGCTCTCGGGCTGCAGCGGCCTCTGCCCGAGTTGCCCGAGGCCGCGGCCGCCCGCGGTGTGGGCGGCCGCGGCGCTGCACGGCCAGCCAGCCACCGGGCGGCCGCGGCCCACCCTTCTCCTTGGCCGCTGCCCCGGCCGGGCCCCGGCCGGCCCGACAGGGCAGGGCGGCTGCCCGCCGCCCCAGGAGGGCCCCCCAAGACGGCTTCCGACGGCGTCGGACGGGCCAGGAGTGCCCCGAGACGGCCCAAAGAGGCCCCCGAGAAGCCCCCCAAGAGCCCCCAGGAGGCCCAAGGAGGCCCCCCCAGAGGCCAGGAGGCCCCAAGAGTGCCCCCAGAGGCTCCCGAGATGCCCCCTCCCCCTCCCCCTCCACAATTACTCACTATGAATACTACTCTCCCTCTTCCCCTGATGACGTGCTGGGAGTGTTCGCCCCCCCCCCGCGTCTTGCTTTTTTACACACAGGATTCCCGGGAGTTGGGTTTTCGCCTGCATTTGTTTTCAAAATGCTGCTCTCGCTGAGGCGGCCGCCCCGCCTCATTTTCGGGCCCCGCTCGTTCCGAATCGTGCTCCCGCTGCAGCGCTGGCCTCATCGTGCTTCCGCTCGTTCCGAATCGTGCTCCCGCTGCAGCGCTGGCCTCATTTCCGTGCTTCCGCTCGTTCCGAATCGTGCTCCCGCTGCAGCGTTGGCCTCATTTCCGCGCTTCCGCTCGTTTCGACTCGTGCTCCCGCTGCAGCACACAGACACAGACACAGACACAGACACAGACACAGACACAGACACAGACACAGACACACACACACACACACACACACACACCACACACACACACCACACACACACACCACACACACACACCACACACACACACCACACACACCCACACACACCCACACACACCCACACACACCCACACACACCCACACACACCCACACACCCACACACCCACACACCCACACACCCACACAACCTGCACACCACAACACCACACACCCACACAACCCACACTAATTACCCACACACCCACAACACCCACACACCCACACACCCCAACCCCACGACACGCCACACAAACCCACACTACCCACCACCCCACACACCACCAAACCCACACACACCACACAACCCACACACCCACACAACATCACACCCACACTCCCACTCACCCACACACCCACAACACCCCACACCACAACACACACACACCCACACGCCCACAAACACCACACACCCACACACCCACCCACCCACACACCCACACACCCTCACACCCCAAAACCCCCACACACCCACACCCCACACACCACAACACCCACACACACCACAAACAGACCCACAACCCCACCCACACACCCCAAACAACACCACACACCCACACAACACTCCCCACACACCCACAACCCAGACCCACCCCACCCACCCACCCACCCACCCACGCCACCCACTACCCCCACACCCCCACACCCCCACACCCCCACACCCCACACACCCACAACACCCACACACCACACACCCACAACACCCCACACCCACGACACCACACACCCTCAACACCCACACACCCACAACACCCACACAACCCACACACCCACACAGCCCACACACCATCACACCCACACACCCCACACACCCACACAACTCACACACCCACCCACCCCACCACCCACCACCATCCACCCACCACCCACCACCCACCACCACCCACCACCCACCACCCACAGCACCCACCCACCACCACCACCACCACCACCCCACCACCACCACCACCACCCACCACCCCAACCACCACCCACAGCCACAACCACAACCACAACCACAACCACAACCACAACCACAACCACAATCACAACCACAACCACAACCACAACCACGCACACACGCACACACGCACGCACGCACGCACGCGCACCACCACCCACTACGCACGCGCGCGCGGAGCCACAGGTCCGCTACGACACGCGTCCGCGGATAGAGAAAATCAGCGCCATGGTAAGGGATGGGAGGGAGGGGTAGGACGTCAGATATGACGCGAGCGCACCTAGCTTGTCCTCCTCCCCCTCCCCCTCCGCCTCCTCCTCCTCCTCCTCCTCCGCCTCCTCCTCCGCCTCCTCCGCCTCCTCCTCCGCCTCCCCCTCCGCCCCCGCCTCCGCCGCGCCCTCGCGAGCGCCCCGCTGGGCCGCCGCGCGGCGCGCGTGCTCGGGCCCGCCCGCGGGCAGGCCGGCGCCGGACGACTACGTCTGCGCGCCCTGCCGGCTGGAGAAGGCCGCCCGCGGGGGCGGGCCGGGCGGCGGGTGGGGCGGCGGGCGCCCTGGCGGCCCCTCGGAGGCCCAGGCGATCGGGAGGGGAAAAAAGCACACAGACACAACGAATCGTCGACTGCCAGGAGAATAGGGGAGAGTATGGGAGGTGGGGGGGGGGAAGGCAAAACCCCAGAACCTAAGGGAAAGTATGGGGACTCATTTCGTTTGTGTGTGTGTGGATTTGCGTGCCCCAGGGCCCCTTGCACAGGCCGGGGCGGGTGCCCAGACACGGTCAGAGGGCGCTCAGGGCCACGCTGGGTGCAGGAGTCGCCGAGCGCGTTCCACTGCTCGCAGAGTGCCCACTCGCACACGTCCGAAGAACGCCTGCCTGCTCTGATGCAGTTTATCGCAGATCCCCCGCGGCGGATCCAGGCCATTTGCGAGTACAGCGCCGGTTTTATCACATGCTCCGCGTGCGGATCATGCATACAAAATGCAGGGATTTAGTATTTAAAACAACGATGAGTTCATACATAAATTCATTAATGCATTAACCATGTATTAAAATCCCATATTTTTAAACATAATATGCGAGTATGTATAAAAAAAACCTAAATTACTATATTATGTTTTAAAGTCCTAGATAAGCCTGTAATGTTTAAAAGCATTTAAGAAACTTCCTGTGCTACTTTAAACAATCCTATGTATTAAAAACTGCACTGCAGTCGCTCTGCGAGCAGCGGAGCGCGCTCTCTTCTGGAGGAGGGGCTCTCTCTGGCCTCGGGCCGCTCCTCGGGCCCTCGAGGTCGGGGAGCGCCTGCGCGCGGCCGCGGCCTCGCCGTGGCCAGGCGGGGGGGGTCCTTCGCTCCCTGCTCGCGTGGCGCTGTTCTCGGGCCGGGCGAAAGGGGGGGATTGGGAAAGGGGGGGTTACGAAATTTGCTGCATGCAGCTGGTTTCGGCCTCACCGAGGGGCCCATTCCTCGATACATAGCCGCCTCCGGCGCCGGGAGGCGCCGGGAAAATCAGCTACGTGAGCTGATTCTCAACCCCCCCTTTGCTTCCCCCCTTTCGCCCGAACGATGTTCTCAGGAGGGAAAAACACACACAGACACAGTGAATCGTCGATTCCCCAGGAAGGTATGGGAAACTATGGGATGTGTGGGGGGGGAAGACGAGAAGCCAGAAGATGTGGGAAAATATTTGGGGGATCCTGTTGTTTATTGGTGTGTATTTATTTGTGTGCCCTGGGGCCCCTTCATTTTCTTCGTGGTAGCACAACGGCTGCAGCCCCACGCGGGGGCATGGGGCCCGAGTCGCTGCCGAGCTTCGTCGGGCAGCTGGGGGGGCCGGGCGCCCTGGTTAGATCGAGGTGTTTTTTTCGCCGAAGCCCCACAGTGGCGCTGTGTGGCTGGGTGTGTGTGTGTGTGTGTGTGCGTGTGTGTGTGGGTGGGCTCGCCGGTACATAACATCACGCATTCGTGCCCAGGCCGCCTCAGCTACGATCGTTGCTCTGAAAGCAGTGCTGCGGACTTTGCTGTCGCTACTGATGCTGCGACGACGCTGCTACTGACGCTGCGATGCGAAGATACTGGCGTCTGGGAATCGATCAAGGCAGCTGGGACCAGCACGTAAGCAAGGATCTGGCAGGGATCAACAGGCGCATCGTCGGGGATCCTGCGAGTATCCACGAACAGCGGACGTAGCGCCTGTGCGCACCGCAGTGCGCTGCTGTGCATCTTGGCGCGGCCGACGCGGTTCGGTTCTAACCCCGTGCACTTGCGGCCCGATTCGGTGCTTGTGCCGATCGGGTATAATTTATCGTCAGGAGGGGAAAAAACACACAGACACAATTCATCGTCGATTCCCCCGAAAAATAAGAAAATATGGGAAGCGGGGGGGAAGACGAAAACCCAGAAAACATGAGAGACTATGAGGGATCCTGTTATTTGTGTGTGTGTTTATCTGTGTGTCCCTGGGCCCCATTCATATCGATGCGCTGCTGGCCGCTCCTGCCGCCCCGCGCTGGACCTGGCTGTGGGGGCGCTCTGGCCCGCAGGCGCAGAGGCTTCGAGGGCGTGGGCCGTGGCGCGCTCGGAACGGAGCACTTGGGCGAGCCGAGACAGTGCCGTCTCCTGGGGGCTCAGGGACTATCGGGCCGAAGGAAAGGGGGGGATAGGGAGAGGGGGGGCTACGAAATCTGCTGCGTGCAGCTGGTTTCGGCCCCACCGAGGGGCCCATTCTTCGATACATTAGCCGCCTCCAGCGCCGGGAGGCGCCGGGGAAATCAGCTACGTCAGCTGATTCTCAAACCCCCCCTTTGCTATCCCCCCCTTTTCGCCCAGTCCGATGGATGAGTCGAAACAGTGTCGTCTCCTGGGGGCCAGGGATTAGATCAGATACGCCAGCGGCGCTCGCATCTACATGGCGACTTCCAGCTTTGAGAGAAACCCATCAAGCTGGCATGAAACAAACCAGCAACTGTGCTGGATCCAGAAGTTCCAGCGGCCTTGCCGGGGACACGACAGTCATACGCGTATATCGATTTTGCTGAGGACACCCGAGGCCAAGCTCTTGGCGACATAATCTCGCACTACGGCAGAACAACGTCATTTAGTTATTAGCTCTTCAAGCACTTCAGCACTCCAACGCTTGTGAGCTGGGTGAGAGGGGGGAAAGGGAAAATGAGGAAAAGCAGCAGCAGCAACAGGACAAGCAGGAGCTCGTGCACGAGGAACAGGATGAGAAAAAGGTGTATGTGCAAGAAGGTACGGTGTTGTAGGAGTGAGCTCATGACCATTGTGATGATGTTGACGACGACGACGACGACGACGACGATGATGATGATGATGATGATGATGATGCTGATGATAATAATAATAATGATGATGATGATGATGGCGATGCTGATGGTGATGATGATGATGCTGATGATGGTGATGAAGATGCTGACGATGATGATGATGGAGAAGATGACGATGACAATGTCGATGATGACGATGACGATGGTGATGGTGCTGCTGCTGCTGATAATGATGATGATGATGGTGATGATGATGATGCTGATGATGATAATAGCAGTGAAGGTGAAGGTGATGATGATGATGATGACGATGACGATGACGATGATGGTGATGTGATGCTGATGCTGATGCTGCTGATGATGGTGGTGGTGATGAACGTGATGGTGATGGTGATGGCGATGTTGATGGTGATGTTGATGATGATACTGATGATTTTGATGATGATGATGATGATGATGATGATGATGATGATGATGGGGGTGGTGATGGTGGTGATGATGATGTTGTTGCTAATGATGACGATGATGACGACGATTACGATGATGATGATGATGATGATGATGATGATGATGATGATGATGGTGATGATGCTGATGCTGAGGATGCTGAGGATGATGACAGTGATTGATGATGAGCATGATGACGACGATGATGATGCTGATGATGGTGATGATGATGAAGATGATGACGAGTATGATGCTGATGATGATGACGACGATGATGATGATGATGATGATGCTGCTGATGCTGATGCTGGCGATGATGATGATGGTGATGATGATGATGATGATGATGATGATGATGATGATGGTGATGGTGATGGTGATGGTGATGGTGATGGTGATGGTGATGGTGATGGTGATGATGACGATGATGATGATGATGATGATGATGATGATGAGGAGGAGGAGGAGGAGGAGGAGGAGGAGAAGGAAGGAAGAGGAGGAGGAGAACGATAATCAAACAAGGTAAAAGGAGGAGGAGCAGGAGGAGCTGCAGGAGGGGGAGGAAGAGGAGGAGGAGGAGGAGGAGGAGGAGCCAGACGAGGGGCAGAGGCGGAGGCGTCCCTCTTGAATCCATGGCCCCAAGGGGGGCAGCCCTGTAAACGCTTGGGGGCCGTGCCGTTTTGTAGATCGCTGCAGCCCTCCTTCCGTTCCCTCCCCCTCCTCCTTGTCCTCTTTCTTCGTGGTCGTCGTCGTCCTCCTCCTCCCCAGATTCCCGGGAAATGCTCGCCGTGCTTCCCTTCCGCGACACCCGCGGCGCACGCCGCAGACCGACCACATCCTGGGAGAGCTGCTGTCCCGTGACCCCCCGTGATCACCGAGCGCGTTCTTTACTCGCAAAGTGCCTACTCGCAAGCCTCCGATGAACATACGCGTGCTTCGACGTAACTTATCGTATATTCCCCGCGGCGGATCCAGGCCATGTGCGAGTAGTTACTTTTGCGAGTCGTGGAACGCGCTCGAGCACATGATGAGAGTACGATGGGCTCCCCCCGGGGGGCTGAAGGACCGCAACTCCCCCAGGCTGGCGCGCGAAGCGCCGGTGGCCACCGCGCGAGGGAGGCGGGCCCGGGCAGCACGCCCCACGACCGCGGCGTGCCGCCGCCGCCGCCGCCGCCGCCGCCGCCGCCGACGACGACGACGACGACGACGACGACGACGACGACGCCGATGCCGACGACGACGACGCCTACGACGACGACGTCGACGACTACCTCGCCGACGACGCCCACGACGCCGCCGCCGCCGACTACGTTGCCGACGACGCCGACGCCCAGCGCCGCCCGCTGCCTGCGGCGAGGTGGACGAGTTTCACCCGGCCGTGGGGCCGGCGCTTCTGAAGTACGGCGCCTCCGCCCGGCTGCGCGGCGCAGGGGGGCCTGGCGCCGCCCGCACGGGGCGGTTCCCCCGCGCCTCTCCCCGGCCCGCTGGCCCCCCCCCCCCTCGCCAGGAAGCCGACGGGGGAAGCAGAACGGGTCCCCGGGAGGGAGGGGGTCCTGTTTTTGCTCCCCGCTCCTCTCCCCAGGCCGCGGGCCCCCCCCGTCGCCAGGAAGCCGACGGGCTCGGCAGGAAGCAGAGCAGGTCCCCGGGGGGTCCTGTTCCCTGACCCCCGACGTCATGATTTTTTCATGACGTCGACCCCCCGAGGTCTCGACCCCTTCCCCGGGACCGGTTTCTCGTCCCGAGTCGTTTTTTGACGGTCCCGAGGGCCGGTGAGGGCCCCCAAAGGCCAGAAATAGCGAAAAACCTCCCGTCGTGATTTTTTCATAACTCGAGGGGGTCTGGGAGTGGGGTCCTGTTTCTTGCTCCGCCGTCCTCGGGCCCTCGGTGCTCTCCACGGGGCCCCGGGGCCGCGGAGGAGCAGCCCATGGGGTGAGGTTGGTCTTGGGAGGAGGCCCCAGGGGGGTCCCCGGGGGGTCCTGTTTCTGCTCCGCCGTCCTCGGGCCCTCGGTGCTCTCCACGGGGCCCCGGGGCCGCGGAGGCGCAGCCCGGGGGGTGAGGTTGGTCTTGGGAGGAGGCCCCAGGGTGCGGGCCCTCCTTCTCGGGGCACCATGTCCTTCACGTCGGGGGAGCGTAAGACCCGGGTTTGCCAGGACTCGGGTTCGCCATCGTTTCTTGACGACCGCGATTCGGATTTTGACGAGTAGGAGTTTCGTGGGATGTCTGCAGCGGGAGGCCTCGTCAAAATGCAGGCTCGGCCTCGTCATTTGTTTGACGACCTCGTCGGGGATTTCCGAGTCCCCTGTACCCAGGTCTTACGTCCCCCCGATCATGGTTCAGGAGGGGGAAAAACACACAGACACAATTCATCGGCGGTTCCCAGAAAAGATAGGAAAATATGGGAAGTGGGGGGGAAGACAAAGACCCCAGAAACTATGGGAAAATGTGGGGAATCTTTTTGTTTGTGTGTATTTGTTTGTGTGTCCCAGTTCCCCTGCAATGGTGCCCCCCCCCCTCCTGCCTCCTGGTGTGGCGTCACCCCTCTCTGCCTTTTCCAGGGAGGGGGGCCAGGCAGGCAGGAATGCGGTTCAGGAGGAAGGCGGGAGGCGGCGGGGATGGTGGTGCTATCCTTACTTCTCTCTCTCCTCCGCTCCCTCGCTCTTTCCTCGCTCCCCTTCTTCACACTTACACATAATGCATGTTGCTCTCCTCTCCCCCCTGTGTTGTTCGGAAGATGTCTGGCCCTCTCCGCGCATTCTCTTTTATACAGGAGTTCAACAGTTGTTTCTCTTTACGTTTTTGGCAATCCGATTGTGCTCGGTTGTTCAAAATGGTGTCCCCGCTGCAGCGTGGACCTCATCTTCGGATGTTTTCAGCTCGGCGCTTTGCTCCCGTCGTTCAGAATTGCGCTCTCGCTCCAGCGCGGGCCGCTTTTCTGGATCCGAGTCCTTCTTCTTCGTCGTCGCCCCCCCCTCCTTTCGCCTCGTGTGCCTTTGCCTTCCCCTGGTCCTTCAGCTCCTTCCACTCCAGCTCCTGCTGCGCCTGTTTGTCCTCGTCCTACCCTTCCTCCTGAAAGTGCCTCCCAGACGTCCTGATTTGCTAGCTCCCTCCTGGCCCGATCCACCCGTCATCAGCCATCCCTCGGCTCGGGCTGCCCCAGGGCATGGCGATCACCCGGCCCCTGCTTCTCCCCCGTCCTCCCTTCGGCGGGGCCGAGCCCACACGGAGTAAGCCCGTACCGAGTGCTCTCGGTCTCTTTTTTTTTTTTTTTTGTTTTCTTTTTTTATTTTTTTTTTTTTTCTTTTTTTTTTTTTTTTTTTTTTTTTTTTTTTTTTCTTTTTTTTTTTTTTGTTCTTTTATATTTTTTTTTTTTTTTTGTTTTTTATTTCTTTTTTTTTTTATTTTCTTTTTTTTTTTTTTTTTTTTTTTTTTTTTTTATTTTTTTTTTTTTTTTTTCTTTTTTTTTTTTTTTTTTTTAGTTTTATTTTTTTTTTCTCGGTCTCCATCTGGGCTCACCCCGTCTGGACTTACTAAGTATAGCCTCTCCCGAGAGGAGGCCGAGTCCACAAGGAGTGAGCCCACGTGGAGTGGTCGGTCTCCGTGTGGACCTATTCCGTCTGGCCCGTTCAGTCTCTCCCCACTGGCTGCGGCCTGATCTCCTCCCTTGCTCCATCGCGTCCTTCCTGGAGAGAGAGAAAAAAAAGGTAAAAAAGACTCCGCCTTTTTTGATCCCTGCTCGCCCTCCCCAGCTCGCGAGGTGGCCCCGCCCGGGCCGCGCCCGGGTGGCAGGGCACCTTGGCTGCCGCCCGCGGCCGCTCCCCCATGGGGCCGAAGGGGCCGCGGGCGAGCCGCTTCGGCCGAGAGCGCAGGCCGCCGGGGGAGCACGCGGCTCGTGGGCGTGGCCGCGGAGCGCTGCGGCCGCGGTGCACTTCGGCCACGCGCAGAGGGGGGGCCGGGCAGGGCGAGGGGGGAGGGCTTCTTGGAAGCACCCCTGCTTCTTGGAGGGCGCGGGCCCTGTCTATAGATGCAGGGCCGGCGCCTGCGAAGAAGCAGCCTGCTTCCGAGAAGCCCTCCCCCCCCTCCCCCCACCCCCTGTGTGCGCGCCGCCCAACCCTGCTCGTGGGCGTGGCCGCGGAGCGCTGCGGCCACGGTGCGCTCCTGGCCGGCGAGCTCTCGTTGGGCAGCTGCCGGGAGGCTCGGCTCGGCACGGCGGGTGAGGCCCAATAGGCCCCAGGCCTCCCGGGTGGGGTCGGGGCAGCAGATCGGGGTCGGAGGGGGTCGCGCCGCATCGCCGACGCGTCGGCAGTGCGGCTGGGTGTGGAGCCTGACTTTCTCCACGCCGGTGGCGCCGATGTATCGCCGACGTCGCCGATGCATCGCCGATGAAACGGCGATGCGGCGCGACCCTCCGACCCCATCTACTCGGAGCCCATCTAAGAGGCCTCTCATGAGTTGCGCAGACTGGCCGAGCTCACATCCCTCGCAGACTCGGTTTACTAGCTCGCACACCACTAATGACCGCGATCCCAGTGGCGAGGGAGAGGAGGCGGGGGTAGGACGTCAGCTATGACGCGAGAGCACCTAGCCAGTCCTTCCACCTCTCCCCCCTCCCCTTCCTCCTCCACCCCAGCCTCCCTGCTCCTTCCTCCTCATTTCTCTTCCGTTCGCTCCTTCCTCGTCCCTCTTCCTTCCTCCTTCCCACCTGAGAGCAACGGATGAGAGGGTCATCACTCCTTTGGCAGGGTTCTCGGACCCCCCGAATATCGATCATACGGATCCCCAATTGAGCAGCGATATCGAATGGTGTGAGCAGCGAGTTGTTGCAGAACGATCTGCCAATTATCGTCCCAGCCGATGGTCTGAATAATCTCCATTCCTGTGCGGCTGCCGCTCAGTGATTTAGCTGTTAGTGGACTCGAGCACGGTGAAGGCTACGCGTCGTCCTCATCTACATTTTCGCTCACCTTCACCTCGCAGGCGTACGGCTTGCGGTTATGCGGGGCAGGCGGTGTAAATCATGGTGTTGTTTTTGTGTGCAGAGTTCTGCTATTTGTATGCCTTCGGCCCATCCTGTTACCGTGCCTGGGTCGTGGGCAGAAGTTTACTTGAGGCCTCTTAGGGTATTTTGGAAGGCATCTTGGATGCCTCTTAGGGGGCCTTTCGGAGGCCTCACGGGAGCATCCTGGGGGGGCCCCTGGGTGCTCTCGTGGGGCCTTACAGGTGGTTGTGGGAGCCATTATGGGTGTGGGGCCACGCAGCCACTTTGAGCTTCTCTTCGGGAGGGCCCTTTGGGGCGCCCCAGAGTTCTTCAGGGGCTTGGGGCCCTTGCGTACCGCTTTATACAATCAACGCAGAGAACGCGCACGGACCTTCGGACGCTCCATTCACTGCCTCGCGGCACGATGTCGGATTAACGTTTCGCGTGTCCGCGCCAGTTTGTTTCTCGTCCAGTGTCTCGCTCATGTTCTCCGTGGTCTCAAGCTCGATCTCCCCAGCCGGTGTCTCATGGTGTCGTCTGGGCGCGTTAGGTCTAATCCGATACGGCCGGGCACATGCTCCGATTTGGTAGTAGTAGTCCTGTTTGGTGCTCGGTTTGGTGTCATATGACTACGGACGTCTGGGCGCGCAAAGTTGGTAATCCACAGTTGAGACTGTTGAGGTGGCTGCTTCTCCGCCGTCTCCTCACCCCTTTGTTCGCTGTCGTACTCTTCTCATCGGCCGCTGCTCCTCCGCCATCGAAAGGCTTCATCCTCGTCTTGAGCGTCTGCCTTGTTTTCTGGTTCTACACGTCTCCCGTTCCCGCGCGTCTTTGTCAAAATGTGAGCTCGGTGTGTCCGCAGTCCGCGGGGGACAGCCTTGCAGACACATGGGTGGCTCGCTCTCCTCTGGTCTGTCATGTTTGCCCATCGAGCCCGCAGAGCGGGCGTCACGGCGGCCCCTCAGGGGGGAAGCTTGCACGCAGATGTTTCGCGCCCTTCAGGGGATTAAGCGGTTTTGGAGGCCAGTCAAGAGCCTGATGGGGTCCATGGGGCACGACGTGCGTGAGGGGTGTGCCGAATTGAGGCTCCAAGGAGTCCTCTCGGGGGCTTTGTCGAGGACGTCCCCAGCGAAACTGTCATGTTTGAAATTCAGCGTTCCCTCCGACGCCGTGTTGTCGAGGATGTCCCAAGCGAAACGGCAGTTTTAAGATTCGGAGTCCCTTCCGAAGCCGATGATGTCTCGAGCGAAACGGCCACTTGAGGCCATCGGAGCACGCTTCACTCGTATGTCTACGCGTCCCAGGGGAGGCGGAATGCGCGAGGCCGTTCTTAGCATGCCTTCCTGCATGCTTCTCGCTCTCCTCAAGCATCCTCCATCTCGGCATCTTCCCTCGAAGGCTCACACGGCCAGGGCCCGCAGGGGAGCCGCGGAATGGAGCCCGCAGGGCGGCAGTCACGGCTGGCCCCTGAGGGGAGCTTGCTTGGGTCTGAGAGATATTGCCTCGACGGAGATCGGTGCCAATGGTTGCAATGTTTCTTGGGGGAGCATTTGTGCCCCTTGGGGGATCTAGGCGGGCTTGGGGGCCAGCAGTGGGCCTTTTGGGGTCCACGGGGCATGACGCGCGCGAGGGGAATGCCGACTTGATGCTCCAAAGCGAGGCCGCCTCGAGAGAACTGGCCACTATTGAGACTCGGAGCCCCCTACTAGGCTTACTTGTCGAGGATGTCCCTGGCGAAACTGCCATGTTTGAAATCCAGGGTCCCCTCTGAAGCAGAGTTGTAGAGGCTGTCCCGAGCGAACCGGCCGTGTTTGAGATTCAGAGTCCTCTCCGAAGCCGATTTCTCGAGGATGTCCCGAGCGAAACGGCCATTTGAGGCCATCGGAACACGTTTCTCTCGTGTTCCTTCGTGTCCCAGGAGAATCGACCAGCGGAGTCCGCGAAGCCCCTCTTATCATGATTTACGCATGCCATCTCACTCTCCTTAATCAACCTCCATCTCATCATTCTGCGTCGACGGCTAACACGGCGAGGGCCCGCAGGGGGCCCGCCGCAGTTCATCGGTTCGCCCATTTCCCTGGCTCATTTCATTATCACCGCTGGTGGGTCGAAATGGAGAACTCTGGAAGGCCTTGCGGGAGGATTGTTTTGTAGTCTCGTTGGCATTTACTCGCATTCGCAGGGGCAGTTTGGGGGCCTCACATGGGTGGCTCGTTCTCCTCCGGTTTGTTGGGTTTCCTTATTTCATAGTGTTGGCTTCGTCTGTTCGTGAGTGATCATGTCCAGCCTGGTCGTATATGTTGGTATCGCCTGGTATGGGGTGATACCATATCACATGGTGCAGTTGTGTGTGTGTGTGATGTGATATTGTCCGACGCGATCGAGTCTTGGAAAGACGTGCGAGGGAGTGATGAGCGGTGATTTGAAGAGCAAGCGAAAGAGGCACGCCAGATCGAACGTAGTGTGGTATGATGTTTGAGATGCTCTTTCGCCAGCCTCTTGGGGCCCTCGGCCGTCCCTGTATGCGCATATCCTGTAGTCTTGGGCCTTGCTCGGGGATGTACGGTCTTCTCGGAAGCTTCCAGGGGGTGTCGGCGTTTTTCGGTGGTTTCTTGGATGCTTCGTGGTGTGCCTGAGGCATGTGAGCCAGGCCCAGAGGTGCCTCGAGGTCCGTTCCGGTCGCCTTGGGGCCTCTGGTTTGCTCGCTCGGCCGTCTAAGTGCTTACTGCGCCTCCCGAGGGCCGTTGGGGCAGTCCTGGGGGCCTCTCGGAGGCGCCGTGGGCCATTCAGCGGGGCAGATCGGGCCCTGTAGGGCGCTTCTCGGGGACCTCTTGAGCTGTCTTGGGGGCCATGGAGGCCTCTAAGGGGCGACTTTGAGACCCCTTTGCTGGCATCGTTGGACGTCCTGGGGACCTCCTGGGAACAAGAGGTGGGTGGTGGAAGAAACAATTTGTCCTTGGGGGCCCCTCCGGGAGGCCCACAAGGGTCCAGCGCACAGTGTCTGTTCTATGATGGATGTCGCAAATCGGTCTGTTCGGTCTCGCGGGCGAGGAACTAGGCCCTGGGTGCAAGCGATCCGGCGAAGGTGGAACCCTGGAGAGAAGGCTTGGGGGGAGACCTAGACAAACCTCTCCGCCTGAGGTGCAACTATTGTGTAGAGAGGGTAACGAATCAACTCGTAAGCCACCTGCAGCCCAGAGTTCGGGTGGGATTCGCGCAAATTTCCACTCCCTACCGCGCGGCCTGATTGCGCCCCTAGGTGGGCCATTCCACCCTGCCCATCAAAACATGACACGTACAATGTGAAGATCGACGCTTTCTTTTTCGACATGTACGTTTTGTCTTGTTTTGTCTTCGACGCTGCAAAATGTGTGCCCCGACTGGGTCGCGGCGAAAATCCCGCATGGGTAAATTGCGGAGCGTTGCCCTCTCCCTGGCGCCATGCTCCTCTTGCGCTGGACAAGCTGACACCCGGTGTTGGCTTGGAAGATGTCTGTTCTGTCCGCGCTAAGTCGTCGGCCGCGTGGCCACGCCGCCGCGGTCGACTGAGCGCAACGCCGTCCAAGCCGCTGGCCAATTTTCCCTTGGAGGTTGCATTCCCGCTCGGTCGAGGCGCATGCTGGCGTTCGTCGGCCACGCGTGTTGAAGGCTGGTGCGGTCGCCAGCGAGCCTACGGTCGGGTCGGCTGCCCTGTTGCTCTAGCTGCGTAGCCACGAGTACCTTCCACGGTTGCGTTCCAGTCTGGGCGCGGTGCATATCGGTCTCCCTTGCGCCGAGTCGGCAGAAGGGCACCGCGCGCCAGCTCCAATGCCCAGTCGTGCCAGCATTGGTTCTTCTGCCATGGTTCCTTCCCCTCGCCGAGCCGTCGGAAGCGGGACCGCTCGCGGGCGCATTCCGCTTGCTGGGTGGGAGCGCGCTCCGGTCCCAACATCCAGTTGTGCCACAATGTATCAGGAGGGGACAAAACACACAGGCACAATGAACCGGCGATCCCCAGAGAATATGGGAAAATGTGGGAAGTGGGGGGGAAGACAGAAACCCAGAAAACATGGGAAAGTATGGGGGATGTTTTTATTTGTGTGTATGCACTTGTGTGTCCCAGTTCCCCTTCAATGTATCTTCTCACACTGGGCGGAGCCCGCTGGCTCGCTCGATGTGGCCACTGCCAGTCCTCTTCTGCCTTCACCCCACTGCCCTCCTCCTCCTCCTCCTCCTCCTCCTCCTCCTCCTCCTCCTCCTCCTCTAGATGTTGTTCAGATCTCCTCTACTCCTCCCCGGCTCTGCCCTGCTCTGCTCGTCTGGATACCAGGGGAAATTCCGTGCAGTGCCCGGATCCACGCGGATAGCCATACGAAGACGCGGGAGTGCGCAGAAAGGCTACAGGAATACCCATCGGAGTCCATTGGATACGCATCGGTAGCCATTGGAATGCTACCGTGGCGCAAGTGCAAATGAATGGCGTGTGGGGTGGTGGCCCCGTTTCCAGCAACCAGGACACGAACTCTAAAGGCCAGTTGTTTTTAGATGACAGATGACAGGCACTATGGGAGGCCGACATGCGATTGGTGTACCATGCTCGGGGAGTTGGGAACCAGAGCAGCCTTCCGTTACGAGGGACTGGCGCGCGAAACGGAATTGGCAAAAGGGGGTGCGAACGAAAAGCAGGGGCATGATGCAGAGGCGGAGCACGAGGAGGAAGAGGGGACCAACAAGCACATGCACATGGTGGTGATGAGGGTAGTGATAGTCATGACGATGGCGACGACGATTGTGGTGTTGACAATGGCGATTGTTTTGGTGATGGTGACGACTTGGAGCACGCACGATGCTATCTATGCTTGTGGTGGTGATGGTGACGATGGCGACGAAGATGTGTGGGAGGACGAGGATGCAGATGGCCTTCTCAGGAGAAGGATGGATGAGTCGGCCCGCGAGCACGACCGACCAGAAGAGATCGAAGTGTTTGCCTCCCGCTTCTGCCCTCGCATCTTTCTCTCGTCCTCTCCTGCTATTGTTCCTCCTCCAATCTTCCCTCGCGTCCCCTACTTCCTCCCTCATGTTCCTCTTCCCTCCCCTCTCCCCCCCTCCTCCGCTCTTCCTCCTCGCTCCTCTCTTTTCCCTTCTCCTCCTCCTCCCGCCACTCCTGCATTCCCTCTTCGTTTCCTCTTCTTGTCCTCCTCCTCCTCCTCTTGTCTCTCTGGCCCAAGTGGCGGTCGAGGACGTTGTCTGTTTCTGTGGCGACAGTTAGCACCAGCACGCCGTGTGCATCCTCATTTTGGATTCAGACTCGAACGCTTCTCTTGGGGTGAAACAATTTTCAGTTGGGTGATTACAGGGGCGAGGCCACGCAGATCATGCAGTGTTTGGACGAAGCCTTCGCTAACTTGCATCACCTTGAGATCAAGCAGGGTATCGGGGACATGATAAATGGTGCAGCCTCCAGGCACGCTCCAGATACGTTTCAAGATAGATTATGGACCGTTCGGGTTGTGAAGCCTATTGTGCGCATTATTTGACCGTGTTGAGTTGCACAGGAGGCTGTCACCACCACGTCGTGGCAACCCTGGGCGCTATCCACCGCGGTTTCGGGAGGAACTTCAGACATTGACATACTCAACACACGGATATTATTATCCAAGCGGGCATCCTTATTTGACGCTATGGCGACGGGCATTCTGAGGGCCAGGGGAATCGTTTGGCCACTGATGCAAGTCACAGAGAAGTTGATATCGCTTAGCCAGTTCCGACTTTTGAGTTCAAAGCTGCGTCTGACCCGCTCTGCCGACGAAAGTCCACAACAGTTTCATATTTGGCAAAACAGGGCCATCCAAGGCATTGCCAGAAATGGTTAGAACTGAGTCCACCTCCACTCATGCATTTCTTCGCTCTTCTTCCTCGAGCCTCGAGCGAACCCCCCAGAGCATTCCAGTCACAGATTTTTATGAGCAGGGAAGATCTTGGCTCAAGAGCTGGCGCCTTTTGTGGGACTGTTCGACGGGATTGTACCAGAAAGTTGTCATTCGAGCTTCCTGTTGGCATGTCTTCCGCTGAGATTCTGGTTGATTGACATGGATTGACATCCAAGTTCTCCCCATCTGGCTCCAGAGACTGCTGCCGAACTTGGGATCTCTATCCCCAGCTTTGAGCCTCCCTCAGCTGCAAGGACACAGCTGCGCAGAACAGCCACCTTCTGAGTGTTTTTCGCATGATAACCGGTACCCGACCCCCCCCCCCCCCCCCCCCCCCCCCCCCCCCCCCCCCCACACAAAAACAAAAAAAAGCATGATAACCGGTACCCGTGACAATACCAGTCACGGAGAGCTCTTTGGTGTCGGCTGTCGTTCAGTCTTCAGTCTCAGGGTAATTTGGTCATCGTCGCCTCCATGAGCCTCGTCATCATCACCGTCATCATCGTCATCATCACCACCAGCCCGCCGCCCTCGCCGTCCATCACCAGCAGCAGCATCACCACGTTCCTCTTCCTCCCCCCCGCGCGCCCGCGAGGCGGCGCAGTGGAAGAAGCAGCAGTGGGCCGTGCACCTGCGATCTGTAGACCTCAGCAGCTCCACGGACCTGAGCGGGCCGCCCCCCGCCCGCCCCCGCCTGCCGCCCGGCCGGCCGCAGCCGAGGTCAGCCGTGGCCTTCGCTCTCCCGCCGGGGGGCCTCCTCGGCTTCGGCGCGTGGTCCCTCGAGAGATCTCGTCGGTGCGATGGCTCCCCCCAGAGATGTGGGTGGGTGAGAGCACGGCTCCCTGGGCCGTGCCTGGCCCGTCTTGCTGCCCGTGGCAGGGGCGCGCCGAAGGAGAACGTCAGCGTAGACGTCACTGTCGTTCGGGGTCGTGCTCTCTGTGCGGGTCCTGGCGGTGGGGGCGCGACGGGTCGTAAGCCGAACGCGTGACTCGTTACAGTCAACCCGCGGAGCAGGGAAGAGCCACTTGTCCCAGGCTGCCCCTGCATCCTTGCCCCTTCGGTCCATCCCTGGCAGCTCTCCCTGGCCAGCCCCTCAGGGTACAGTCGGGGCCCTGAAGAAGGAACCCTCTTCGTTGGGGAGGGGCTCCGCGTTCCTTAAGTGTTTCACAGCTTGCCTCTGGCTTTCCTTCTGTTTTCGACAGGAAATCGAAGGTTAACTCATGAAAAAAGGGGCCTCGTTCCTTATTGTAGTGGCCTTCGGCCAGTGCCGCCGATCCGGGTCGCTCGGGGTTATTCTCCAGACGCAGAAATTATGGGCGCACACTCAAACGCACACACACAGTCACACCACTTAACCTGCGCCGCAGACATGCGCACACAACATCACCCACACACACATACTAGTTGGGAAACGCACCTGTAGTACTAGTAGTAGTATTAGTAGTAGTAGTAGTAGTAGTAGTAGCAGTAGTAGTAGTAGTAGTAGTGGTAGTAGTAGTAGTAGTGGTTGTGGTAGTAGTGGTAGTAGTAGTAGAGGCCTCGTTCCGCGGCTTCTCTCGACTTCCCGCGGTCTCTCTCAAGTTTCGAGCACGCGGTGAGTTTCACGATATATGTGTTTGTATGTACGCGTGCATGCATGTATGCATGCATTGATCATGTGTGCCTGTGTGTAGGTACGTATGTATGTATGTATGCTTGTGCGCGTATGTATGTTTTTAGTTTGTATGTATGTTTGTATGTGTGTATGATAATATGTGTGTATGTGTGTGAATGTAAGTATGTATGTCTGGAAGATTGTTTTTCTATGTATGCAAATGTTTTTAAATGTAGGTATGTATGCATGTGTGTATGGATGTGCGTTTGAAGAGCGAGGATGTTTCAAAGAAGAGGCACTCGGTGACGCGATCGTTGAGGGATAGGAGTGAGGTCGCAGAGGAGGAGGAGGAGAATGAGGAAGAGGCGATAACTTGAAGGAAACGATGAGACGGAGGACATCCTGCCGGTGGCGCCCTGGGCGGTGCCGCGGAAGAAACCGGGGGCCTGCCGGAGGCAGTCTGGAGGCCTCTGGGGAGCTGTTTTGGGGCCTCTTGGAACCTCGTTTGGGCCTCTTGTGGGCTTCTTGGGGCCCCTTGGGGGTCTCTTGGGGCCTCCTGGGGGCCTCTTGGGGCGGAAAGCTCGGTTCTTTCGGTTCGTGGTCCCCCTCTTGGGCCCCTCTTGGGGCTCTCTTGGGGCCTTCTTGGGCTGTCCAGAGGCCCTCTTGGGCCGTCTTGGGGCCCTCTTGGGCCGTCTTGGGGCTCTCTAGGGCCGTGTTGGAAGCATCGTGGGCCGTCTTGGGACGGACTTGGGGGCCTCTTGGGCCGTCTTCGAGCGTCGGACGCCCGAAAAGGCAAGAACGCTAAAACCCTGAGAAAACCAATGAAAATCAACGATTCTGGCCTCTTGGGGCCCTCTTGGGAGGCCTCTTGGAAGCTTCTTGGGGCGTCCTGGAGACACCTTGGGCCGTCTGGAGGCCATCTCGGGCGTCTTGGAGCGATTTTTCGGCGACTCGGGGCCCTCTTGGAACCCCTTGGGGGTCTCTTGGGCCCCCCCCCTCCTCCAAAGCGCCGGAAAAAGCGGTGCATGGCGCCCCCCCCCCCCCTATCTTCCACTCCCCCGGAGCGGCCCCGGGGTTCGCCGGAAACTCGCACCCCCCCCCCCCCCCCACCCCCCCTTCCCCGGCAGAGCCACCCCGGCGACCCCCCCAGAGGCTGAAGCTCAGCCTCGAGGCTGTAGCTGAGACTCCTTGAAACTCACACGCCGGATCGGCGGATTTAGGGTTCCTTAGGTCAACGCCCCGACTGTACCCTTGGGGCGGGCTGCATCCTTCGGCTTGCGCGGCGCGACGCCCCCCCGGGGGCCACGCTGCGCGCGGGGCCGTGCTGCGCGCGGGGCTCCGACGGCCGGGGCGCGCCGAGGCAGCACCTTGGCATCGCTCGGACGTGTGCATTTTTCCCTCGCCGAGGACCGTCGAGGAGCATCCTTGATCATTTGGCGAAGAAGCCACGCGCGAGACCGAAAAAGCACGGGGAATGGACGCCCGAGCGATGGCCAGGCACTGGAGCGCAGCGTGCGGCATCGGTCGGTGCGCGGGGCGGTGCTCTGCGCGGGGGCCTGGCGGCGGGGGCGTGCCGTTCGAGAAATGGAACTCATATGGCTCAGCAAGTTCGCTCGGAGTGTTCGTCCGTCTGCTGTTCCCATTTTTTCGTCAAGGGGGGTTGGAGATACGTCGTCGTCTGCTCGACTGCTGATTTGAAGGGGTGAGCGTGTGACATTCATGCTGCTTGCTGGCTTTTCCCCGCCCCTTCTTGAGGGGTCGGATGTTGCACTGGGCTTGCTTACTTAATTCCTGAAGAGTCTTTGCGTCCAGAGTCGTCTCTCTGATTGTGTCGTTGTTGTTGATGATGATGCTGATGATGATGATGATGATGATGATGCTGATGATGATGATGATGATGATGGTGGTGGTGGTGGTGATGATGATGATGATGATGATGATGCTGCTGCTGATGATGATGATGCTGATGATGATGATGATGGTGGTGGTGGTGGTGGTGGTGATGATGATGATGATGGTGATGATGATGTGGTGGTAGTGGTGGTGGTGGTGATGGTTGCAGTGGTGATGGTGGTGGTGATGGTGATGGTCATGGCCATGGTGTTGCTAATGGTGCCGCAGATGATGATGACGACGGTGACGATGGTGATGACGATGATGAAGAGGAGAAGGAGGAGCAGGAGGAGGAGGAGGAGGAAGAGGAAAAAACGAAGGGGCAACGGGAACAGGCAAGTGTAAAACCCCTTGACGGCTCCTCTTTTTATAGTGCCCCAGTGTGTAGGCCGTTTACTTCGCCGAATGTATTGACCCCTCCCAAGTCGTCGGGCGCCCAAACAGGTAAGCCGCTTGAGATATCCTCACAATCTGGCAGCGAACGGGCAATTGTCGTACCCAATAGCGGTTCCTTCCTTGGGGTGACCAAATGCTGCTCTTGTTGTGCTGCTGCGAGCCATGGGCCCACACCAGATACGATCACGGTGCAAAAAACACACGCAGGCACACTTAATCGACGACTCCGAAGAATCTATGGGAACACATGGGAAGTGGGGGGGAGACGAACACCTAGAACATATAGGAACAGATGAGGAATCCTAGGATGTGTGTCTACTTGTGTGTGTGTGTGGGGGGGTGTCCCTGGGCCCCCTTGTAATCGTCTGGCGGGCCAGAAAAAAGGCAAGCCGCTCCGGGCGTCCCCCCACTCTGGCCGCGGCCAGGCCCGCGTGGCGCGCCCTCCCCCCCCTGGTGGCCCCACCGTGGAGAGGGTGCGCGCGGCACGCTCTCGGCATCTCGCGGCGAGCACGAGGCTCCTCGAGGAGAGACGTCTGAGGGGGGGGGAGCATCGCTCGGACGTGTGCATTTTTTCTCGGCGGGAGCCATCGAGGACCATCCTGGACCTTCGAGCAACAAAAAACACGCACGAAACCGAAAAATGCACGGAAAATTGACGTCCGAGCCATGGCAAGGGGGGGGGGCATGAACAGACGACCTGCCCGAGACACTGCCCGCGCTCTGGCCGCGAGCGGGCAGAGGCGGCATGCCCCCGGGCCGCGCCCAGGTGCCACGCCTTCCGTGTCGCGGTGAGCACTGGACCTTTGAAGCACGGGCGCCCTCGAGGGCGCGAAGTCATTCGCGCTTCGCGGTTCGGCTCCGATTCCTCCTCGTCCTCCTCTTCTCCCCTGGGAGGCGGCGCGAGAGCGCGAGGTTGTGCGCACTTCGCGCAGCGCGAAGCGCGAAGCGCGAAGCTGGGAGCCCTTGCTGAAGGAGAGAGGATCCAGGGGCCAGCACACGCAAGCCGCCTGAGGCATCCCCACACTCTGGCCCCGAACAGGCAAGTGCCATGCCCTCTGGAGGCTTTTCCTTGGAGTGGGTGCACATGTGCCACATGCTTGCTATATCGCGGTGAGCATTGCACCGCCAACTGAAAAAAAAGCTTGGGGGGCCAATGCAAGCAAACCGCCTGGGAGATTCCCACTCTATGGCCGCGAACGGGGAAGTGCCATATCCCCTGGGGGCTTCGCCTTGGGGTGCCACAATGCAACGCTTGCTCTATGGCGGTGACCGTGGGCTCTCAACAGAGTGTGTGAGTGAGCCTGAGCGAATCTAAGTATCAGTGGAACTGAGTGAGAGTCCAGCCCGAGCGAGTTTGAGTATGAGTGAGTCTGAGTGTGAGTGACTCTGAATCTGAGTGCGTCTGAGTGTGAGTAAGTCTGACTGTGAGTAAGTCTGAGTAGGAGTGACCTCTGAGGGAGCAGGCGGGAGAGGAGGGGAGAGGAAGGGCGGCGGAGACATCAGTCTGGCAACAAGAACCCCGTCTTAGAGAATCGGGAATTAAGGAGAGAAGCGAATCGCGGAGCGGAGGGGATCGCGGAGGCAGAAGGGGGATCGAGGACGAGGAGGAAAACTAAGAAGAGGAGGAAGAACGGGCCAGTCGGGAGAACCAGTGAGCTCGCGCGGGCAGCTCCGTACTTCTTGCGGGTGTTTTTTGTGGCGTCCCTTCCTCTGGTTGACACGGCGGCGTTTGGGTTGAGGCGTCTGTCGCGCCCCTCCTCCTTCTGGGCCCTCCTCCCTCCTCCCTCTGGGCATTCCTCCCTCCCGCCCTCCTCTGACCTTCCCTCTCTTCCAACACCTCCATCATTCCCTGTCCCCTTCCCTCCCTCCCTCATTTGTCCTCCCCCTGTCCCCTCCCTCCCTCCTCCCTCCTGCCTGATGGCTCTCCCACCCTCCTCACCCGTCCCTCTCTCCCTGCCTGCCTCCCCTCCCCCCCCCCTTCTCCCCCCTGTCCTCTCCCACTCCTCCCCCCCCCACTCCCCTCCCACTCCTCACCTTCCCCCCCACCCATTCCCTCCCACTCCTCCTCCCTCCTCCCCCCCTCTCCCCCTCCCTCGCCCCCCTCCCTTCCCCTCCCCCTCCTCCCCTTCCCCCTCGCCGGGGCAGATCTCGGCGTGCACGATGGTCCCGACCACCGGCGGAACCGCCCTGCCCGCGTGTACGGACCACAGCGCAGTCTGCGCACCGTGCCGTGGACCCTTGCTTGCGCTGCTTCCTCTCACCGCCACTGCGGAGAGGCCCGTCCACGTCTCTGTCGACGACAGAGCCGTCGTCGACGGTTTCGAGGCTTCTCTTGACGGAAACCCACCTCCAAAACCAATGGCTCGCAAGCCGACTTTTGGCAAAGGATCCGCGGGGTGGTCCAGCCCAGACCCGGCACCTGGAAGGTCACCTCGGAGAGTCAGGGATCAACGAGGGCCTCATCTCGCCAATCGCCGAGGCCCTCAACCGCCACCGCTGACGAGCCTGCAACAGCTGGAGCCCGTATGCCCTCCCTGCCCCAGGAGGTCATCGATGCTCGGCCACGCGCAGAGGGGTGTATTGGGGGAGCCCTGACTCTGGATCCGCCCTACTTTGGGGAAATTCGTAACTGGGGCTTGGAATTTCCGCCTTACTTTTCAAGCCCCGCTGATGCCAATTGCCGCGCTACTTTTCTGTTGCTGTTTCTGTGGGTTTCCGCCCTATTTTATGTTGGGTGCAGCAATTTCCGCCCTACTTTTTCGGCCTCTTATAGGTGGATTTCCGACGCAATTGTAAGTTCGAAAAAAAGCCAGAGTAGGGCGGATCCGGAGTCAGGGAGGGAGAAGAAGGCCTCTCAGAAGCACCACTGCTTCTCAGAAGGCACGGGCCGTGTCTGCAGACGCGGGGCCGGCGCCTTTTGAGCAGGAGCATCAGGAGCGAAAGAAGGACGCACATGCACCCACCGGTCGTTGAAAGTAGGTATTTTTGGATTCCCAGATTCCAATCTACTTTCAGCGCCTTCCTACTTCAAGAGTCGAGTGGTTTTCCCTCTTCCTTCCTCTTCAGGAGGCGGGCGGAAACCCAATCTATTTCCAACGCCTTCCTACTTCATGTTTCTACCTACTTCTTCCGACCGATGGGTACATGAATCCAGGCTGGTTTCCAGAGCACGCACTGCACGAATGTTCGTATAACGCGGCCGGTCTCGCGGATCGAGGGGCCGTGCTCCTGCACATAGCTGGGCGCGTAGGTCCTTTGCGGCCTCCTGAGAGAAGCCCTCCCCCCTCCCCTTGACTAAAACGGGGCAAGGGTCGGGATAAATCGCTCCAGAGCGTCCCGGAGCGCTCTCAGAGCGTTCCGGAACGCTCTGGAGCGGCCGCGGCGCCCAATATACATCCTCCAAGCCCGCCGGCTCTCCGAGATTTCGAGCTATCCCGATCCGATTTTGCCCCGACCTTCGCGTCGTTTTATTGACCCCCCCCGATTCGGAGGGCACCAACTATACAC
>CAUYUJ010010369.1:244695-266302 GCA_963575745.1 Prorocentrum cordatum | reverse complement strand
GTGGTGTGGGGGTGTGCGGTGTGCGGTGTGGTGTGGTGTGTGGTGTGTGGTGTGTGGCGTGTGGCGTGTGGTCTGTTTTGTGCCGTGTGTTGCGTGTGATGTATTGCGGGTGGTGTGTTGCGTGTGGTGTGTGGTGTGTGGTGTGTGGAGTGTTGCGTGCGGTATGTTGCGTGTCGTGTGTGCGCGTGGTGTGTTGCGTGTGGTGTGTTGCATGTGGTGTGTTGCGCGCGGTATGTTGCGTGTCGTGTGTGTGGCGTGTGGTGTGTTGCGTGTGGTGTGTTCAACTCACAGCGTGGACTCACAGCGTGCACTCGCAGCGTGGGCTCACAGCGTGGCCTCGCGGCGCACACTCAACACAGCGTGCACTCACAGCGTACGCTCACAACGCACACTCAACACAGCGTGCGCTCACAACGTGCACTCGCAGCGTGCACTGAATCACTCACGGTTAAGCGAAAAAACACTCACGGTTAAGCGAAAAACTACTCACGGTTTGGATCCCCCTTCGGCCCCACTGGGAGCTCTGAGCGAAGGCCCCACTGACAGCGCCTGCATGCGTCCCCCGCCCATTTCGGCACAGCCCACGCACGTCTCGGGGCCCCCATCCGCGTTGCCCCGCGCCGAAGAAGCCGTTGCACGATGAAGGAAGCACTCTCGGCTGTTGAAATCACAGCCGTTATATAGGACGCCATGAATGAGATCACGCACCCTGGCCTTTAGTAGCAGTTGCATGATGGGGAAACGATGCACACCCATGCACACATATACACACACACACACGCACGCGCACACACATGCACATATACACACAAACCAACACACGCCCGCACCCGCGCCCGCAATGATGTTGATGATGATGATGCTGATGATGATGATGATGATGATGATGATGATGATGATAATGTTGCTGATGATGATAATGACGATGGTGGTAATAATGACGGCGATGATGACGATGATGGCAACTCCACCGTTGCCCTCCTCACTCCCCTTGCCTCTAAGCCCAAGACGGTCTTTAAACCGGCGCAGTATAGCCGACGGAAAAACAATTCGGTCCCAGTCCCCGTGCCCTCAAAAATCATGCAACCACCCCTCCTTGCGAGATGCCCGTGCTCTTCCCTCCTCCTCCTATCCCTCCCTTCCATTCCCGTGGGCCCCACGAAGCAGCGTTTGAACATGTGCGAACGTTTCCTGTTTCAAACTACGAATTGGGAGCTTCGAGCGGAGGCCCTAGTGGCAGTGCCCGCGTGCGTCTCCCGCCCATTTCGGCGCGCCCGACGCGCGTTTCGGGGCTCCCATCCGCGTTGCCCCGTGCTGCATCCCTCTCGCGGCGCGCCATTTATGATGACAGGGGCATACCCTGCGAGACTCGCAGCTGCATATGATTGGGTCCTTCGCCAAGCTAACTTGAAACTGCGTTGCATAATGCGTTTGGCTGCGGCCCAGGACCTGGGCACGGGAAGGCGGCGACCCCCTCCAAGAAGAAACCGAGGCACAGCGCGGCCAAGCTGTCCGAACGGGCCAAGCAAGCCTTCGGCGCGAGGGTGCTGCCGTCTGGAGCAGGCGCTTCCGATAGCGTGGCAGGCGCCCCGATCCCGCTTTTGCCAGGATCTGCGGCGACTGGTTCCCGGGCACCGTTGTTGCATTGCCGAGTGAAGGGGAAGCAGTGCCTCTTTGCATGCAAGGGTGGCCAATGTAAAAAAGATGCGACGAAAGGGTCGTACTGCACGCGGCATTTCAAGGTCGTTGAGGGCGGCAAGCGGCTTGGCGAGTATGCGGCGACCATCGTCAACAAGTACAATCTTGCTTGGGAGGACGCCGAACTGGAGCTAGCGAAGAGGCTATCCTTGATCAGCGACGACGAGCGGGCGAAGAAAGAGCAGGAACGACGCGAGAGCGTCAGAACGCACGTGGAAAGGCTGAACTTGCAGGTCCTGGGTGGTAAACAGGGGAACGCGTGCTGGCGCGAACGCGAAGATAATTGCGCCTCGCGCGGAGGAGGAAGAGGAGGAGAAGGAGAAGGAGGAAGAGGAGGAGGAGGAGGAGGAGGAAGAGGAGGAGCAGAAGGAAGAGGACAAGGACGAACACCAGAAGCGGGAACTGGAAAAGAAGGAAGGGGAAAAGTAAAAAGACCAGGGGAAGGTGGAGCAATGCAAAAGAACGGGGCGACAACGACGAGGATGCGGTGCCCTGTCCGCCTCCTCCCTGGCCTCGTCCTGTTCGTCGTCGTCGTCGCCCTTTTTTTTTTTCCCTCATTATCCTCCTCCTCCTCCTCCTCCTTCTCCTCCTCCTCTACCTCCTCCTCCTTCTCCTCCCCCTCCTCATCTAGCTGCTGCTGCCCCTCCTCCTCCTTCTCCTCCACCTCCTCCTCCTCCTCGTCGTCCTCGTCCTCGTCCTCGTCCTCGTCCTCGTCCTCCTCCTCCTTCCCCCACCCTCCTCCTCCTCCTCCTCCTCCTCCTCCTCCTCCTCCTCCTCTTCCTCCTCCTCCTCCTCCTCCTCGTCCTCCTCCTCCCCCCAAGGGCCGATATGGTTTCGCATGGTTTTTGTTGCCTCCGGCTCGAAAAAATAATGCCACAAGGTGCATCCCATCGCTGGCGACGGGAACTGCCAATACGAATCGGTGATCAGACGACGCTTCGCGGAATGCACTTCCCCCCGTGCTCTAGCTGGGATTTGTTGACGTGGACCCAAAGCGCGATGTAAACCGGCGCGCGCACGTATACACGCGCGGCATACCCGACACCATGCAACAGGCACCCACGCCGAGTGAACCGAACAGCACATTGACGAGAACACCGCCAGTCGGCGCCGACAACGCCTCTCATGCCGAAGCAGGGCAGAGCGGATCCACGCGGCTGGTTTACAAATGACTCAGGACGGGGCCGTGGTGTCTGAAGCAGCGTCTGATTTTGGTTGCCTTTCCATGGCCCATTCCCCACCCCCATCCCTGCTTTTTATCCTCATTGCGGAAATCCTAAGTTATGGTTGGTTTTTCTGCGATGCGGTGCCGAAGTTTGATGGTTTCAATGTGCGAATCCTTTAAGTGAGCAGTGAGGCACAACTTCGAGCTGCCGTGGCAGACTACATGCGGTCGTTCCCCTCCCTGTTCCGCGCGTTCCTGCACGGACATGAATTCTTGAGATTCGACCAGTATTGCGACCGGGTGAAAATGAACTCCTGGGGAGATCACCTTACGCCGATGGCCATCAGTTCCCTTCTTTTGCGGCCCATCCGTCTCATCACGCCGGGCGGCGTGCGATTGGTGAAGCCACCCGATATGATTGCAGAATCAGCGTGGGAGCCAGGCGCGACACGGGCGTATCACATGGGCCCGAGTAAAGCTTTGTTATGCCTAGATCCTCTGATATTTTGTCTTCCTCCTCCTTCGGCTTCTTACTTCCATTGCTGATCCTTGTCGTTACCCCCTTTCCCGACCTCCCCCCACCGCCTTTTCGCGTTTGGTCTATTTGCCCCTCCCTCCGATTTCATACCCCATACTCGTCGGTCACCCTCCGCCTGGTTCGCGTCGTCTTCTATCTCGTCCTCCACATCCACGCCCTTCCTCGTGAGTCTCCATCTCATCTTCGGCCCCCTGCCGATGCCCCCCTCCCCCGCGGCCTATCGCGCACGCCGGGGCATACGAAAGCCCGCGGCATTCCCCCGACGCTCCCAGGCATCACGCTCGTTTTCTACCCAGAGCTGCACTACGAGTCGACAGACCCACTTGTGGGCACAGCGGGGCCGGATACTTTGTTCACTGGGAGCAGCGGGTCTCCCTCCGCAGTTACTATAAAGGACACTCTGATGTCGATGCTCTACGGCGAAGACCTGGACAAGTGGACCGTCCAGCAAGCCCGCGCCGAATTGGAGGTGCGACCTCGGCATGTTGAGTGACAGCTATGGAACACGAGTGAGAGGAGGAGGAGGAGGAGGACAAGGAGGAGGAGGATGTGAAGGGGGATTAAAAGGAAAGGAACGAAACAGGGATGATAGGGAGGGCAAGGTAAGGAGGGCGGAGGGATGTTATTAACCCGAGGCGAAAATAAGTCGGGCGAACACGATAGAAGTAGGGACATGCCAGTCAGTGTTTACAGAGTTGGGGCCGTACTTGCGCGCGCATGCCTCTGCCGCGCCTTGGAGGTGCGCCTGGGCATGGAGATGGGCAGCCTCGCACCGCGGAAAAAGGAGATCCATGGCATCATGGAGAAGGTAGCGGCCGAACTGACTAGGGGCTGATGTTGGGCACGGGGTAGTATCGTTCAAGAAGGTGCCCGCTCGTCCCCTCTTCTCTCCTCTCCTGCTGTCCTCTCCTCCCCAAACCTTTTCTCGCGTAGTCTTCAATTCCTTTCTCTTGCCCACCTGGCAGGGCCTCCTATCCAGCTGCGGGCGGGTCGCACTCTTGAGCGCCAGTTTTAAGCCAATCGTAAGGGAGCAGCAGCTGTTTTGGGCGCCAGGGTAAGGTCGCCGACGTGTGTTCCGAACTCTAATTTTGCCATTGCTGTGCTCGCCTGCCTAGATCGCGGGGAGCAGTGACGTCTCGATCGTGGGGCAACGCATGCACGCGATGCCAGCCACGAACGGTCGGTCTACATGAGCGCTCGAAACGCCCGTGTTTCTTCCCTTCCTCCCTCCCCTGTCCCCCTCCTTTCCTCCATGCCTCCGCCCTTCCATCCATCCCTCGGCCCTCGTCCATCCAGACGCCCTAAGCAGGCCTGCGAAGCGGGCGGACCCCAGGCGGTCCTCTTCGTTTTCCTCCCCCCTCCTTGTCCTCCTTGCCATCCCCCTCCTCGCCCCTCCCCCCTGTTTCTTCAGTCTCCCTGACGGCATGGGCATGGCGGGTGCCCCGGGCAGCGCGAGGGCCCGCGTCTGTTCTTCCCCCACCGCCCCGCCAAGACAACAAGGAGGAAGGATGACAGGGATGATGGCGGTAGGGAGGGCGATCAGGAGGCGGAGGCGTAATTAGGAGGAGGAGGAGGAGGATGAGGAGGAGGAGGAGGAGAAGGAGGAGGAGGAGAAAGAGGACCAGGAGGAGGAGGAGGGGCAGGAGAAGCTGGAGGGAAGAGGAAGAAAAATAAGGAGGGAGTACGGGCCCAGGAAGGTCACGAGAGAGGGAACTAGGGATATCCAGGACGAGGAAGACTGATGCAGAATATGTGCATGGGGATGGTGACGGTGATGATGGAAATGACGATGATGGCGGCAACGATGGTGATGATGACGATGATGACGAAGATGCTGATGATGATGATGCTGATGATGATGATGACTATGATGCTGACGCTGATGATGATGATGATGATGATGGTGCTGATGATGATGATGACTGTGATAATGATGATGATGATGATGATGATGATGATGATGATGATGATGATGATGATGATGATGATGATGATGGTGATGGTGATGGTGACGATCATGTTGATAATGATGATGATGCTGATGATGATGCTGCTGCTGATGGTGATGATGATGATGGTGATGGTGGTGATGATGGTGGTGATGATGATGATAGTGATGATAGTGATGATAATGATGATATTGATGATGGTGGTAACGATGACGACGTTTCCCCGTGCTGAAGAAGTCGTTGTAGAAGACACGGTGAAGGAAGTACAGGTCATGGTGGAAGTTTCGATTTGTGAGATCACAATCGTTATAGAGGGCGCGGTGGTGGAGCCACAGTAGCCTCCCAGGACGCAGGACATGGTCTCAGAGACGACTCTGACGTGTTCGAAGAGGGCCCAAAACGGCCAAAGAGACCCCCATAGAGCCTCCGAAGAGGCCCAGCGCGCACCCTCATTGTGCAACCACCCCTCCTTATGATATCGCGAACTGCCCGCTCATCCCCACCTCGCCGCCATAGCCGATGCCCGCACGAAGGCAGATAGACAAGTCCAGGACCACGCGAAAGCACGCGCGCACCCTGGCCACATGCACACGCACACACACACACACATCCGCGCACGCACAAGCACATTAACACACACACATGCGCACACACACACACAAAAACCAGCAGACGCTGATGCACACACGCACGCGCACACACACATGCACACCCACACACATGATGATGGTGATGCTGCTGCTGCTGATGCTTATGGTGATGATGATGATGATGATGATGATGATGATGATGATGAGGGTTATGGTTCTAATGAGGTTGATGATGATGATGCTGATGTTGATGGTGATGATGGTTGTAAGGATGACGACGATGATGGCGATGATGACAACTCCATCGGTGTCGGCGGAAACACCATTCGGTCCCAGCACCCGTGCCCTAAGAAAACAATGGGGTGAACATCTGCCCGCGTCACTCCTCCCTCCTCCTCGTATCCCTCCCGTCCCTTCCCCGTGTCTGACAATTAGCGAATTTGCGAGCGTTTCCTGCTTCAAACTGCACGTGCAAATTGCGGCGCCACTGGGCGGAAGCAATCAATCACCCCCACTCCTCCTCAGCCTGCCCATGGCCCCTAGGAAACCAAGTTTTGATCAGTTGCGAGCGCTTCTTGTTTAGAGCTACACATGGAAAATTCTGGTACGAGCGCGGGGAACCAGCCAATCACCCCCCCCCCCCTTCCTCAGTTCAGCCCGCCCATGGCCCCTCAGGAAACCATTTTTGGAAAAAAAAAAAAATGAAAGCATTTCCTGTTTCAAACTACGCATGGAAACTGTGGTGCGAATGCGGGCTCTCCGCCGCCAACGACCCCGTTCATGAGGACACCAACAAACCGAGGTGTAACCCTCACCGCGGAAAAAAAGGAAACCATGTGGAATGAATTATTCGCTGCGTGGAGCTCCCCATATGTGCATCCATTCGCATGGACCTGTCCGCCGTGAGTGTCTAGGCGCAAGGGCTTTCGAACATAAACGGGCTTCAGTTGTGACGGTCTGGACATAAATCTAACTGCGAATGAATTGGAGTGTGAATGAGCCTCAGTAGTACGAGCGCGTCTCTGTGCATGAGCCTGGGGCCTCCTGGGGCCTCCTGAAACCTACTGGGGCTTCCTGGGGTCTCCAAGAGCCTTTTGGGGCCTCCTGGGACCTCCTAGGGAGGTTTCGTGCCCCAGGAGAGGCGCAATATATAGCAACAGACGTACATAAAACATTGCGGATTAGAACCACAGGAGAAGGGCAATATATAGGAACACGCGTAAAACACCAAGGACTCGTGCCCCAGGAGAGGCCCAACATATAGGAACATAAGTACACCATGTAGGATTGTGTACACAGGGGAAGGACAATCTATAGAAACATACGTATAACATCAAAGAATCGTGCTCCAGGTGAGGCCCAATCGATAGGAGCATGCGTAAAACACGTGGGATTGGAGCCACTCCCGTTGCCTTCTGAGGCCTCCTGTTCCTGGGGCCTCTCGGGGGCTCCTGTTGCCTTCCGAGGCCTCCTGGCGCTTCCTGTTGCCTCCTGGGGCCTCCTGTGGTTTTCTCCGGCCCTCTGAAGCTTCCTGGGGCCTCCTGGAGCCTCTTGGGACATCGTGTGGCCTCTTGAGTCTTTCTGTGGCCTCCTGATGCCTCCTGGGACCTCATGTGGTCTCCTGGAGCCTGTTGGACACTCCTGTGGCATCCTGGGAAGAACCTGCGCCCACGAGCCTGGCCACCAAAACAAGCAAACCGACCGAGACATCCTCAAAATCTGGCCCACCTGGGGGGTGAAAATGAGCGCCTCGCTCGAGACATCCTCCACATCTGCTCCAAGGATGCTGGCACAGAAAACAGGCAAACCGCTCGGGACATCCCCACAAAATCCTGCGAAAGGGGCCGAGTGAAACACCCCACCGCCGCTCCCCTTAGGAACGTGAGATTGAGCGCCTCGCTCGAAACATCCTCCAAATCTGCTCCGAAAGCGAAGGATGTTGGGACAGAAAACAGACAAACCGCTCGAGACATCCCCACAAAATCCTGCGAAAGGGGCTGAGTGAAACACCCCCCCGCCGCTCCCCTTAGGAGTGTTGAAGCCACAGAATCGCCTGAGACATCCTCAACATCAGTGTGTGTGTGTGTGTGTGTGTGTGTGAATCATCCGATGAGTGGACCTGAGTGAGTGTAGTGAATGTATGAGTACAAGTACGAGTGAGTCGGAGTGACGAGTGAGTCTGAGTGATGAGTGAGTCTGAGTGATGAGTGAGTCTGAGTGATGAGTGATGAGTCTGAGTCATGACTGAGTCCGAGTGATGAGTGAATCTGAGTGATGAGTGAGTCTGAGTGATGAGTGGGTCCGAGTGATGAGTGAGTCTGAATGATGAATGAGTGGGTCTGAGTGAGAGGAGTGGTGTTCGGTTCTCTCTCTCTGTTTTTCCGGCGCGGTCCGCCAACTGCAAATGAAATGTGCATTCAACCTGGAAGAACAAAAGAACGACTGGAGGGACGGCGACGACGTAGGTCCCTGGATTTTGCCCTGGAGGTTGAGAAGCCTGAGCCCCCTGAGGCCCAGGAGCCACGGCGTGTAAGATCGTCGCGCCAGCTCCGTGCGCCCAGTGTCTTCATGGACGCATTGTCACGCCCGCTGCTCCAGACGCCGACGCTTCGTTGTCCGCAAGGACAACGACCAATATACGCAATTTGCCATTTCGGGGAAGGGTTTATCAGAACCATAAGAAGCGGCTTCCGCCTGGGACTTCCTCGCAATTCACTCACAGCCGCGGGTGAGCGGGCGGCAGTGATACGCCGTAGGCGTCTGAGATAGCAGTCAAGGAAGGAGGGAAAGGAAGGCAAGAGAGGGAAAGGATGGAGAGGGGCGATTATCCTGGAGGGGGGGGGTGTGCCCATCCGAGGGAACGGTGCACCCCCCCCCCTCCCATCACGCTAGTTCGGACAGCGCGCTTTCCAGTTTTTCGATCCGCCCCCGCTCCGCGAACCCCATTGGGAGGTCGAGATCCCCACTCTGCAGTGGGATTCGCGGAACGGGGCGCCCCCCCAGGTGCCTGTTATCTTCGCGCTGGCGGCGGGATGGCACCCAGGGGGACGTGCCTACTGCGATGAAAGAAGAAAGGAGGAGGAGGAAGGAGAGAGGAGGAGTGGAGCAGCCGAAAGCCCTTTTGGGCTTTCCCCGGCGTGTGGAATGCCTATTTGGCAATTTTCGCGGGCTCGCGCCCGCGCAATCGTGCTCGCCCGCAGGCGACAGGGCATTCCACCGCCCTGGTTTTTGCAGGGCCAAGGCTCGAATCGCCCGCCCCGCTTGTGCTGTTGATTGTTGTGTTGTAAGTGGTTGTGATGGTGATGGTTGCGTTGGTTGTGCTGCTGGTGGTTGTGCTGGTGGTGGTTGTGCTGATAGTGCTGGTGGTGGTTGTTCTGCCAGTGGTTGGGCTGATGGTGATGGTGGCGCTGGTGATGGTTGCGTTGATCGTGGTTGTGCTGGTTGTGGTACCAAGTTGCGCTGGCGCTTGTGCCGTTGGTGATTGTGCTGTTGGTGGTTTTGCTGGTGGTGGTTGTGCTGGTTGTGCTGCCGGTGGTTGTGCTGTTGGCGGCTGTTCTGACTGTACTGGTGGTGCTGGTGGTGGCGACTGTGCTGATTGTGTTGGTGCTGGTTGTTCTGCCGGTGACACAGGGAGCGACAGTGCAGAGCCGCATCGTCTCCAGCTGGTGGTAGTCATTCGCACCACGGCTTGGCCGCAATGCGGCCACAGATGAATATATTAAGTTGTGCTGGTGGCGGCTGTCGCCACTGTTAATGCGCAACCCCTGAAAAGGATTGCTGGTGGTAGTTACGTTGGTGGTAATTGCACTAGCGGTTGTGCCGGTGACGGTTGCGCTGGTTGCGCTGGTGCTCGCCCGCAGGCTTTTGCGGGGCCGAGGCTCGCATCGCCCGCCCCGCTTGTGCTGCTGGTGGTTCTTCTGGTGATGGTTGTGCTGGTTGTGCTGCCAGTGGTTGTGCCGATGGCGATGGCTACGGCGACGGCGACGACAACGACGACGACGACGAGGGCGTCCTTGAAGGGCTCCGAGGCGTGCCTCCGACTGCGGGCTCGTCATCCTCTTCCTCCTCCTCCTTCTGCTCCTCCTCCTCCTCCTCCTCCTCCTCCCCCTCCTCCTCCTCCTCCTCCTCCTCCTCCTCCTCTTCCTCCCACTCCCCTTCCTATTCGTGGAGTCGGAAAGCGAGAGATGCTGCACCAGAAAGTGCCTAAACCGCCTGAGCCATGCGCACGAAATTCTACGAACGGGGCCCCTCGCCTTCGGTTTCCTCCCTTTCCTCCACTCGTCCTCCTCCGACTCCTCCTCCGAGAAAGCGGAACCTCTTTGCCTCCTCCTCCTCCTTCTTCTCCTTCTCCCCCAGAGACCTCTGAGAGAGCGGGGCACATCATCATCATCATCATCATCATCATCATCATCCTCATCATCATCATCATCATCATCATCATCATCATCATCATCATCATCGTCGTCGTCGTCGTCGTCATTCCAATCGTCCTCTTACGCATCCTCATCCTCTTCATCATCGTCGTCATCATCATGATCATCATCATCATCAGCATCATCACCATCATCACCAGCCTCCTCCTCATCATCCCCCTCATCGTCATCATCGTCATCATCATCATCATCATCATCATCATCATCATCTGCATCATCATCACCATCATCATCACCATCATCATCATCGTCATCGTCGTCGTCATCGTCGTCATCATCCCCTTCCTGCTCCTCCTCTTCCCCTCCTCCTCCTCCTCCTCCTTCCTCCCTCCCCCTCCTCCTCATCATCCTCCTCATCATCATCATCATCATCATCATCACCATCATCAGTGCCGGAGCCCGAAACGGGCCTCCAGACCTCGAAGTTCGAAGTTCCTCCTGCTCCTCCTCCTGCCCCTCCCCGTCCTCCTGCTCCTCCTCTTCCTCCTCCTCCTCCTCCTCCTCCTCTTCCTCCTCCTCCTCCTGCGCCTCCTCCTCCTCCTCCTCGATTATCAAAAAAGCGGCGCGGCCATCGTCGTTGCGATCATCATCATCATCATCACCACCACCACCATTATCATCATCATCATCATCATCATCATCATCATCATCATCATCATCATCATCATCGCCATCATCATCATCACCAGCATCACCATCATCATCATCATCCCATTCTACTGCTCCTACTCGTGCTCATGCTCGCCTCCTTCTCCTCATAATCGTCCTCCTCCTCCTCCGCCTACTCCTACTCCTACTCCTCCCCTGCCTCGTCCTCCTCCTCCTCCTCCCCAGTCTCCTCCTCCTCTTCCTCCTCCCCCTCATCATCATCATCATCATCATCATCCTCCTCTTCCTCCTCCTCCTCCTCCTCCTCTTCCTCCTCCTCCTCTTCCTCCTGACTCCTCCTCCTCTTCCTCCAAATCTGCTCCGAAAACGAAACATGTTGGAAGAGAAAAGGCGCTTCGCGGCCGCCACTGGCGCTTTCAAGGCAGGCGCCCCCTCGGCGCCCTCGAAGATTAAACTGGGATTAAATCTTTCTTGGAGTGGTGTAGAGATTGAATTCCGATTTAATCCGTTCTCCCACTGCAAGAACGCACTGCTGTACGGATTAAATCGAGATTTAATCCGTATTAAAATCGAAAAACCGGCCGTTTAGCCCTGTAGGGGGAATATTTTCAAAAATAGTCCACAAAATAGTCGTGAGACGATTTTTTTTAGCATTTTTGACCATTTGGGAAGATGTTTCGAGTATTCTTTTCGTACAAAATCTCACTGTAGAGGGAATATGTTCAAAAATAGTCAACAAAATAGTAGGGGACGATTTTTTAAGCAGTTTTGACCATTTGGGAAGATGTTTCGAGTATTTTGTTCGTCAAACAATCTCCTCTAGGGAGAATACTTTCAAAAATAGTCCAAAAATAGTTGGGGGACGATTTTCTTAGTATTTCTGACCATTTGGGAAGATGTTTCGAGTATTTTCTCCGTCAAAAAATCTCCCTGTAGGGGGAATATTCTCGAAACTAGTCCACAAAATAGTCCAGGGACGATTTTTTTTTAGCAGTTTTGACGATTTGGGAGGATGTTTCGAGTATTTGTTCCGTCAAAAAATTTCCCTTAGGGTGAATATTTTCAAAAATAGTCCACAAAATAGTCGGGGGACGATTTGTTTAAAGCATTTTTGATCATTTGGGAAGATGTTTCGAGAATTTGTTTCGTCAAAAAATCTCCTTGTAGGGGGAATATTCTCAAAAGTAGTCCACAAAATAGTCGGGGGACGATTTGTTAAAAACATTTTTGATCATTTGGGAAGATGTTTCGAGCATTTGTTTCGTCAAAAAATCTCCCTGTAATGTTTCGGGTATTTTTTCGTAAAACAATTTCCCTGTAGGGGGCATATCCTCAAACATAGTCCACAAAATAGTCGGCAGACGATTTTTGTTTTAAACATTTTTGACCATTTTGGGAAGATGTTTTGAGTATTTCTGTTCGTCCAAAATCTTCTTGCAGGGAATGGGCAACACACACGCTCTGGCGATGATGTTTTGGTGCTCGGCCAAGACTCTGCTACCTTGGCTGTATCCTTGCTTGCTCAGCGAGTTCGAGCAAAAACACTATTATGTAGAGATGCGCTGTCTGCCGTCAACGTTGTGGTACTGATGCCGAGAAGACAATGCAAGACAATGCGTCCACCGACCAGCCCCAACCAACCAACCACTATCGAGTCGCAGTGCATAAAATGCGCAAGCCGCAGCCCCCTTCTTCGAGAGAGCTGTTATACGACTTGACAATCTGGACAAGATGCTTGTCGCCCAAACTCCATGCGATGCCTATGGCGGAGAAGCCTCCGCGTTGAGAGCGCCATGGCTTCACAGCGCGATTTACTACACGCTGCACGCCTGCAGCCTGCCACTGGCTGCAGTACGGCATTACAATACGAGTCAAAGGCTGTTGCTCATGGGCAGTCGAGCCAGGGAGGCGAAAAATGGGGGGCCGCACCCCCAAGATTCGTGGTAATAGTGCGATGTGTGAGGAATGCTGACGCAAAATGCTACAAAACTTCTTGATCTCACTGTCGGCGTGCTGCCGCTCCGAACACAAACGGCGCACGCGGAGCGCATGTGCGAGCGGCCATGCTCGGTGCACGCCGGCGGGATGCATGCTGCGATCGCTGAGGGGGATCCACAAAGACGACCGCTTGATATGGATGCGGTGATCCATGATGCCCGTGGAGCGCCAGCGGGGCCCACGGTAGAACACGACGTCGAGCATCTGAACCTCATCGGAGGCGATACTCTCAACTTCTAGCTTAAACACCGTTGACAGCTCTTGCAATCTGGTAATAGGGGCATCCAGCTGTGCTCTGGACCCCGAATGCACCAGCAGAATGTCGTCACGATACCTAATATAAGCTACTATGCCGTGCAACTCACAGAAACGATCTTGAGACATGCTGTCGCGCTCAACTTGATTGAAATACGCTGCGTCAGCAACCTCCCCACTACAAGGGAGTCCCATGCCAGCGCCGACGGTGACCTTCCAGACCTTGTCGGGCGCTGTGGGGCACGCCACGTACTGGCAATCCAAAATCGCACGCAGCAGCTTGGCGTATGCATCTTGTTGGACGCCGTCGAAAAAAGCTGAGGAATGTGTGACAAGATCGGCATGCAAACCAGACATAACATATTCTTTTATGTCTATTTTGACTAAGTGGCAATCGGCTGGCACGACTGTGCGCGACATGATCTGTAATAGGTGCTGGGTGTCGCGAGCCAGAAACGGAACACGCCTAAGATGAGGGAACAACGCGTGGGATATCCGCCGCATTGCTGGAGCCATCGGATTACGAACACTACAGTGGAGGAGGCGCAACTCCACCTTGCCAGGAGGCTTGTGCGTCTTGACGGTGGCCCCAACGCGCGACACGATGTCTTCGCACCGGCTCGCGTCCACGTCCGAAAGCATGGCTCGCTCGAGCGCCCTGTCATCTAAAACCCTGCACGTTTCGCGAACAGCCTCGATGAAATCAGTTACCACTGTCGCCCCAAAACTGTATGGAGCGAGTTTCTCTCGGTAGGCGCGGCCAGACAATAGATGCATGTAGCGATCATGCAAATCGCTCTTGCGGATTAAACAAAAACCGGCATCTTTATCTGTGGGGAGCGCCCCGACGCCCGTTTTTTGGAGGAGGGAGAGAGCAAGCCTAATCACTGCGGGCACTGGCGGAGCGCGACGCCGGCTCTGTACAAGGCACGCCTGCCAGACCTCACGCCTGACAGCGTCAACCATGCACTGCAGAGACAGAGGCAATACAACATCACACGGTTTGCAATATCTTTTTTGGGATCGCAACCGCCACCAACTTTCGCCAGCTGTTGGATCTTCGGCGTTAGATCCGAAAAACCATCTCCAACGAAGCTTACGCTCCCAATTCCAAAGGGCAAGAGAAACGTGAGACAAAGAAGATTTGGGTGTCATGCAAAACACGTGCTTTCGATGAAACATCGTAAGCAAAAACCGGACTGGCCAGGCCAGCTCGGTACCTGAAGGAACAGTCGCACAATTCGAACGCGGGTGAAACAAATAAATTGGTTTATCATCACATGAAAGCAAAGAGTTGAAATCAGGGGCGGGGAGATCACGAGTGAACTGCAGGAACAAACGGGCCAGCCTCACCGTCACGTCCCCCTCCCTCGCCACCTGCCTCCGGCGGATCTGCCACGTTCAGACCCTCTCGCGCTTCCTCGTGCGCCAGCGCCCTTCCCGGCGCTCGTCTTGCCGGATGCCTTGCTCGTGCCTTTGCCCTTGCCCTTGGACTTGCCCTTTGACTCGCCCTTGGGGGAGGGCGTGGCTTTCCCGTTGCCCTTGGACTTGCCCTTCGGGTTGCCTCGCCCTTTGCCTTTGCCTTTGTCCTTGCCCCCGCCCTGTCCGGGCGGGGACGTGCCGTTTTTTGATAAGGCAGCAAGGCGTACGGCGTCGGCGCGGTCGACAGAGGACTGGCCAGCGGCCATGGTGGAGGTGTACAGGGATGCCGCCTGGGCGGCTATGGTGCCGCCACCTGCCTGACCTGCTCGGCCAGGCACGCGCTGGCGAGCGATCACACGAGCATCCACGGCCATGTTGAAGAGGTCCGCAGGGCTCGTCCCCATCATCTGCTGGATCAGCTTCTCCTGGGCCTGGTCCTGCTTGGCCTTCTCCTGCTGCTTGCGAGCCTTCTCGTCTGAAGCTCGAGCCACCGCCTTGGCGTAGATGGCGGTGGCTTTGGCCTTCAACCGTTCGGCGTCGACGCCGGCAGTGGAGACCTGGAAGCCGTCGTCGTTGTCCAGGTCCAGATCGAGGTCCAGGCCTGAAACTCTGGACGTCTGGTCGGACACTGCGGCCGCGCATGTCTCGACGAAGTAATCCCTCTTCGTGAGCCTGCGCAGGTCGTCCCTCTGCTTGGCCAGGAGCAGCACATCGAGTTTCTTCTGAATGGCCAGGTGCGCGCAGTAGGCCTCTTGCTTCGCCTCCCGCAGCGTCTTGCCGAAGAGGTCAAGGCGGAAGCTCAGGTCAACGACGCGCTCTGTGTCCAAGAACGGCGACTCGTATGCCAACGTGAAGGGTCGACACCCAGAAGGGACCCGGCCAGCACTCAAAGCTTCCACATCGCTCTTGGTGCTCGTCGCCCTCTCGTTCACCTTCTGGAGACTTGCGATTCTCGCGTTCAAATCGTTCGTGGATTTCTGAATTCTCTGAATCAGCTCATTCGGTAGGAACCCCTTCAACTCGTCTTCCACTAGCTTCTTCACAGCTGCGAAGTCGGAGCTGGCGGCGCGGGCTCCTTGTACGTCAGCGGGGCCCAGAGCCCCCCGCGGAGAACGGGACTGGCTCCGGGCTCCACGGGCCCCATTTGCCGGTGCTGACATCAGGCTAGACGCTGGCGCTAGCAGCGGTCTGCGCCCACCTGCAGTCCTCCCGCCTGGGAGTTCACTCGTCGCAGCGGCTGAGGCTTCATCACCGGACATGGTGCTGTGTAAAAGGAATTACCGTAAACAGGGAATGGGCAACACACACGCTCTGGCGATGATGTTTTGGTGCTCGGCCAAGACTCTGCTACCTTGGCTGTATCCTTGCTTGCTCAGCGAGTTCGAGCAAAAACACTAGTATGTAGAGATGCGCTGCCTGCCGTCAGCGTTGTGGTACTGATGCCGAGAAGACAATGCAAGACAATGCAAGACAATGCAAGACAGTGCAAGACAATGCAAGACAATGCGTCCACAAAATAGTTGGGGGAATATTCTCAAAAATAGTCCACAAAATAGTCGGGGGACGATTATTGATTTAAGCAGTTTTGACCATTTGGGAAGATGTTTCGAGTATTTATTTCGTCAAAAAATTGCCCTTAGGGGGAATATTCTCAAAAATGCTCCAAAAATAGTTTGGGGACGATTTTTGATAAGCATTTTTGACCATTTGGGAAGATGTTTCGAGTATTTCTTTCGTCAAAAAATCTCCCTGTAGGGGGAATATTCTCAAAAATAGTCCACAAAATAGTCGGGAGACGTTTTTTCTTTTAGCATTTTTGACCATTTGGGAAGATGTTTCGAGGTTTTTTTCGTCAAACAATTTCCCTTAGGGGGAATCTTCTCAAAAATAGTCCAAAAATAGTTGGGGTACAATTTTTTCAAGCATTTTTGACCATTTGGGAAGATGTTTCGAGTATTTCTTTCGTCAAAAAATCTCCCTTAGGGGGAATATTCTCAAAAATAGTCCACAAAATAGTCGGGGGACGATTTTTTTTTAGCATTTTTGACCATTTGGGAAGATGTTTCGATAATTTTTTCCGTCCAAAAATCTCCCCCTGTAGGGGGACGCGCCCGACGTAACGCCACACCTGCCCTGGGGCCGGCCGCGAGGGCCCGCCCGGCGACCCGCCGGCAGCCCTCGGGGCCCGCCCCGGGGGGGCCCCGCGCTCCAGGGGGGCCTCGGCGGTGCGGCGAAGGAGCCCCCGCGCCCGCAGCCCCGAAGGAGGCGAAGCAGACCCCCACGGGTCCCTCGGATGGGGGCGCCCCGATTCAGCGAGCGAAGAACAGGTATAAAATAAATTTTCCGCCGTCGGGGACACCTGCCCCTGGGCGGCTGGAAAGTTTATACCCCTACGGTGCCACCGTAAGGGTATAAACTTTCCAGCCGCCCTGGGGCAGGTGTCCCCGACGGCGGAAAATGTTATACCGTTCTTCGCCCGTGAACCGATGGCCAACGACGATGGCGCCGCCCCGCCCTCACGAGGAGGCCACGACAGCGGCGGCCACGACGCGAGCGACGGGAACGTGCAGCTCCTCGCCCGAGAAGGCGCCAGGCTGCGGCAGCTCGGGAGGCGAGCGTCCACCAGGGCCGCATCTCGGGCGCCACGCGACGAACTGCGCAGGGCACACTGGGGCCGGACCACACGGGAGGCAGTACGGACCCTGCCGCCCTCCCCGAAACCAGCCGTGTCTACAACGCCAACCACCTGGGAGAGGACCTGCATATGGTAGGTGATGGGTCGCGGATCGCGCCCTGTGGGCCAGCTGCGTCGCCTCAATCCGTTGGGCTGGCCAGTGCTGACGCACCCCCCACCCCCCATCGCAGTTCATCCTGCCACCAAGCAAATCCCCCGCCCTACCAGGAAACGGGGACCAAGGGCCCTACCGCCACCCACAAGGGTGTAGGTGACAAAAAAAAGCCACCAGCGCAGCCCACCGATCGGAGACGTGCCCTCGCGCAACGCCTCACCGCGGCCAGACAACAGCCAGCCCAGGATGGGGAAGCTGCGGTGACAACAGGCATCACGGCGCTGCGACAGCGCGCCTTCAGCCTCGCACGCTGGCTGCGTAGCAACAGTCGAGACCCTTTCGCTGGCAGGTTCCAAAGAGCACAGTCCGCCTTGAACGAATAATTCCAACAGGCCTTCCGCACGGCTGCTTTCAATGGGCCACCCTCCAGGAAAATCTTCAGGCGCGACTTGCTGTTCACCTCTAGCGCACCAGCCCTAGCCTCCTCCTTTCTTCCCGTGCGCTGCGGGAACACCTGGCAACTTGTTCCGCAGCCCTGGCACTGGGCCACCGTTGGGGATCCCCCAACGCGACGCCTCATACCCAGGGCATCGAGGTGCGCATGCCGAAGTGCGCTAAAAGCCGGTGCCTACCTGCAGCACGGGCGCGCAGAGGGGGCGTTCCATGCCCTCATCGCCACGCCCTTCAGTTTTTGTTCAGTCGGGGTCCCCTTTTTGACCGCGCCATGGGGGGATTTTTTCACTCCTGTTATTCAAGCGGCGCCTCCCACCAGTGAAATACAGTCGGGGCCCTGAAGAAGGAACCCTTTTCGTTGGGGAGGGGCTTTGCGTTCCTTAAGTGTTTCGCAGCTTGCCTCAGATGTTCCTCAGGTTTTCTATATGAAATCGAAGTTTAACTTATGGAACATAGGGGCCTCGCTCCTGATTTGGGGTTCCTTGGGTCAACGCCCCGACTGTACGCTCTGGCCCAGCAGGAGCTAGCATCCTGCGGGCCAGGACGAACCCATCGTTTCCCCCCATCCGCCCTCCCCGTCCCCTATCTGCCCCGCCTGCCCGCCGCTGCTCGGCCGCTGTCGCCCCCCAGGCCGGCGTGGCCGCACCGGGTCCAGGTGATCGCCGCCGCCCGCGGCGACGAGGGGGAGGAGAAGGTAATTACGAGGGGGAGGAGGAGGAGGAGGAGGAGGAGGAGGAGGAGGAGGAGGAGGAGGAGGAGGAGGAGGAGGAGGAGGAGGAGGAGGAGGAGGAGGAGGAGAGGAGGAGGAGGAGGTGGAGGAGGAGGAGGAGGAGGAGGTGGAGGACGAGGAGGAGGAGGAGGCGGAGGAGGAGGAGGAAGAAGAAGAAGAAGAGGAGGAGGAGGAGAAGGAGGAGGAGGACCAGGGTAAACCCAAGAGTCATCAACGATGTTGGAATACACCCTCCCTCTCCAAGCTCCCTTTCCATAGGCCCCTACAACTGTTAATTTCCACTGGAGGAATTTCCTCGTTGGAAGACACCGTTTGAAGACCCTGAAGCATGTGAGAATATTGTTCTCGGGGTTCCAACGCCATGGATCAAGCTGACTGTTGCGTCTTGACGATACGGCATCGTGCCAGAACGCCATTCTTGGGAGTTCAACACCGCGAGTCATCCTGACTCTCTCCAAAACACCATCTGGTACGTTGATCATGGGAATCCGTGAAGCTTTTGCAAACTTGAAAACGAATGAGAGCGGCGCTAGGGCGAGAGCCACATTTTGAAAAGGAACCGCCCTCAATCCGCGAAACTCTTGCAAATTTGGGAAAATTATCCCAGTGCGACCCTACCTAGGAGTTGGAGCCCCTAGGAAAGCAGCATTAGTAGTAACAGTGCAGGTAAGAAAAAGCTAAGCTAAGCTAAAGCTAAGCTAAAGCTAAGCTAAAGCTAAGCTAAGACTAAGCTAAAACTAAGCTAAAGCTAAGCTAAAGCTAAGCTAAAGCTAAGCTAAAGCTAGAGCTAAGCTAACAATAAGCTAACGCTAAGCTAGAGCTAAGCTAAAGCTAAGCTAGAGCTAAGCTGAAGTTAAGCTAAAGCTCAGCTGAAGCTTAGCTGAAACCAAGCTAAAGCTAAGCTGAAGCTAAGCTAGAGCTAAGCTAAAGCTAAGCTGAAGCTAAGCTGACGCTAAGCTAGAGCTAAGCTAAAGCTAAGCTGAAGCTAAGCTGAAGCTAAGCTAAAACTAAGCTAAAGCTAAGCTAAAGCTAAGCTAGAGCTAAGCTAAAGCTAAGCTAGAGCTAAGCTGAAGCTAAGCTAACGCTACGCTAGAGCTAAGCTAAAGCTAAGCTAACGCTAAGCTGAAGCTAAGCTAGAGCTAAGCTAAAGCTAAGCTAGAGCTAAGCTGAAGCTAAGCTGAAGCTAAGCTAGAGCTAAGCAAAGCTAAGCTAGAGCTAAGCTGATGCTAAGCTGAAGCTAAGCTAAAGCGAACTTAAAGCTAAGCTGAAGCTAAGCTGAAGCTAAGCTAAAGCTAAGCTAAAACTAAGCTAAAGCTAAGCTCAAGCTAAGCTAAAGCTAAGCTGAAGCTAAGCTAAGCTGGGTGAACCCAGGGGGCGCAACTGGGGGAACCGCGGGGCGGGGACTGGGGGAACCGCCCGGGGCGCTGTGCACTGCCCGGCCCCTTTAAGCTAAGAGAGTAAGAACCCTTCTAGGCAGAGCCTAGGCAGGGAAAAACGACTGAGCGCGGCGCTAAGGCGAGAGCCACATTTTGAAGAGGAACCGCCCTGAATCCGTGAACCTCTCGCAAAGTTTAGAAATGAATGAGCGCGGTGCTAAGACGAGAGCCACATTTTGAAAACGACCCGCCCTGAATCCGTCAAACTCTTGCAAAGTTCTAAAACGAATATGCTCGGCGCTTAGGCGATAGCCACATTTTGAGAACCACCCGTCCTCAATCTGTGAAACTGCTGCCACATTCATGCTGCAGGATCATAAATGATGAGGAAGTCTCAGGCGAAACGCCCGGCCCGTCCTAAAAACATGCCTCGGGATGCGACAGGGAGACGCGAATTTGTAAGGAAAAGGAATGGAGAGGGGCGAGGAGGAGGAGGACGAGGAGGAGGAAGAGGAGAGGGGCGAGGGGGAGGAGGAGAAGGAGGAGGAGGGGAGGGGCGAGGAGGAGGAGAAAGAGGAGGAGGAGGAGGAAGAGGAGAGGGGCGAGGAGGAGAAGGAGGAGGAAGAGGAGAGGGCGAGGAGGAGGAGGAAGAGGAGGAGGAGGAGGGGGAGGGGGATGATGATGCTGCTGCTGATGATGCTGATGATGATGGTGATGGTGATGGTGATGGTGATGATGCTGATGCTGATGCTGATGCTGATGATGCTGAAGAGGATGAGGATGAGGATGAGGATGATGATGATGAGGAGGAGGAGGAGGAGGAGGAGGATACTGATGACGATGATGATTCTGCTGCTGATGCCGATGATGAGGATGATGATGCTGATTATGATGCTGATGATGATGCTGATGCTGATGCTGATGCTGATGCTGTTAATGATTATGGGGAGGAGGAGGAGGACGAGGAGGACGAGGAGGGTGAGGAGGAGGAGGAGGAGGAGGAGGAGGGGGAAGAGGAGGAAGAGGAGGAGGAGGAGGATGTTTGACATGAGCGGCCTAGCGTACACTGTACACCAGGTTGGACGGGCCTCCACCCTGGGGAAAAAAAGGAGATGCATTGAGAACGCAAGCATGAGTAGGAGAATCTAGAGAATAGGTTGGGCGGAACAGCAGGAGCAGTATCAGTAGTAGTAGTAGTAGTAGTAGTAGTAGTAGTAGTAGTAGTAGTAGTAGTAGTAGTAGTAGTAGTAGTAGTAGTAGTAGTAGTAGTAGTAGTAGTAGTAGTAGTAGTAGTAGTAGTAGTAGTAGTAGTAGTAGTAGTAGTAGTAGTAGTAGTAGTAGTAGTAGTAGTAGTAGTAGTAGTAGTAGTAGTAGTAGTAGTAGTAGTAGTAGTAGTAGTAGAAGTAGTAGTAGTAGTAGTAGTAGTAGTAGTAGTAGTAGTAGTAGTAGTAGTAGTAGTAGTAGTAGTAGTAGTAGTAGTAGTAGTAGTAGTAGTAGTAGTAGTAGTAGTCGTAGTAGTAGTAGTAGTAGTCGTAGCTGTAGTAGAAGTAGTAGTAGCAGCAGTAATAATAGTAGTAGTAGTAGTAGTAGTAGTAGTAGTAG
>CAUYUJ010010369.1:204327-244595 GCA_963575745.1 Prorocentrum cordatum | reverse complement strand
ATTGGAGAGGCCTGACGGCCGGTGCCGCCGACCCTGATCGAAAGGGCTAGGAGTGGGGGGAGGAAGCGGAGGATGAGGAGGAGGAGGAGGAGGAAGAGGAGGAGAAGGAGGAGGAGCAGGAGGAGGAGGAGAAGGAGGAGGAGGAGGAGGAGGAAGAGGAGGAAGAGGAGGAGGAAGAGGAGGAGGAGGAGGAGGAGGAAGTGCATCCTTTGTGTGCCCGCTCGAAGAAAGTGCGCCCCGGGAGTGTGACATTCTGACTTGGGACGTATCTCGGGCGTGCCCGCTCGAGGAAAATGCGCCCTAGGGGGGTGGTATTTTGACTCGGGGCCCGCTCCCGGGACGCCTCTGCGGGAGGAGGAGGAGGAGGAGGAGGAGGAGGAGGAGGAGGAGGAGGAGGAGGAGGAGGAGGAGGAGGAGGAGGAGGAGGAAGAGGAGGAGGAGGAGCAGGAGGAGGAGGAGGAGGAAAAGGAGGAGGAGGAGGACCAGGAGGAGGAGGAGGAGGAAGTGCATCCCGTGCGTGCCCGCTCGAGGAAAGTGCGCCCCGGCGGGCGTCGTATCTGCCCCGGGCCCCCCCCCCCTCCCCCCCCCTCTGCGGGGAAGGGATCAAAGGGAAGGGGCTTCCCTTCGACTCCATTACGACGTCGTTTAATTTCGCTTTGGATAGCGCGCTTGAGGAGGAGAGCCCTGGGAGGGGGAGAACGGAGACGACGGAGACGACGAGTCGAACGGAGAAGCCCCTCACACACGCCGACAGGGTCGGCGGATTTTGGTTGCCTTGTGATCGTTTCCCCAGGTTGTCGTGTGAGGCTCGCGTTGGTGAAAGCATTCGCTTGGTAGATTCAAACGCTGAGGCCTTCGGTCCATCCCGCAACTATGCCTGCGTTGCGGGTCGGAAAATTTTCGGGTGCATGTGAGGGCTTCTTGGAATGCCTTTCGAGGGCCTCTTGGAGGGATCTTGGGAGCCTGCCTCGGGGGCCTCGTGGTAGCCTCTCCGGAAGCTTCTTGGGAGCCTCTTGGGGCCTCTGGGGGTCCTCTTTCAGGCTTCCTGTGGGCATCCCAGGGACCTCCTGGGGACTCCTTGGGGTCCTCTTGGGGCATCTTGGGGCTCTCTTGAAGGCTTGCTGGCGGCCCCGAGAGTCGTCGAGCTGGAAATGTGGGCCCCTAGTGGAGCCGTCTTGGGGGGCTCCTGGGCCGTTTGGGGGCCCACCTAGAGTTCCCAAGCCTGCGCAGCATCAGTGACTTTGGCCTGTCAGGGCTCTCTTGGAGGTCCTCCTGGGGCCCTCCGGTCTGGAGGCGGTTTGGAGGCCCGGGGCCGTCAAGAGGCGCCCTCGGGCCGTATCGCACCCTCTTGGGCGCTCCTGAGGCGCGCAAGGGGGGCCGCCTGGGAGGTCTGCCATCCCGTCCCGTGGCGAACCTTTTTCCGGGACCTTGCCTGGGCAGTCTTGCTCGAGGGGCCCTCAGAGGCCGCCACGTGCGCGCGGAGAGTGTATGCAGACCATGGGGCTGAAAACCAGTTGGGCGGGCGAACCTGGCTGGGGCCCCTGTCGGCCCGCTAGTCGGCTTAGCAGGAGCACGTTTTCGTAGAGAAAAGGATGTGGAGAAGATGGAGGAGCACCAGATGAAGGAGCAAGAGGACTGAGGAGGAGGAGGAGGAGGAGGAGGAGAAGGACGAGGAGGGTCAGGACGAGGAGGGGATGGAGGAGATTGATGGGATCCTCCTTGGCCTTTCGGCCCCCCATGGCTTCCTCCAGGGCCCATTCTGGCAGCGGCTGCTTCTCGGAGGGCTTCTGGCAGTATGCGTGGGCCACGCTGGGCCGGGCCGGGCCCGACACGGGCCGAAGGATCCACGATCGACGCGGTACAGCTGCCAGGGGTACCCAGGCTTCAGTCGTGCGTGTCCCCCTACAGGGGGATTTTCGACGAAAAATAGAAAATAATCCAAAAATAGTTTAAAAAATAGTCAAACAATAGTCTGGGGACTTTTTTTTTTTTTTTTGTATTTTCTGACCTTTGGGGGCATTTTTTTAATATTATTTTTCGTCGAAAATCCCCCTGTAGGGGGACACGCCCGACATAAACCCAGGCTCTAGTCCGAGCTGCTCCGAAGGTCCGAAGCGAGCAGTTTAGGCAGGAGCTCTGGTTTGGCGTCACTTGGGCGGTCCAGGCGGATGCTCGGGCCCAGAGAAGCGAGCGGCAGTCCAGGCGGAGGCAGCGTGGCAAATCGCTTCGGCGTTCCGAAACATCCGGGACAGGGCCGCGAGAGAAGGCGAGGATGCAGAGCTTCTCTCCTCCTCCTCCTCCTCCGCCTCCTCCTCCTCCTCCTCCTCATCATCATCATCATCATCATCATCATCATCATCCTCATCATCCTCATCCTCATCCTCATCCTCATCCTCCTTATCCTGCTTCTTCTCCTCCTCCTTCTCCTCCTCCTCCTCATGCTTCTTCTCTGAGCTCGTCCGCTTCCCTCGGTTTCAGCTCCTGGGAGGTCGAATTCGGCATCGGTGCTGTTGGTGCCGGTACATCTGCGGTTGAAAACCGTCCCACTCGGGCATCATGCCGTTTAATCTGGCCCAATTCTTTTTATTCCTACCCAAGCCTGGGTTTAATCTGGCCCAATGGCCTGGCCCCTTCACGGGGCTCAGCAGCACCGAGACGCTCCTTTGAGGACCTCTCACGAGCTGCCTCCCAAGCCTCCAGAGGGGCGCGGCCCTCCCCATTCCCAGGCCTGGCTCCTATCCGATCCGACTCCGATGCGCCCCGCTGGTTTCCGGTTCCGGCCCGATGACCGGGCCCCAGCCACCGCTCCTGAGGGGCCCGCCTGCCGGCGGACACGCGCGTCTCGTCTCGTCTCGCCTCGTCTCGTCTCGTCTCGTCTCGTCTCGTCTCGTCTCGTCTCGTCTCGTCTCGTCTCGTCTCGTCTCGTCTCGCTCGCTTCCGGTTCCGGTCCGATGCCACTCAGGCTGCCTGATGTCGATTCTGGTCCGATGCGCGGATGCCGACCTCGGTTCCGATCCGGCGTTTCCGATCCGGTGGAGGGTGGGCTCGCTTCTTGCGGGTGTTGCCCCGAAGTGCCCATGGCCCAAGGTGCCCCCCCAGGACTGCCAAGGAGGCGCTCACGGCCTACAGAGCAGCCCTGACGAGGCCCAGAGGGCCCCGGGGGCCCCAAGATGGAGCGGAAGGTTGGGGGCACCTCGGGCCAGGGGCACCTCTACAATGGCACGGTGCTAAAGTTTTCGCTCGGCGAACAAAATACCCCCTGGAATTCTAGACGCTTCGCGTATCCCCACCAGATTATCTGGCTCTGTGCCCCAGTCAGCCCGATTGACCCGCCCCCTGGAGCCTTCCTTGGGGCCGCAGATCAAAAACAAAAATATCCCCACCAGCCCAGACGTTCCCCGTTCGCTTCTGGCGCTTGCCACGCTAATGCAGCTGTCCTGGGTGAGGTGCTTAGACCTGCTATCGGCAGTTCACTTGGCAGTTCTATGCGTGCTGCCATTCCGTACAGGCGTTCGATGTCGACCTTATCCATCGTACCCCTGGTTGGCAGCATCAGGCGTGTGGCCGATCCGTTCAGGTTTTCGGTGTCGATCCCTTCCATCGTTTTCCTGGCTGGCTCTCCTTCTCGTTCTCGGAGAGGGGATTACCCCGGATCTTTTCTCTCAGGAGTGAGTGTGCGACTTTGGTGGCGCCGCTCGTACTGGTTCCTGGTCGGTGACGTATTCCTGGCCATCGGTGTTAGTACTACCTCCTGGAGTGTATTGCAAGCGAGCTGCCCCCCTCAGGGGCTGTGTGCATGGATCCCTCGTGTGGTTTATCGTATGTCAAGTCCTACACGCCCTCAGCGGTCCCTGTTAGCTTCGCTGTCTGTGACTTTGCTGCGCCTTTTTGGCTGCGTATAGCTCCTTGTTCAATTTGTGCATCGGCACTGCCTGGTTGCAGTTTGCATCGCCCGTCGGCAAGGTTTCGGGCCCTGCCCCGCTTCCTGGCACCACCTCGCGCAGCCTGGCAACTCAGGCAGCTTTGGCAGCTTAGGTTCGGCCGTCGGTCCCCGTGCGCTAGGCAAGTAGGTTCGCGCGTAGCCCGCCCGACCTCTGACGTTGCTGGCGCGCTCGCCTGCGGCCGCGACGAGAAGTATCCCCACCAGCCCATCCAGAAACGATGTTCAGGCAAGTTGAGGTGATCAGGGACGTGCGGGAACAAAGAGGGGGACGGCCGAACCGTGCGAAGGAGGGAGGAGGAGGAGGTGGCTGGATGGATAGATGAGGGAGTGGGGAGAAAGAGGATGAAAAGGAGCAGGAGGAGGAGGAGGAGGAGGAGGAGGAGGAGGAGGAGGAGGAGGAGAAGGAGTAGGAGGAGGAAGGCTTAGCAGGAGGAAGAGGGCAAGCAAACGGGCCAGAGGTTTCTCGGATGCCTCTCGGAGCCTCTTGAGGTATGTCTTGGGCGTTTCTTGGTGGCCTCTTGCGACGTCTTGAGGGTATCTTGGCGGTCCTGGGGGGCTCTTGGGTGCCTCGGGGGGGCCTCTTGGGGCCGCATGGGGTCCTCTTGGGGGCCTGCTGGGGGCCTCTTGGGGGCCTCCTGGGGCCATCTTGGGACCTCTTGCGGCTTCTTGGGCGATTTTGGGGGCCATTCTGGAGGACATCGATCAAAGAACGGGGGGTGGCAATTAGCCTTGTCCCCGCAAACGGCCAAAATGGAGCCAAAACCTTCGCAAAAACAATGATGTTGACTTCCTCGCCGAGGCCGTTTTGGACGCCCTGACCGCTTGCGACTGGCCCCGTCCAGGTCCAGGGGAGGGGGGAGAGGGATGGGTACCCCCCCCCCGAAGGGGAAGAAGGGAGCTAAACCACCTACGCCCAGAGGGCTAAACCACCTACGCCCAGAGGGCTGCGTTGGCCCTCGCTGCGATCGGGGCGGCCGTCTCTGCCCCCGTGGTCCGCGCCCCAGCCGCCTGCTGCCCCGCGGGGGTGTCTTCCAAACTGCCAGAGGTTAGCAGCACCCGATTTCTGCCGGCGGAGTCCTCCCGACTGCCCCCCCGCCTGTTCGCCAGGGGCCTCGGTGCCCCGCGGCCCAAGAGGCGCGCGTCGCGGCCGCCGCCAGGGGAAGCTCAACGGCAGGCAGTGCGTGGCCATCGACCCGCCGAAGCACCTGCACGTGCGCCGGGACCGCCAGGGGGGGCTGCCGCGCGGTGTCGGACACCAGCGCTGGCGCCACCGCGGCGTGAACCCGCCGTATACACATGTGTCAGTCTCTCTCTCTCTCTCTCTCTCTCTCTCTCTCTCTCTCTCTATATATATATATATATATATATATATATCCGTAAGGGCTTCGCCCCCTGCCGCCGGCCCCCTCTCTCGGAGAATGGGCCATGGAAGAGCTAAGTCATGAGGCCTTGGCGCTGTCGTGAAGCAGTATCGAAACTTCATGCGAAGCCGATTCGCAATCAGCAAAACCAACTGATCACAAGAGGGGTTACCACACCTGGCGATTGGTAAGACGTGTATGGTTTACGGGCTTGGTTACCACACCTTGCGATTAAAGGGCCGAGGGAGTTCTCGCAGTTTGGGTTACCACGCCTTGCGATGGATGTGCGCGAAGGGTGGCACCGAATTTCAGAAATGTGGCAAATCCCCTGTGTTTTTGGACCCTGACCCCGCGGATCTGCGTGAGGGGTGGCACCGAATTTCAGAAATGTGGCAAATCACATGTGTTTTTGGACCCTGACCCCGCGGATCTGCGTGAGGGGTGGCACCGAATTTCAGAAATGTGGCAAATCTCCTGTGTTTTTGGACCCTGACCCCGCGGATCTGCGTGAGGGGTGGCGCCGAATTTCAGAAATGTGGCAAATCACTTATGTTTTTGGACCCTGACCCCGCGGATCTGCGTGAGGGGTGGCACCGAATGTCAGAAATGTGGCAAATCCCCTGTGCTTTTGGACCCTGACCCCGCGGATCTGCGTGAGGGGTGGCACCGAATGTCAGAAATGTGGCAAATCACTTGTGTTTTTGGACCCTGACCCCGCGGATCTGCGTGAGGGGTGTTGATTTCGAGCCCCCCCAGCAATTCAGACAACGCGCCCAGGGGGTGCTAAAAGTCTTGTTTGGGCCTCCCCCCCCCTCGCGCGGTCAATCAACTAGTTACAGTAACCAGCAAGAAGTCAACTAGTTACAGTAACCAGCAAGAAGCAGAACTGTAACACTGGAAACTAGAAACTACAACTGGTACAGGAAACTGCGAATCACGGGCCTCGCAGCCTGGTGGCCCCACAAGGGGCCGGCGGATATGTATGTATGTATGTATGTATGTATGTATGTATGCATGCATGTATGTACGTATGTACGTATGCATGCATGCATATGTGAATGTATGTATATGCATATGCATAAGTATATGCATATGTCTATGCATATGTAAATGTAAATGTATATGTATGTGTCTATGTATGTGTTTATATATGCATATGTAAATGTATATGTAAAGGTATATGTATGTGTATTTGTATATGTATATGTATATGTATATGTCTATGTCTATGTATATGTGTACATATGCATATATGTATGCATGTATGCATGTATGTATGCGTGTATGTATGTATACATGCATGCATGCATGTATGTATGTGTGTATGTATACTTGTATGTATGTATGTGTATCTATGCATGTATGTATGCATGTATGTATGTATGTATGTATGTATGTGCGTGTGTATGTATGTATGTCTGTATGTATATGTAGATGTATAGGTTCATGCACATATACAGGTACATGGTTGCGTACATGTATACGTATATGCATATGCACATGTACATATATGTATACATGTACATATATACATGTATATGTATGTGCATGCGCACATGTATATGTGTTTTCTGATGCATATGTATCTGTATGTGCGTATATGTAATATTGCAAGTTTATGCAGATGTGTAAGTATGTATGTGTATGCTTTTGAATTGTATGCATGTATGTATATATGCACACAAGTGGCACGTGCGTGCCCAGGCTCGTACCAAAAAACAGGCTCCCTCTCCTGGGAGTCGTGTGCGTGTGGGTGTGTTGTCTATGTGGTACGTGAGTCGTGCGTGTGTGTGTGTGTGTGTGTGTGCGTGTGGGCGTTTGTGTGTTTATGTGTGTGTCGTGTGCGCGTGTTGTGCACTGTGTGTGCGTGTGCGCTCTTTACGAGTGATGTGTGGGTGTTGGATTTTGCCAGGGCAGCCTCGCACTCTTGCCCCTCTCGGCCGATCCTGGCCTCCAGCCATGGGCTTCTGCTGCTGGCTCCGATCCTGGCGCCCATGGCAAGGGCCTCGCACCCCTGCCGCGCATCCTTCCGACGCGGTCGCCCTGCAGCCCAAGGCAGTGCCCGCGGGGCTCGCAGGGGCGGCCTCGGCACCGTCCGCGGAAGCGTGCGCGCGCCGGAGAGCGGCCCGCAGGAGCAGTGTTATAACCTGACGCCGCTGCTGCGGCCAGGCCCCCACCTGAGCCCGGGGCTGCCCCGTGCTGCTGGTGCGGCGGCGGGAGGGGAGGGGGGCGGGGAGGAGGCGGACAAGGAGGAGGAGGAGGAGGAGGAGGAGGAGGACTTGAGGTATTGTTTTTGTCCCCCCTCTCTCTCTCTTTTCTTTCTCCCTCCCCCTTCCGTCTGCCGGTCTTTACCGTACGTATAACTCCACCCAGCCGGCGGCTCCTGGAGCGACCGCTCTCCAGGAGTCGCTTGGCTCTCGGTTTTGATTTATGATTCCCCCAGGGCCGACCGGCCCGGGGGAGGGGGGTAACGTCCGTGCGACCTTCACGCCGTCAGTGCCTCAGCGTCTCAGGAGGAGGAGGAGGAAAAGGAGGAGGAGGAGGAGGAGGTCTACTTGGGACTGAAGGAACAGGAAAAGGAGGAGGAGGAGGAAGAGGAGGAGGAGGAGGAGGAAAAGGAAAAGGAGGAGGAGGAGGTCTACTTGGGACTGAAGGGCCATCCGAGGCCTCGACGAACCAGCACAGCCTGCAGCTGCGCCGGCACCCCTTCCCTCCTCGGATGCAGGCCCTTGTCAGTGCGAGACAGGTTCTCTCTTCCCTTTGCGCTCGATTGGCTCACAGTGGCATACCTGCCACAGTTCACTCAACATGTGAGGCAATAAGGGTCCCAATGCTGGGGCTTTCGGGGCCGATGCGCAACTTTCCCCGCGACAGCCTCGTCTGAACCCCACGTCGCAGAGTCCTGACCAGGACCAGGACGCAGGCCGTGGCCGAGGGGCCTGAGCCACCTCAAGGGCTCGGGGACGCGGGGACCAACATCGAACACATCTCGCACTTCAGCTGGGCACCAGTCGAACAAATCTTAAGAAAATCTCGCAAACGTCGAACAAATCTCGCAAACGTCGAACAAATCGTAAGAACACGGCGGGCAGAGGAAGGGAGCACAAGCTCCGGCCGAGGGCGGCGGGCGGAGGCAGCCCGTCCCTGGGCGGCCTCGCGGCCGCTCCACGGGTCCGCCCCCGCGGCGAGCTCCAGGCCTCGGCGAGCCCGTGCTCTCAAGAGAGCACGCCCATGGCGCCCCACCGAGTCGTTAGGGGCTCGTCCGAACGATGTGCTGGAACAGCGCGTTCTCATTCATAGGCGCGCTGTTGGCGCAGCAGCAGCAGCCATCAGGACGCCCTGCCGGCGTGCGTCCCCGGGCCAGGGGTGTCCTTGAACAGTGGGCATGCTCAGTCCGAGGGGGTTGGCACATCATGCGTATTGTTGCCTTTTCAAAGATGGTAGGCGAATTTCTCACCGATTCGCATCCACAGCATCGACACGACACGACCGCCCCCCCTCTACCACCCTCCGCCGCCGGCAGCCCCGCCCCCTCATCAGGCAAGGCGTCACCCTGCATGTGAGAAGGGCTCCACTGGCTCCTCGGATCAACATCCGAGCGCAACTCTGGTACGGCTCCAGAGATCCTGACTGGCCCCTTGGATGGATGTCCAACGCTGACCATACCACGAACGAAGTAACGGCTGGTGACCCGTGACAAACTAGAAGGAGCCGTTCACACATTCCAAGGCCAGAGCGAAGGCAGCAAGTTCCGCTCTTGGTACCGCCTGGCGCCTACACCAAAGACAAGAGCGTTCCCCGGCGGCAAGGACCCACCCCCCAGCCAGCATCATTCGACTCGAGCGAAACAGCGGCGGTCCCACAACGACGCCGCCGAGGGTTCCAAGTGTGGGACCCCCCCGAACCATCACCAAACAAAACAACCCCAAAATCAGGTTGACGGTCGAGAGCGCTAAACAATGACGGGCCGTAATTACTCGATCACTGCCTCCATGGAGAAGCGCGTGGCCTCAGGAGGGTGGGTCCACGCCTGCGGTGACATTCCACGAAGCCAAACCGATGGGCACTGCCGGCATTGAGCGGCGGCATGGGGAAAAATGTGTCGCGTCTTACCGAACATGTCTTCTTCGTTCTCGCAGCAAGACCATCTGCGGTGGAACAGCGACTCCTCTTCCAATCCACCGCGTAGACAACCTGGGAACGTCGTAGCCACAGTCGGTTATCCAGACCCGAGGTCACTGACCCCAGAAGTACTTGCATGTTGTAAACCCAACTACGAAACATCTCAGTCTCTCTCGAGCCTACGGCACTTGGCGATCTATGAACATATCTCCTCGAGGTGCCCAGAGGCCTGGTGCCACAACTTAGCAGACATATAATCTAGCATCTCATCGAGCAACTCCGTGAAATCTACATCGTGTGCTTCAAAACCAGGGTCCTCAGCGTTGGGGAGCTGCCGCGCGCATTCGCCACTGGGGGACCTGCGAATGCACGAATACGCTTATTAAGGCGCCCAACCTGCATCATACAACACAGCTGTGACTGCACTGACTGGTCCGCGGACTCCCCGGCACCTGGTCATGGGATCCGACAGCCGAGGGCGAAGGCATGACCACGATCTAACGACACGAGGATACAAAGAAAGGGTTGAGCGCCAAACCATAAGCCATTCGAGCACCAACTGCCTACGCAACTCTAAAGCTGAGGTCAAGCATCTGCCAGACTGTGCCGCCTGACGCTTCGCCTTGACGATCGCAGAAGGAGGAAAGCCATAGCAGTGGTGCCCGTGCGCAGGTTGTGGAAGCGCTCCAGTGTTCCACACCCCTGGAGTTATCTGACACAACTTAGCAGACCGCTCAAGTTTGCGCATACGAAGGAACCTCCTGGAAACTGTCCTCAATTGCTCGTTGGACTTAGCTAGGCGTCTAGCTTTTCCTTGAGCAGTGCCTACAGTGAGGGCGCGCATCACGAAACCGGATATCTTTCGTCAGGGTGCCTTTGGTTTTTTCGCGCCGCGCGTTGCGCGATGGTTTCTCGCGGTTGCCAAGAAATTCTCGTGTCCAGGATCCCTTGGGTTTCTTCCCAGTTGCACTGCGGGCAATCAAACGGCCCGCTACCGAAGAAACCTCCAGGCGCCAAAGGCTCCTTGGGTTTCTTGCATCCTTGCGACAATGCAGCACTCCCCGCGCACGCGGGCGAGCGCGCGTGCGCCCTGGCCTGCTAAGGCTTGCATTGTCAGCATTGGCTGTGCATTGCCTGGAATACAAAAGTCGCTATGTGGACCTGGGAACTAGAGTCAACCCTTAACGGTGATCGGCTCGATTCTGAAGTTAACGTGGGTTTTTGTGCATGATTTCTATTGTGAACAATGCAGCGGCGCGCGCGCGTAAGCGCGCGTACTCGCCGTTTGCCCTGGCTTGCTAAGGCTTGCATTGTCAGAACAGGTTCGGTATCGTCCAGAATAGAAAAGTCGCCACGTTGGCCTGGGCACTAATGTCCACCCTTAACGGTGACCGATTGGATGTTGAAGTGAACATTGGTTTTTGTGAATGTTATCTGTTGTGGACAATAAAGCATTCCCCGCGCGCATGCGCGCGTGCGCGCTGCGTGCCCTAGCCTGCTGAGGTTTGCATTGCCAGCGTAAGTCGGTTCTGTATTCACCAGAATACAAAAAGTCGCCATGTTCGTTTGGGAACTAAAGTCAAATCCTTAACGGGGACCAATTTGATTTTGAAGTTAAAATGGGCTCTTGTGCGTGTTTTCTATTGTGGGCAATGCAGCACTCCCCGCGCGCGTGCCCTGGCCGGATAAGGCTTGCATTGTCAGCGTTGAATCCGTATCGTCCAGGATGCAAAAGTAGCCATGTTGGCCGGGACACTAAAGTCAACCCTTAACGGTGATCGATTGGATGTTCAAGTCAACGTGGGCTCTTGTGCGTGCGCGCGCATGCGCCGTGCGCCCTTTTCTGATGAGGTTTGCATCATCAGCATGCATAGGTTCTGCACTGGGCGCGGCCATTGGGCCTCGCCGCCGCGCCCGTGCATTGCGCGCGCGGTTGCGCAGATCTTCGGTCGCGACAATAGGGCCCTGCCCGCGCGTCGCGCACGAGGGCGCGCCGATTCCTGGCCGCGGCCAAGGTTTCGCCTTTGCTTCCGCCGACGCCTCTCTTGCGAGGGCGCGCGGGATCCGGGGCGCGGCCGTTGGGCCCCGCCCGCGCGTTGCGCGCGTGGGCGCGCAGATTTCGGCGCGCGACCACTGCGTTTCCGACGGGGGCCAGGCAGGGCCCAGCCGCTACAGCGCCCCCTGGGGTTCTTGGGCAGCGCGGCCCCTGGCCGAACAGCGCGCCGCCAGGGGCGCGCAGCGCGACTCTCTCGGGGCATTATGCGCTTCGGTCAGTAAGCCGCTCGGCGACGACGCTGCGAGATCACGCGCGGCCGAGGCCCCCTGGGTTTCTTGGGCGACGCAGCCCCAGACAGGACGCGGCGCGGCGGGGGGTGCAGGGCAATTTCGCGGCCCGCCGATGCGCCTGCGATTTCTTGGGGCCTTGGGACCGGCCGTCAGGCGCTAGCGGCGACAAGAGAATGTGTTACGGGCTTTCGCGGGGCGCCCGAGGATTTCCTCTGGCCGCGGGGGCGCCGCCGCAATCCCACGCAGCTTGCGCCCCGGATCGCCGTGAGTTTCTGGCCAAGCCGCGCTGGCGCATTCTACGAGCGCGGCCTGCTAAGAAACTGCTCGGGCCAGGGCCCCCCGGGTTTCTCCCTGCGACGCCGTCGGTCAAGAAACCCAAGCCCTGGGCAAGAAATTCTGCGGGTTTTCAGGGCTCGGTTTCTCGCGAGGGTTTCTTGTGGCCGCGCCCCTACTGTACTCCAAGATCAATGGCTTCCTTGACCGTCTTCGAAGGAACAGACTGACCTACCAGACACTCTAACTCCTCGGTTAAACTCCGGGGTGCGCACATCAGACAAACCTTGTCAGAAACAACCAACCTCTGTTCGCGGATCCCCATGGACGAGAGCAGGCAACACCTGACGAAACCATGGGCCACGAATGAGGCGTGACCTTCGCACCTCGCAACAGCTCCATCTTTCAATTACCAGATGTTGGTCCCCGGATTGGGACACATGGCGTGGGCCTTCTGAAGCGCAGGGAGCAAACGCATCTTAGTCGTAGGAACTAAACGAGGGGCGGCAAATATTGACCTGGTCGGCCAGATCGGGTCCTTGGATCTGCCAGCCCCCCGAAGAAAACTGGGAGGGGGGGTAGTATATGTGGGCTTCGAGTGCAATCGTCGTCGTGGGGTGGCCAACCTTATCGGCAACCTGAACCAACAACGCCAAGCTGAGAGACTTGTACAACTTCTCAATGTCTAAGAGCAGTGTGACAATTTTAGCTCTAGGACGGCGGTTTCATCTAGAAACATTCCCACATACGGCCGTGTCCCAAAACGCTCCCAGGGAATCGCACCAGGAAACAAAACCAGACTTGAGTTTGCTCCACAGTTTCACCACATTACTGATCATGCCGACGGTGCGATCGCCTCCCATCGGCTTGGGAATCAACGAAATCAACGTGACAACCAATTTGATCTGGCCAAACTCTGAGCACTTCAATATGATTGAGCAGGCTTGTCAATTCTTAGACCCCCTCAATTGGACGTCTCTGCAAATCTTGAACCGCGAGAATCCACTCCTGGAGCCTTCTGAGGAACCGAACGAGAGAGGAGAGACGCAACCTGGGAGGCCTGGGGCACGGGGAGAAGGTTTCTCAGAAGTTCTCAGGGAGGCCGTATTGATAGATCTCTGAAGATCTTCTTCCGTGCCTGCCAGGCCCACCCAAGTCGTGCTTCAAAGTTCCGTCTTAGAAGCCATGGTCCTCGTCGGACCAGGAACAGACGAACCTTTGACCGCAACTTCCGAAGGGGGGGCAGGCTGAGCACGAACATGCGAATGGATAGGACCAGGCTTGGCCTTCCGCTGGTCCTGGACCCACTTTTCAAGGCCTGTCCTACCCTCAGCCCGAGACTTGTAATCCGCCTTGCCGTAAAGCATCTGGGCACGCTGCCTCAACTCAGGCCAATCATCATCTGGCAAAGGCCAGCAGTTGCAACAGCCACAACTCCTCAGAGCCCAGCGTGCCGAGAACCGCAGGAGCAGGGCCCACGGCCCCCGCACAAGCTTCAGCGAGCAATTGGGGCAACCGGCTTGCTGGGACGGGTCTCGCCCGTTGTCCCGCAGGGCAGACTACCCAAAAAAGAAGCGTGGTCAGGCCACCCCGCCACTCCGCCGCGCCGTTCTTGAGGCGAGTTTTCTTCCAGGAGACGCAGGTGCCTTGGGTCCCAGATCGCACGGGAGCCTTCGCACGTCCAGCAACCTGGCCTCGTGCAGCCTCGGGAGTCGACGACGCATCCAGGAGAGGTTTCTCCACAGGCGTAGCCCAACGACCGGACAAACCATTCACAGCGGCAGAGTCCTTCGGGCGGGCAAAATGAACGACATGTTCTTTTCCCGCAACAAGCTCTGGCAGCAGGCTGTGCCTCGCCTGCTGCCACTGCTCCGAGGTAACGTAGTGCTGCGAGTCCGTGCCACCAGACTCCTCGAACGTTGCCGGTGGGTAAGCCTCGCCGAAGTCTTCCCGAAACTCCTCCTTCCTGTGAGATGCCTTGCTGGCAGGATCGGCCCGACGCTTGGGGCGCGGCAGCCGAGGGAGCGGCTTGGGCACCGCCACCTTCTGGTGCCACAGCTTTTGGACCGATGTTTTGACTGGGAGCTTCAAGCCACAACGAGTAGTCCGTGGCACTTGGAGCCCGGCTCGAGTGCAATGAAGGCGACCAGCCCGTGCCACACCAGAGCGGCGCCGATCGAGGTGATTGCTCCTCGATCGCAAGCGATGCGACGTTCTGGCAACGCCATCTCGGCCCCTGACATCTGACGACAACCTCTCTTCATCAGCTGCTCTGGCTTGTAATTCCAACCGGCCAGGATGATCCACGGGTCCGCTGAGCTACACGCGAAAGCAGTAAGACACGTCAATGCGCGCTTATTTTGACCCGAGATACCATGCTTAGGCCAAAGATGTAATGAGTAATTTTAGCACCAGATTCCTACCCTCCAAGTGCTACGTGACCGCACTGAACCCAATCATCGGGTCCTTGCCAACAGGAGCTCCCAATGGAAGGTGGTTGAACTACGTAGCTACCACAAGAGACTAAACGAATATTGCCTCTCCACCCGAGCTGCCAGAAACCAGTCTGTCTGACGGTCTCGATGGTGTTGAGATCGTACGCCAGTGATTTTTAGCAATTTTATGTCTGACCTCATCGTCACGCTCAGGAAGCAGATGCGTCTCATGGATCCTGGTCAAATGCCTGTGAGCCTGCGGGCCCCACTCCGTGATATTGGCAACCAACGTTGCATGATATGTGTGTTGATTGGAACCATAATGCGCTCTGGTAATCGTCTTTCTCGGGCCGCCCTTGACCGACATGACCAGACAGACGTCTGCGATCATCTTCCCTTCCGCTCTCCGAACACTATTATGTTAGAAAGTCTACGGCTGCGTATAATCAGGAGGGCGATCCAGCTCAACCTCTGAGGTAACCTTTGCTGAACCGACCACGGAAGGCGTAATGACTTGACCTTCGGATTCGATCTGATTCATGAGAACGGTCGCCTCCAGCTGCTGCATCTCTTCAGGTCCACCATCCTGAAGCACTGGCTCATCACTCTGAGCCTCCAAATCATCGCACGGGTCACGATCGGGATCGCCCATCACCCCCTAGGTACATGACTGTCGTAGCTGGCAGGGCCACTCGTCGTGGCCTCCCTGACATGCGCCCCAGGCTGCTGGACTCGAATGCTCGCAGGGGCCAGGGGGGTCACGCCTCTCCGCGGCCGCTCGAAGCCGAGGAGCTTGCGCCGTGGGATCGGTTGCCGCACCCATCGCAGCCTCACAGGCGCCCCCTGGCTGTCAGGAGTCTACTGCTCGTAGGGGCTAGCGGGTCACAGCTTCCCACGGTTTGAAGTACCGTCCGAATGTGTGCAGCGGGGTTGGTGGCCACACCCACTCTGACTTCCCAGCTGCTCGCAGGCGCCTCAGGCTGCTGGAGTGTATTGCTCGTAGTGGCTGGGGGGTCACACCGACCCACGGCTGTATGTACTCGAACTTCGGGTGGACAGAGAATTTCACGCGGAGCGAAATTTGGTGCACGGTGGCCAAGTCATCAGTTTTCTCCATTGTTTCGCGGAAGAGCTCGCAAACCCCTCTGCTAAACATATCAGCCAAGTCTGTCGCCTTTCTGTCGCCTTTCAGTGGATTTCGTCCCTTCCTCCATCCGACATCATCCGACATCTCCTGCTCTGACATTTGTTCGCTACCCGTGATCAAAGTAGATACCTCGAATACCTTAGTGAGACGCAGAGACCCGTCGACCAGATCACGAGAGTAATGTTACACCCAAGCCCACAAGAGGTTGAGGATATGGAGTTGCCGTGGAAGGAACCTGAATCTTCACAATACCAGGCTTCAACTCCGTCCTCCTGCAACTCTATCCGAATACCTGCCACGTACTTTGCCTGATCTTGAAGGTCTTGGGCCCACTTGACGTACTTAAAGTTTTCGATCGTATACATTTGGTATTCAATGTGTTGGCACCTCTGTGAGAACGTGAGTAACGGCGCAGGCTTCGGACGCTTCGCGGCAGGAATCGCACGATCTTGCTGCTCGGCCATTTTGGCACCGCATTCCCAACACAGTTGCGCCAACTGCTCCGCTTCATCTGGGTCGATATCGGGCACCACTCTAGCTTGTAACGGCGGGGGTCCGTCAGCCAGGGTGGCGGGTTGGAAAGATGAGTACTTGGTTGACTGGTGTATTGGGTTACGGTGCAAAGAAGGTGGAGGTACGTTTGGACCTTCCTGTATGGACATGTTCGTTGGCCGAGGGTCCATTAAAGAGTGCTCGGCCCCTTCCGAAGCCTGAGCGGCAGAAAGTGAAAGTGGTGGGGACCCATGCGGCCGAGAGAGGGACGTGGAACCTAATCGGGACCACGGCGCGGGCAGTAGGGATGATCCCGTATTGGTGGGGTCCCGTTGGCACCGCGTGTACCCACGGAACTTGTCGGAACCGTGAGTGGTTTGGGTACCGCCTGGGCGCCTAGTGAGCACGCGATTGCCATGGAGTTTGACGTAACCATGGAATTCGCGTGTCCACGTTGGCGAGCGTCGACGCCGTCCGCGATCCACCGGGTCTTGTAGATGAGAGTTTTGATGAGGGAATGACTGAAAGGAAGGAACGGAACAATTTGGCCCCGAGGGGAAGGGAGGGGGGGCAGGAGGAGATGGGGAGACAGGGACTGCAAGACGGCGAGGGTGAAGAGGCAGAGGTCCGAGGGGGCTTGGGAAGGCACGTAATACCCCCCAGAGGCGCGTCATGGTTTCCGCTCGCGACGTTTTCCAGGACGCTCGTATCCACCGAAGCTACCCCAGGGGAAGTCTTGCAAGGGTGGGAGCAGGAGGAAAGCGAGGGAAGTAGGACAGAAGGGAAAAGTGAGGGAGGCGCTCGCTTCCCACATCACTGCAATACCCTTGGCCCAGCGACCACCCGCAGCGTTTACAGAACAAGGACCCTTTGACATATCTTTCGCATGTGCATTTAGGATTGGGGCACACCACAGTCCCTTTCGTGCCGACGGTGGACCGTTGAGAGCTGTCCCAATCATCAACGATAGACACATCCTGAAACCATTCAGTGCCTAGCTTCTGGACCCACGTCGCCTTGTACCAGCCGCCATAGAATTTAGGCATAGGCCCCACGGCCAAACGATAGTGGAAGAAAAGAGAGACGAGCCACTTTGGCCCGATACAGCTGCGTGCCGTTCTGAAGTAAGCTGTATCAGGCCCAAGCTTGGGCCAGCACGGCTTTGGAAGAGGAGGAGGAGGAGGAGGAGGAGGAGGAACCGTTGCCGCACCAGTGAAGTGAAGACGAGGAGGAGGAGGAGGAGGAGGATTTTTTAACATCAACAACTGCCAAGCCGTACTCTCTGGGGGGACGGCGCCTCCCCCCAGAGGAGGGGCAAGGCTGGGTGGCGCCTCATGCCACTTACGCCACCAGCCCTGCCCCGCCGCTGACGTCACGGCAACTGCGGGGGGACTCACGCCGAACGGCTGCCAGTCCCGCAGTGCCGTGGAAACAGCGGCGACCCCCTCGCCCACACCCGCATTGGGGGGAGCAGGGGGAAAACCATCTCAGCCTGCTGCGTTCGCTCCACGCTGATGGCAGAGCGAGCACACGGTTGGGCCGCAACACGACGCCAAAAGGGCTGGATGCTCCTCGACCCCCGCAAGGGGGACGAGACAAAACTAAAACACATCCCTAGAAAGGGAAAGCGCTCTGAGACCAATGATTTCGAACAATCCGTTCAAAAGTTGGGGACGGGCAAAGACGAGGGAGCAAGGGCGGGACACGCCCCTGCTGGCAACTCTTCAGGTCGGCCTACCCCCAGGTTCTTCCTTGGGTGGCGGCCTTGCATGACTTTGTTAAAATTCGTGCGGCCATGGCCGCGCAACTCGTTAGGACATTCCTTGGACAAACCAGTCTTGACAAACACAGCTTGATGCATAAATCCCCCGCACTTGGGGCAGAAATAAAAATCAGAACCATCTGTGCACGGCAGAATAACAACGCTGTGCGAAAGAGAGTCGGCGATGTCCAGATCTGCTCTGGCAACGCCGGTGCACGAACCACCAGGCGGCTTGACACAAGAACGAGAGCCTAACCTGCAAACAACGCACCTCCACACAGAGTGTTGCCACTGCCACTGATGCTGGACCACGGGCTCCTCGGGACCACGGGTGGTGCGACAAGGAGCGACAAACGGAGCACCCTCCAAGTTCAATCGTGGCCACATTGGGAGCAACTTGGCCGCTAGTCGGCACACAACTTTACTAATCTTGACAGCACGGTTCACTCGCTCTTCTTCTTCGGGCGAAGGTTGGGGGTGAGAGCGGGCCCCGCGCTGCGCAGCTTTGTCGGCGAAATCGTTACCGACCCTGCGGATTCTCTCATCATCCGAAATGCCCGACTCGTCCTTGTCCTGGTGGGCTTTAACTTTCACCACAGACTGGACAAACGGGGCATTATTGATATACAGGAACTGGCCAGCATAACGCCTCCTGAACGAAACACGTTCGCTGGGGGGCAGGCGGAAATGATTAACTACCGCCAGGCAGTCAGAAAAAACTTCAGCATTGGCAACAACATGGAGAGCGGCCATGGCGAGGGCACAATACTCCCCAGCTGGTGCTGTCTGGCTAATCGGGTGGTGCACAGGGCCATGCAGGGCGCACAGGAGGGAGCCCTGGGGGGAGACCATGCAAACCCCCCAGCCCGCCCTTGAAAGTTCTGGGATGGGATGCCAAAAACAACTCCCATCAACATAGATACTACCCTGCAGGTCCCCATTAGCGAGCTCCTCCGAGAAGTCCTCTTCCTCAGTAGCTGGCAGGATGGCCCCACCCCCCGAGCTAAGGGCCCTAGGCCAGAACGATTCGGGATGCTCGAAGATCCCCCGATCGAAAAGGATGCGATCCCCATCCGACAGCGGACCCAGGGCAATCTCAAGGATCTCTGGAGGAATAAGCTCGCTGCGGGTCTCAGAAACAGCTGGGCACACATAAAGCCTGTGATGCACAGAGTCTGGATGAGCACGACATAGTGGGCAGAGCAACTGCTCGACGCTGAGCTGGTAGCCCACCTCAGCGGCTCTGTCGGCTGTCCAGGCTCCACCGCAGCACAGGTTCCTGATCGAACCCTTCTCCAGAGCAGAATATTTCTTCGAACGAAGCTGGCTCTTGCAGATATCGAAGCAAGCCCTATCCCACCCAACGTCCAAACTCCTTCCCACATGCATCTCCAGGTCCCTAACAACCGCCCGCCTGAGGATGTCCTTCAAGAGGGTAGGGCTGACGAAGGTGAGGGAGACTGGTGTGCCGTCATGCATGGCGAGGGTGGCGTAGTTGGGCATGGACCAACCGATGCGCTTGACAGACAGGAAAAGGGCAGAGATCGGGCCAGCGACAGAACGCCATGTCTTGGGCTGCAGCTTTCCCTCGAAAACAGACGACCAACATTTCCTGAGCTCCTTAAAAGTCATACCCCCCAAGTACTGGTGATACTGGGCCGCCCACACCTCCTTCCCCCAACGAACGATAGGAGCGACCATCCCATAGTACGTGGGGTCATCCTCGCAAACCAAAGCAGAGGAGAGGCTACGCCCGCCACAAGACGGTCTGATACATTTACCCGCTTGACGGCGAATGTGGCCAAGCTCAGAGTCGCTGACTCCGTGAATCTCGCAGCCAAAATTTAACCCAGCCAAGGCCCCACTGGTGAAGATCTTCTTAGCAGAACGGCCCAGGACCTGACGCTGTTTGCAGATCCTGTTGACACGCTTGTCGAAGGTGGAGCGGCGCTGCTTGGCTTTCCTACAACGGCCCTTGACCCTCCTAGGCAGACCAGCGGTGTCGTCAGTCCCCAGGTTGACAGCCGAGGAGGTCCCACCAGGGCCAGCCCAGACGCCCAAGAAGGCCAGGAGTTTATCCCCAAGACGCCGCTGACTGCATACGAGGCTCGCCTTGTCGGGGGCGACCTTGAACAAGCCCACGGCCCCAACGGTGATGGCCGAATAAACTTCATGGAAACTACCCTGGGCTGACAGGCCCAGGTCGTCAATGTAGAGATCCAGGACGGAAGACGGGTGCAGCTCGACATTCAAAAAGGCTTTCATGTAATAGGCCCTGACAAAACTGGTGGCAATACTGCATCCAGCAATGACGCCACGAATCGCCAGGTACGGCCCCTGGATGAAACCACTGATGTTCAGGTACCTGGGGGCCCGATAGGCCGCGATGCAGAGTCTGGAAACAACCTGGGGGAACTCCAACTCATCGCATCTAGTAGCGAGGTCCTCAAGATCCATGGTTTCGTAAAACTTATACATGTCCCAGAGGAGGGTCGCCGAGCACTTGCCAAGCTGCACAGCCCCTTCACTCTTAGTAGTCTGCCGCCAGACCACGTCCGAAGCCGACTTGAAACCATATGCAGCGAACATGGCATGCTGGTTGGCCTCCTCCCACATCATCGCCTCCCTCCTCCTGCATCTCCCCCGAAGTCTGTAGGGCGAGGTGAAGATGCCAATGGGGCGGAGGCCGCCAGACGGCTTGGCCAGCATTGCCAGCATGACTAAACGAAGCTGCTCAGGCAAAACGGCCATCGTCTCCATGATGGCGAAAAGCAACGAGACAACTTGCAGGGCTTTGTCACACAGAAGCGCGTAACGCCGAAGGTGAAAGCCGTCAACCGACACAGCCGACCGCCTGGAATAACCCCTGCTCTTCTCCCTCAAGAACTCGGGCGAAACAAGGGGAAGATGTTCAAGGGGTTGGAAGGGCTTGGGGTCCATAAAATCGAACAGCTCGGTTTCGGCCAGCCATAGCTTCTGAAAACGTCCCCCTTCAGCACGCAGAAGGGAACGAGGATCGGACACAACCTGGCCCGCAGCACTGAGGGTCGTGGAGGGAACCCAAGCCTCTACAGGACGCGTCCAGGCGTGCGCATTGCGGCCGCCGCCCTGGTCAATGTCCCTTAGAAGCCACTCCTTCCACGACCGCTCACCTGCAGCTCGAGCCGCCTTGGCGGTCGAGTCCAGAAGGTCAGCTAACTCGATGGACACGCCGCCTATGGCCTCCAGGGTGACCTTGTCTTGCCTAATGAAGTCCAAGACTCTACGGTGGGCCTCGAAGATAGCACCAGACCCCATATGCTTCTGAATGAACGGCGAGGGGTACTCGAGAACCTTCTTGGCACTCATGATAGGGATCCCACCAGAACATTTGTGATGCAAGGACCTCCAGGAAGTGGTCCAATCCCTGAAACTCTGAGAAAGCCATCTACAAACAAAAAGTTCAGGATGACGAGCTGGCCGCTGGTCACGCCCCAAGACAGGAACCCACCAGGCTTTGGGAATCTCTCCCCGACACCCAGTCTGGGGGAGCTTAACCTGGAGTTGATCAGCAAGCTCGGCTTCGGCGAGGTTGGCCCATCGCCTATACAAGTCGGTGAGCCCGTAGTGAGCATCCAGAGAACCCCGACGGGCGCAAACGAGGACTTCATATGCCAAGTCCAGCGTAGAATCCCAGTCCTGGGGCTCTGGTCCAGGCCCGACAGGGACTTCCACAGGCAAAGGAGGAGGCTTCCTGAACTGTAAAACTCTAAGATCGGCAAGCCTGGTATGGAAATCGACCCCCGCGGGCGAGTGGGGAGACGTCGGAGCAAACTTGTCGACCCACGTCTCCCTGATACCTTTGGACAAACCACCAGACACCACGAAAAAATCATACACCTTTCCGCCAGCTGAGCTAAGGCAGGTGGACACACCTGCCGTGATCACCTGGCCCTCTAACTGCTGAACGAAATTGGTGTCGTCAAGCAGCGAGGGCTCCATATTGAAATCGCCTCCGATCACGAAACTGCTGAGGCTGCTGCTGGCCATCGAACCGATCTTCGAAAGCAGGGCCAAATTCCTGCCGGACAGACCCTCGCAGCACGACAAGTAGCAGGAGATGCACAGGATGGGAGGAAGATCCCCAACATGAACAACCCCTGCAACAGCACGAGAGTCTTCAACCTCATAACCCCCTGGGGGCCAATGTAGGCCCAGGCCAGCACGAGCTAGAATAGCCACGCCTCCAGAGGTACCTAAGTCGGACGAAGCCTTAGCACTCCCGAAGATCGATTTCCAACCGTGATTAAGGGCCCAGCGCTGAGCATCTAAGGTCTGGTGCGCGAGCAAGTGGTGCTCCTGGAGCAACACCACGTGCGCCGCCGTCTGCAAGAGCCAATCCTTAGCAGAACTCCAGGCCGTGCAGTTGCAAGTGACAATCTTCAGGTTGATGGCATCCCCCCCAGGGGCTGGGGGGGCCCTAAACACTTCAAAACTTTCAGGTCGAGAAAACGCACCTGAGGGACCAGGAGCCTGCTGGCCGACAGGGGAAAACGCAAGATTGGGCAGGACACCTGCCCCCTTTTTGCAAAAGTCCCCCTGTTTGCAGACGCCTGGGGTGCTGTTGGCGGAACACAACAGCGAAGCTATATATATGTCGAGAGAACGAATAGATAGGGCCAGGCGATCCTCGAGCTCCGCTCGATTCAAGCTAGCCCAGCGTGGAGGCTGGGAAGAAAAGGACAGATGGGCCCCCCTGCCCGCGCTCCCAAAGGAGTCACGCGGGAGGGGGCAACGGGCACTTTGTGGCGCCCAGGGCGGCCTCAGCACGAGCTCGGACGTCGGGAGGTGCCTCACTGGAGTCGCCAGGCATCTTGACCCCCTCGCCGTCGAGCGGACCCGCCGAGGTGGACCCAGCGCCGCCGCCAGCCACGGCCGCACCGTCCTCGCCCTTCCTCTTCTTGCCAAGACGCTGCACATGCTTGGCCTGCTCCTCGCGGGCAGCCTGGGCCTTCTCCAGCGCCCCTTTGAAGAGGGAGTTGCACGCCTCGCGGAACTGCTCATTGAGCGCTGCCCGCCGAGCTGCCATTTGCTCCTTGTCGTCGTCGGACACCTCGTACTCGCCCTCGTCGAAGAGGAAGATCGAGTCCAGCGAGACCATATCCAGCACATTGCACGAACCCTGCATGAGCTCCGACACGTCCACCTTGGCGCGGCCGAGCGGCACTGCGGGGGTGTGGTCGACCACGTTCCCAGCCAGCTCTCGGACCAGGTCCTTGTAGTTGTCGTCGGCCGCCTGCAAGGACTGCTGAGCAGCTGCCGTCGCAACCTTCTGCTCCTCCACCTGCCTCTCGAGCTTGGTGAGCTTGTCGAGCTCCGTGGACAGCTTGCGCTCCCAGTACTGCACGCTGCTGTGGGCCTTGGCCGCGCGCTGCTGGACGGGGGCGGGCGTGGAGGTGCGGAGCAGCTTGTCGAGCGCGGACTTGTGGCGGGAGGCCGCTTCGCCGTCGCCCGACTTCTCGCACAGGCCGATGAGCGTGCGCAGCTCGGACTCAGACAACTGGGCTGAAGCTGAGCCGCCACCGCCTGGTTGCCCACCAGCGCCACCATGGCCGCCAGGAGCAGGCACCAGCCCAGGCTTGAGGGCAGGCCAGTGGGTCCCCGGCTTCGGCCAGCCCTGCAAGCCTTCACGCATCTCGCCGCAGTGCTTGCAGGCGATCCAACCCTCGAGGTTCTTCTTGCATCCACAAGCATCGCAACGCCAGCGGCGGCCTGACCACGACACTGAGCCTTGGCGGGAAGGGGACCAGTTCCAAGGTCTGTCGTCGCCAGCCTGAGTGTCCCACTGGCCTGGCGATGGCGCAGCCCTGGCCGCCGACGGCCCTGTTCTCCAGGGAGCCTGCGTCGACCACGCCCCACCGCCATTGCTGCGAAGCTGCCAAGCATTCTTGGACATGCGAGAAGGAAACCGAAGCCACAAAAGGCTCGCACACACAATGCTGTCCTGAAGTTGGTGTGTGCAATGCCCGCTGCTCGGGCACAGGACAGCTGGAGGAGGAGGAGGAGGAGGAGGAGGAGGAGGACTGGTGCAAAGCCAAACCGCATCAACGATGTTGCAATTAACCCTCCCTCCAAGTTCCTGCTCCATAGGTCCCTACAAAAATTCATGTTCATACCAGGGAGTGCCGCATTGGAAGACAACCATCTGAGACTCCTCCATCGTGCCAAAGCACAGTTCCTGGGATTTCAGCGCCGCGAATCCATGTGACTGTTGCGTCCTGTTTGTCCTGAATCATGCCAGAACCCAGTTCTTGGGACTTCAGCCATACGGATCCTTCAAACTGTTTTACATGTTCAAAACGAGTGCACGCGGCGCCAAGGCGAGTGCCACGTTTTGAAAAGGAACCGCCCTCCATCCGCGAAATTGCTGCAAAATTGTAAGACGAATGCGCGTGGTGATAAGGCGAGCAAATTTTTGAAACCAACCCGCCCTCCATCCGTGAAGCTGCCGCATACTTTTAACACGAATGTGCGCGGCGCCAAGGCGAGAACCACATTTTGTGAAAATCACCCGCACATCAATGCGGGAAGTTGCACATTTCAAGCTTCAGACTCATACACGGTGAGGAAGTCCCGTATATGGACAATACGTTCGAACCTTGCTGCGCCAAATGCCCCCCCCCCCCCCCCCAGACCCCTAACATTCATATTTAGGATGCGCCAATGGAGAGGACATGGGTGGACAGACATTGTCTAACCCCCAGACCACCACACATGCAGACATCAACATTGATATCGGTGGCCAGGGGGTGGTGAACATCCCCCTCAGGTGTGCGAGGGTTCGAATATTTTGACCATACGCTGTCTCAGGCGAAACGCCCAGCCCGCCCTATCGACACGTCCAGGGGCGAGGCAGGGAGGAGTTGTTTATAAGGAAAAAGAATGGATAAGTATAACGAGGAAGAGGAGTGGGAGGAGGAGGATGATGATGAGGAGGAGGAAGAGCAGTGCAACCCCAAGACGCATCAAAGATGTTGCAAAATGTTGCAATAGACCTCCTCCCAAGTTCTCTGTTCATGGGCCCCTACACGAATGCATTTCCATTGCGGGAAGTGGCCCATTCGAACACAACCGTCTGAGAATCATCCATCGTGCCAAGACACGGTTCCTGGGACTTCAGCGCCGCGAATCAATGCGTCGTGGCAGTCCGAAGCCGTGCCAGAACGCCGCTCTTGGGACTTCATGCCAGAGAACGAGTTCAGGGATTTCAGCCGTGCGAATCCTTGAAGCGGATGGAGCTTTGAAGCGACTGTGCGTGCAGCTAATGCGAGAGCCACATTTTGATGACGGCCCGTCCTCCACCCAGGCCCATGGAGACCATGCGCCCTCCATCTGTGAAGCTGATGCAACGCCCAAGCTTCTGCTGAGGAAGTCTCAGGCGAAACGCCCAGCCCGCCCTACCTACACGTCCAGAGGCGAGACAGAGAGGGGTTATCTTCAAATGAGCGCGGCGCTAAGGCGAGAGCCGCATTGGTGAAAAGTAACCGCCCTCCATCCGTGAAACAGCTGCGATCTTTTAAGGCAAATGTGCGCGGCGCTGAGGCGAGAGCCACACTTTCAAAACGGCCCGCCCTCCATCTGTGAAGCTGTTACGAATTCCAAGCTTCAGGATCAGAAACGGCGAGGCAGCCTCAGGTGAAACGTTCGGCCCGCCCTACCGACACGTCCGGGGGTGCGACAGGGACGAGTTATTAATAAGGAGGAGGGATGGAAGGAGGAGGAGGAGGAGGAGGAGGAGATAAGGCTTGCAGGATCTTGGTGTTGTTTGCTGCCTGGGTCTTCTCGAGAGCCCTCCTCGCCACGGTTGGACCCGCCTCGATCTCCCAGCTAAGATGCGCTCCAGGACAGGTCCAGGGGTCGGTTTTGAGGGGAGAGAGGTGGAGGAGGAAGGGATGATAATGATAATTATGATGGGAAGGAGGAGGAGGAGGAGGAGGAGGAGGAGGAGGTCCATCCGTCGGCATTCGCGTCATGCACGGGGGCACCTCAGGTGGTTCATCTGCCGCGCGGTGGAGGAGGAGGAGGAGGAGGAGGAGGAGGAGGAGGAGGAGGAGGAGAAGGAGGAGGAGGAGGAGGAGGAGGAAAAGGAAAAGGAACGGGTGGAGGAGGAAGATGAAGATGGGGAGGATGAGAAGAGGGAGGAGGACGATAGTGAACCCAGCACACATCACTGATGCTGCAATTCGCTCTCCAGTCCAGGATCCCGTCTCGTAGGTGCAGAAGGCCGTTATGCTTTACACTGTTTTGCAATGGCGAGCGCCCGCTGGAATGGAGGGGCTCCGATGGGTTTGCCACTGAATCAGGACCTGGGGGCTCGGAGTGGTGATGGCATACAGCCGAGTTTGATTAATAGATCGACCCTGACATAATGGATACCCCTGTGTCCTGTGTATCGCGTCTGACGCCCTCTGCATTCCAAGGGCAAGGGCACTAGCATTTGGGAGCCAATGTTGCCCTCGGACGAGGCTTGCGTCCTCTCGCGTGCCCTCGCCGATCGATGATATCTCTTTCTTATCCGGCTTCTCTTCCGCCTCTTCCTCGCCCGCCTCTCCTTCCCCTTCCAACTCCTCCTGCCCCTCATCTTTCCTCGTCTTCTCCCGCTTCTCGTGGTACATGCGGGCGTTGCCAGGTGCTGACTAGAAATCCGTCGGTTTTGAGGCCCCAGAACGGGGACCAAAGGTGACTCGCGGAAGTCCAGGGACGCCCGCCAATGGAGAGAGATCATGCAGGCGCCAGACGGAAATTTGCCAGTATCGAGCTCCGAGAAGCCCGGGGATGCGAGCGAAAGCGTGGTGCGGGCGCCAGTCGGGAATTCAGCATCGAGGTCCCAGGACAGGGGGCCTGGACGAACCGGGCAGACTGGCCGGGAGCAGCATGACCATGTTGCAAATCAGGAAACGTGGGGTCCAGGTTGAACGGGGGGCAGAGGCTGCGAGGAAGGCGCAATGAAGGTTCCAGTAGGCGCAAGTTCAGGCCTCGAACGAAAGCTTTGTGGGGTCGGCGGATTGTGGCACGGGAGGAGGAAGAGGAGGAGGAGGTCGAGAAGGAGGAGGAGGAGGAGGAGGAGGAGGAGGAGGTCGGGAAGGAACAGCAGGTGGAGGAGGAGGAGGAGGAGGAGGAGGAGGTCGGGAAGGAACAGCAGGTGGAGGAGGAAGAGGAGGAAGGGGAGGAGGAAGGGGAGGAGGAGGAGGAGGAGGAGGAGGAGGCCTGTTCTTGCTGTTGCTCATCTGACCTCCACGCGCGCGGTGCGGTGCTCAGAGTCGTCAGCTCAGCAGTGGTGCGAGGCTCGTGCAGGGAATCGTCGCAGGGCAGCTGTGCATGGCAGTGGGGGCTCAGAGTGGTGCGCATCGAGATCACGTCATCCTTGTCATCATCACCGTCATCAGCTTCGCTATCAGCATCAATAACATCAACATCGTCATGAACAACAGTACTAAGTTTAAGACTGTTCACTCTTCGCTGCTGGTGCGCCAGTCAACATATACACACCCCAAACCCTCGATACCCGCCCTATTCGTCATCGATCGTGCGCCGCTTGGGAGGTATGTCTTCCTTGCCTGCCACGCGTAGTTGGCGCGGCCACTGAAATCAGAGTGAGGGGGCCGAACGGTCATTCACTGTCCCTGGGTGCGTGGCAGAAGTGGGATTCCGCGATGCGGATTCTTCTTGTTATTGTTTGTTTGTTTGTGTCTTTGTTTGTTGTTGTTGTTGGTGTTGGTGTTGGTGGTGTTGGTGGTGTTGGTGTTGGTGTTGGTGTTGGTGTTGGTGTTGTTGTTGTTGCTGCTGCTGTTGCTGTTGCTGTAGCTGTTGCTTGTTGTTGTTGTTGTTGTTGTTGTTGTTGCTCGTAAGGACGTTACCTGGAGGCTCCGGAGGGGGGGGGGGGGGGAAACGGGAAGCGGGAAACGTGGGGCCCCTACGGGCCCCACGTTTCCCGTTTCCCTTCTTCGTCTTCTCGGGATTCGATCGGGATCCTATGGAATTCCATAGGGATCCTATAGGGCTCCCTGTGGGGGGCCAGTGCCACGATCCTCGAGAGGGCTGTGCCGAAATGAGGCCTCGGTGGAGCTCCCTGTGGGGCCAGGGCCACGATCCTCGAGAGGGGTGTGCCGAAATGAGGGTTCGGAAGAGCTCCTTGTGGGGGCAAGGGCCACGATCCTCGAGAGGGGTGTGCCGAAATGAAGCTTCGGTGGAGCTCCCTGTGGGGCCAGGGCCACGACTACTATTATTACTACCACTACTACTACGACTACTACTACTACTATTACTACTACTACTACTCCTACTACTACTACTACTACTACTACCACTACTACAACTACAACTACTACTACTACTACTACTACTACTACTACTACTACTACTACTACTAGTACGACTACCACAACAACATCAACATCTACTACTACTACTACTACTACTACTACTACTACTACTACTTCTACCACTACTACTACTATTGCCACTACTACTACCACTACTACGACTACTACCTCCATTCACAGCAACTCCACCAACTATTCATGTTACTATTACCACCACTACGTTTACTACTCTTGTTACAACGACTACTACCATTGCGACTACTATTACGATTACTACTACTACTACTACTACTACTACTACTACTACTACTACTACTACTACTACTACTACTACTACTACTACTACTACTACCACTACTACTACTACTACTACTACTACTACTACTACTACTTACTACTACTACTACTACTACTATTACTACGACTACTGCCACTCATAGGGTTACTAATGCTACTACCACTGCTAACACTACTACTGCTACCACTGCTACCGCTAGTGCGACTACGGGTGCTGCTGCTGCTACTGCTTTTATTACTACTACTACCACCCATGCTACCACTACTATTATTCCGACCAGTAATTCCGATACCAACACCACCACTACCTCTACCACCGCCACTACCACCACCACTACTACTACTACTACTACTACTACTACTACTACTACTACTACTACTACTAATACTACTACTACTACTACTACCACTACTACTACTACTACTACTACTATTACACCTTCTGCTACGACCTCGACTACTACTACTACTACTACTACTACTACTACTATTATTACTACTACTACTATCACTATCACTACTACTACTACTACTACTACTACTACTACTGCTACTACTACTACTACTACTGCTACTACTAATACTACGACTACTACGACGACTACTACTACTACTACTACAACTATTACTACGGCGACTACGATTACTATTACTACTATTACTGCTACGACTACGACTACGGCGATTACAACTACTACTACTACTACTACGACTACTACTACTACTACTGCTACTGCTGCTGCTGCTGCTACTGCTGCTACTACTACTACTACTACTACTACTACTACTACGAGTATTAGTATTAGTATTAGTATTACTACTACTGTTACTACTGCTATTATTAGAATCCCATCAGGATTCCCTAGGGTCCCCAGGGTCCTCGAAGGACTCATCAGGGTCCTCTAAGCATTAGGGTTGCCCAAGGGATCTCTAGGGTCCTCTAAGGATTCACTAAGGTTCCCTGAGGATCCATCAGGGTTCCCTCAGGATCCATCAGGGTTCCTTCAGGATGCATTAGGATCCTCTAAGGATTCACCAGCGTTGTCTAAGGAATCCCACGGGCCCCCTAAGGATTCACGATGGTTCCCGAAGGAACCAGCATGGCCCCTTCAGGATTCATTCGGGTTCCCTAAGGATTCCATACCTTAGGATTGCCTAAGGATTCCCTGAGGATTCCCTAGGGCTCCCTAAGGATTCCCTAGGGTTGCCGAAGGACTCCTCAGGATTGCCTAAGGATTCCCTCGGGTTCCCTAAGGACCCCCTAGGGTTCCCTAAGGATTCGGTCTGGTTCCTTGAGGATTCCCTAGGGTTCCGTGAGGCTTCGGTAGGGTTCCTTGAGGATTGCAGGATTCCCAAGGGTTCCTTGAGGATTCCCTAGGGTTCCCTAAGGATTTTCTAGGGTTCCCTAAGGATGTGTCGGGGTTCCCTGAGGAGTCCCTAAGGTTCCTCAGGGATTTTGAAGGATCCGCAAGGGTTTTGTATGGATTCTGGAGCCTCGCTGGTGCTCCCTTGCGTTTGCGTGGTTGGGTCCAGTGGGGAGGTGCAAGGGTCGTGCTGGATCCCATGGTCCTAGTAATTGAATCCCGAAGGGGGTTCCGTTTCCCGTTTCCCGGCTCCCCCACCCATGGGGCATCCAGCTAGGGGTCGCACAAGAGAGTAGGACCTTCAAGGTAGAATGGGGCCTCCAGGTAGTGGTCGTACCTTGTTGCTGTTGCTGCTGTTGTTGTGGTTGTTGTTGTTGTTGGTGTTGTTGTTGTTGTTGCTGATGTTGATGTTGTTGCTGTTGTTGTTGTTGTTGCTGCGGATGTTGATGTTGATGTTGCTGTTGCTGTTGCTGTCGCTGTTGTAGTTGTTGTTGTAGTTGTTGTTGTTGTTGTTGAACATTATTACTTCTAAAGAATAATTATTGTTGGGACCCCTGGTGCACGACCCCCCCGCCGCGCCTAGGCCGCAGCCACATTTTCATCATTTTCGTGAGGAAGTCTCAGGCAAAACGGGGGGTCCGGATCCGGTTGTGTTGTTACGATCGGTTTTCCCTTGCAAAAAATAAGCTAAAGTGGACATTTCTTGTTCTAACATAACCAAACTTCAAGAATCCCTTGCAAAAAATAAGGTAAAGTGGACATTCGCGCGCGCAAGACGAAATCCTTCCAAAACCTTAGTTTCGTAGCGATTTTAACATAAAAACATCAAAAAACCAATGGTTTTTCAAAAAAAAAATGTCAAAATTTCATCCCGCGCGCTCTTGCGGATTCGTAGGAAACCCAACACTTTTTAAACATTTCTGTCAAACGGGCTTTTGCGAGCAACTTTTTCGAACTTCTGCAACAACGGTTGCGCACCTGCCAGGGCCATCATCCCTGTCAAATAATACCATGCGGGACACATTCGTTTTTTCTTCGCGCGCGCACGCCGTCGTCGTCGGCCGCGGGGCCCTGAATAGTAGCCACGGTCGTCCGCATGCCACGAAGTGAAGTGTCCGAACGTCATAGGGCGGGAAGCTGGGTGTGGGTGGTGGCGAAGAGTCGTTTGGAAATTTGGTAGAGCTTGAACCGGCCCCCCCACAAAGTGGGGGTATTGCCCGCCTCCTATGAAAACCCTGGCACTGGTGAGAACGGAGTGTCCCCACGTGCTAGTAATTGTTGTTGTTGTTGTTGTTGTTGTTGTGGTGGTGGTGGTGGTGGTGGTGGTGGTGGTGGTGGTGGTTGTTGTTGTGGTTGATGTTATTGCTGCTGTTTTTGTATTGTTGTTGCTGTTTTGTTTGTTTGGTGTTTGTTTGTTTGTTGGTTGGTTGGTTGGTTTTTGTTTTTATTGCTGTCGTCTGGCGTCGTCCACCCCGCGACCCGGCCCGCGACCCACCCGCGACCCACCCGCGTCCCACCCCGCGACCCGCCCGCGACCTACCCGCGATCCACCCGTGACCAACCCCCGACCCGGCCCGCGACGCACCCGCGACCCACCTGCGACCCACCCGCGACCCACCCGCGACCCACCCGCGACCTATTTGCGACCCACCCCGCGACCCATCTACATTGCTTTAACGAAAAATCGGCGCCTGCGGCGGGCTCGCTCAATGTATAATGTGTCAGATTTGTTCTCCTGCGGCGGGCTTCTTCAGAGCGTCGCAGACTGCAGACGTCTCCGCCGCCCCCTCACTCTTATCCGCGACTGCGGGGTGCTAACGTAGGAAGAGAGGAGCGAGATGAGAAACAGAGGGGGGGCCAGGAAGGGAGGAGGGCACGAAAAGGCAGGGGGTGCACGACGAAGGGAGGGGCATCGAGGACGACAAACTTCAGCAGGAGGGGGGGGGGGAGCGGAGCCTGGACACTGGCGGGCGGGCCATCTTCACTGGCAGGCCGGGCGGGCGGCCCATCTCAAGTGGCGGGCGGACTTCACGCAAGCGGCTGGGCGGACACCGGCGGGCAGGTCGGGCGGGGGCTGACCCTAGCGGGCGGGGCGGGCGGGCGGTTTTAAGCCGGCGGGTCGGGCGGGCAATCGAAGCGGGCGGGCGGGCTTCCAAACCAGCCAGCGGGCGGACCCTGACGGGCAGGTCGAGCGGGCGGACCCTAGTGCGCGGATCGGGCGGGCCATCGGGGCATTGAAGCGGAGCCCTTCGTGAAAACCACATATAAGTAAGTCTTGTGCAAGAGCGTGATTCCTGGGCGTCAAGAGCGCGGCGCTTGGATGAATTGCGAAGGTTCCAACAAAGCGCGATAAATTATTGCGAAGGACTTACGGCCGGTGCCGCCGACCCTGAAGGCGGGACCTCCCCCGGAACCCCCGCTGGCTCCCCCCCCAGGACCCGCCAGGACCCCGGGAGGACGATATTCTGGCACGAGACCACCCCCTCCCTACCCCCCCCGCAGGCAAGGGATAAGGGAAGGGTTTTCGCTCCGACTTAACTACGACGTTCCTTTTCATTGTTCCTCTATTTCCTTGGGACAGCCTCCTCCACACGCTGAAGGGTCGGCGGATTTGCAAGGAAGCTCACGCGAAAGCGCGATTCCTGAACAAATTGAGGAAGTATCCAGCAGAAGCCGTTGTTGTGGTAGCCTGGGGCCAACAATGAGCAGGAACATCCCCCCGCATAAATTCGAGCCCCGGAGGGGCACTTCCATTGAGAAACAATTGGCACCGGTGGAGGGGGAATCAACCGTAATGGTTCTTCAGACGTGGGAGCTCAACATCATCACCATTTCGGATCCGATGCCCACCACTGGCCCACGCACCCTTCCTCATCTTGCTGCTGCTCCTCCTCCTCCTCCCCACTTCTTCGTCCTCCCACGCCGTGTCTCAGCCCCCTCCCACGCACTCTTCCTCATATGCCTGCCTCTGCTCCTCTCCTCCTTCCTCCCCTGGTGCATCCCTGTGGAACTTGTCGTGCTCCATCCGGCTCCTCCCTCCTGCTGGACCCCTTATCCTTGTACACCCCAGGCTCGAACACGCTCGAGCTGAAGTTTTCCAACAAACCAGACAGGCCCAAGGAGGACAGTCCAACTTGGCACGCTGAGTGTGCAACTAAGCATTCACGATTGGTTGTCGGATGCCAGCACGGGGCATTCTCTTTACCGATTGTCATTATCATTGTGTGTATATCAGCTCATGTGTCTTAATGTGTGGTGTGCTGCAGGGCTGTTTTCTGCTCTAGCTTTCCCAGTCCACTCCGTACCTGCAATGCCGCCACATTCTAGAGTTTGCTGTCGCCGCCGCTGCTGCTGTGGTTTACATCGTTTCGATCATGTGCGGCATTCTTCTCTGCAATGTCGCGTTCTCTATCTTGCCCTCGATGGCTGCCTGCCTTCCCCACGGTGGCTCCCAGAGTTTGCTGCTGCCGCTTCCACAGTGACATCAGCTCGTTTCAATTATGTGCTGTCGTCTTGGGGCCGTCTTGAAGGCCTCTTGGGCCGTCTTGGGGCCCTCGTAAGCCGTCTTGGGTTTCTAGGGGGCCTCTTGGGGCGATCTTAGGGGCCTCTTGGCCGTCTTGGAGCATCGAAAGCCCGAAAAGGCGAGAGCGCCCAAATCTTTCAAACAACTTCGGAAAATCAAGGATCTGAGCTTCTTGGGGGCCTCTTGGGGGGCCTCTTGGAGCCATCCTGGAGCGTCTTGGGAGCCTCCTGGAGTTGTCTTGGCCCGTCTTGGTGCCCTCTTGCCTTTCCGAGGGCCTGGGAGGAGCGCCGGTGAGTTCCCTGCCCCGCCCCCATCCTCTCTCAAATGTTGTTTTGGACCCCAGGAGGAGGAGATTGGGTATTGGGGACAGCCAGTTGCTTCGCGCGCCTTGTCAACCCCCGGCATGCGGGGGTCGACGGATTTTGGAAACGGCCCGCCCTGCATCTGTGCAGTTGTTGGAGATCTGTGTTGAGCGACTGGGCGCGGCTCGGGGGCGAACACCGCCAGCCGCCCTCCGGCCAGAAGTCCTCGCCGGGACGCGTCGCGTTCGTTCGGCGAGAGGTCTGAGGATGGGTGTCGAGGGGGGCGGGAGGCGAGCCGGCAGTGACCTCCCTCTGGTTTTCGAAGGGGGGGGGCTCTGACTCCGCATCCGCCCTACTTTGGCTTTTTTTCCAACTTGAAGTTGCGTCGGAAATCCACCTATACGAGGCCGAAAAAGTAGGGCGGAAATTGCTGCACCCAACATAAAATAGGGCGGAAATCCACGGAAACAGCAACAGAAAAGTAGGGCGGAAATTGGCATCAGCGGGGCTTGAAAAGTAAGGCGGAAATTCCAAGCCCTACTTACGAATTTCCCCAAAGTAGGGCGGATCCAGAGTCGGGGGGGGGAGGGGTTCGAACCGGTAGTGACCCCCCCCGGTTTTCGAGGGGAAGGGGGGGGGGTTTGAGGGAGGGGGGGAGTTTTTCCCGGGGGAGGGGTGGGTGGGTCCAGCAGGGAGGGGGGGGATTTTCGGAGGGGGGGGGTCCCCGGGTTCCGGAGGAAGAGGAGGGGAATTTTCCGCAGTAAAGCGGCGGGGGATCACGCTCTCTCCAATCTTGGGGCCATCTCGGGGGCCTCTTGGGCCCCTCTTGAGGGTTCTTGGGTCGTGTTGGGCCGATATTGGGCGCATCTTGGGCGCTTCTTGGGCCTTGTTGGACGCTCTGAAAACCGAAGAGGCGGTGAGGCGAAAAGCATACAAGAACAAATGGATGTTGACGATTTGGGCCTCTTGGGCCGCCCTCCAGGCCCTCCAAGACGACTCAAGAGGCGCCCTCCGGGCCCTCCAAGATGGCTCAAGAGGCGCCCAAAAGGGCCCTGGGACGGTCCCCAGGGCCATCTGAAACCATGTTGGACATGCATGTCCCGAGCGACGCGCTCTTCGCCTCTCGAAGGGTCACGCGAGGCCCCCCCGGGAGCGCCTGGGAGCGCCCGGGACTCCGGGTTGTGGGCCCCTTATATTTACATAGAACTCGATGCAGAAATCTCGAAGGGACCTGCTGAAGGCTGAGGACATTCCGACTCGTGCCTCAGGCCGCGGTGGCGTTTTTTTGTTGGTGTTAGCGATATCGTCGCGGGGGGGGGGTACTGCTTGCTTCCCAGATTAAGAGCATCAACGAACAAACGTCCTCCCACTCTCACACTCCTCCTCCGCCGCCTGCTCCTCCTCCACTCCTCCCCGTCCTCCTCCTCCTCGTCCCCCTCCTCGTCCCCCTCCTCCTCGTCCCCCTCCTCCTCCCCCTCCTCCTCCCCCTCCTCCTCCCCCTGCTCCTCCCCCTCCTCCCCCACCTCCTCCCTCGCCCCCATCTCCTCCCTCGCCCTCGCGGCGGCGGCGCCGCCCCGGGCGAGCGCCCGCGCCCCGACGCCAGGAGCCAGAGACCCACTACTGCGTCGGGGTGGTGCTGACCCGCCCGAGGCGCGCCCCGGGTCGGGGTGCGCCACCTCCTCGCCTCCTCGCCCTCCTCTGGAGGAGGAGGAGGAGGAGGAGGAGGAGGAGGAGGAGGAGGAGGAGAAGGTGGAGAGAAGAGGAGGAGGAGCTGGAGAGAAGAGGCGGAGGAGGAGGAGGAGGAGGAGGAGGAGGAGGAAGAGGAGGAGGAGCTGGAGAGGGCAGGAGGAGGAGGAGGAGGAGGAGGCGGAGGAGGAGGAAAAGGGTGGAAGCGGAGGAAGAGGAGGACGACGACGATTTCTGACGTTGTCCAGAGGGCCCCCGTCACCACAGCCGGATCCGTCTCGGGATCTTGTTTCGAATACGTCTCAGGAGAGTCTTGGGGTGGATGTTGCGGAGGAGGAGGAGGAGGAGGAGGAGGAGGAGTAGGAGGAGGAGGAGGAGGAGGAGGAGGAGGAGGAGGAGCAGGAGCAGGAGCAGGAGCAGGAGGAGGAGGGACGAGAGAAGGACGCATTGCTTCGTCAAGGCTTCCCTTGCATCATTTCATCTTCGTCCCATCCTGAGCCTTGTGGTCTCGGGCGTTTCTGCGCGGCGCCGCCGCAATCGTTTCAACGCGGGCGCCTGATGGTCTTGCATCTTTTCCGTGTGGATTTACTATATCGTAGTGCCCTCAGGATCCGAGCCCCCACATCTGCCCAGCGACCGTTCAGCGCCCAGCGGCTGTTTAGAGCCGAAATCGAGCGCTTATCCATTTGCCCCCCGGGATTTGGGTTCGGGGCGGGTTCTCCGAGCATGTTCTGACGCGGTCCTCCACTGCTTCTCCGAAAGAGCGGATGCGGGCCTGACTCCGCTGCCATTGTTTCGGCGTGGACGTCCGAGCGATCTGCAGCCTTGCCCGTCATCCTTGCTGCTATGTGTGCCAGTAGCGGGGGACCAGGGGAGGGGGTGGGGGAGCAGAGTAGAGAACGAGGGGGGGAGGGGCTTCTTTTTGAAATGTTGGAGAATGTTCGAAGTCGTTTCACGGAGCTGCAGTGTGTCCTGGAAGATTCGGGAGGAGGAGGAAAGGGGTGGCGCTGATGATGATGATGATGATGATGATGATGATGGTGATGGTGGCGGTGGCGATGGTGATGATGAAAATAACCATGATGATGTTGCTGATGATGATAACGATGTTGGTGTTGGTGATGACGGTGATGATGAAGATGTTGATGAAGATGAAGATGAAGATGATGATGATGATGATGATGATGATGATGATGATGATGATGATGATGATGATGATGGCGGTGATCATGGTGAGATGGTGATGATAGTGATGGTGTTGTTGATCATGATGATGAGGAGAGTGATGATGCTAATGCTGATGCTGCTGCTGATGTGATGACGAGGATGATGAGGATGATGAGAATGGTGAGGATGATGACGATGATGATGATGCTGATGACGATGACGACGTCGATGACGATGACGATGACGATGATGACGACGATGATGATCACGATGCCGATGCTGATGATGATGATGATGGTGATGCTGATCCTGAGGCTGATGATGATGATAATGGTGATGGTGATGGTGATGGTGGTGATGATGATGTGATGCTGATGACGACGATGATGATGCTGATGTTGATGATGATGATGATAATGATGATGAGGAGGAGGAGGAGATAATGATGATGATGCTGATGACGATAATGATGATGATGATGATGATGATGATGATGATGATGATGATGATGATGATGATGATGATGATGATGATGTGATGCTGATGATGATGATGGCGATGATGATGATGATAATGCTGATGGTGATGATGGTGATGATGATGAGGAGGATGAGATGATGATGATGATGATGCTGATAATGATGCTGGTGATGATGATGATAGTGATGGTGGTGCTGATGATGATGGTGACGATGATGCTGATGATGATGATGATGGTGATGATGATGGTGATGATGCTGATGCTGATGGTGATGGTGATGATGACGACGATGATGATGGTGACGATGATGATGATGGTGATGGTGATGGTGATGATGATGTTGATGCTGATGGTGATGTGATGATGATGTGGATGAGGATATGGAGAATGATGATGCTGATGATGATGGTGATGGTGATGATGATGCTGATGATGCTGATGATGCTGATCATGATGATGATGGTGATGATGGTGATGATGATGATGCTGATGATGATGAATATGATGATTCTGATGATGATGATGATGATGCTGGTGGTGGTGGTCATGGTGATGATGATGACGATGATGATGACGACGACGATGATGACGATGATGACGACGACGATGATGATGATGGTGGTGGTGATGATTATTATTATGATGATGCTGATGATGATGGTGGTGATGATGATGAATATGATGATGGCGATGATGATGATGATGATGATGATGATGATGATGATGATGATGCTGATGATGCTTATTATGATGATGATGATGATGATGATGATGATGATGATGATGATGATGATGATGATGATGATGATGATGATGATGATGATGATGATGATGATGATGATGGCGACAACGTCGATGACGATGACGATGACGATGACAACGACGACCAGCAGGACGAGGGGAGGTGGAGGAGGAGGAGGAGGAGGAGGAGGAGGCGCAGGCCGTCGCACCCCCAGCAACCGCGGGTGCAGGAGCTGGGGGTCAGTGCAGGAGACGGCATGGGGCCTACTGCCAGCGCAGCGGCGCATGCTGAACAAGGAGGGCCCCGCTTGCCAGCACACCAGTTGAGCATGTAAGCAGAGTCTCACACGTGGTGCCAGCGGGCGGGGCAGGGCCACCCAGGGGATCACCCACTGCGCACCTGCGGCACGTAAGCAGCGGCCCAACCACGAGGCGGCAGTGGGGCCCGAGGGAGCCAGGCAAGCCTCACGACCTGCGCAGCACCCCGAGGACCTCTGTCAGCTCATCCAGCGCGAGGCCAGAGAAGACGGAGTCGCGGTCAGGGTCGGGACGACAGCGCGACGGCCTGCGCGAGCGCGGCCGCGCGCTCGTCCTCCGCCAGGGGCTGCCACCGGCGCGGCCACCGCAGGCGGGAGGGCAGGGCCCGCACCAGCAGCTCCAGCCGCTGCAGGTGCCAATGCAGCACGCCCGGGAGCGCGGCGCCGCCCTTCGCCGAGGCACCGCGGCCGCGTCGGCCCACGGGTCGTCGTCGAGGCCCGCGGCGTGGTCGGCAGCCGCGGGCGCCGTAGGCGCGACAGCGGCGAGTCGCCGAGACAGCTGCCGACGCCCGGCGAGAGCACGCGGAGCACGCGGCGCACTGAGAGGCATTCTCTGCGATATGGTTTTCATGGTGGATCATCCTCTGCAGAGTTGCAGGCAGCAGCGGCAGCAGCAAGGGCTCCCTCGAGGGCGCGAAGTTATTCGCGCTTCGCGCTTCGCGGTCCTCGTTCCTTCTCCCCCTCCTCCTCGTCCTCCTATTCTCCCTTTGGGAGGGCGGCGCGAGAGCGCGAAGTTATTCGCGCTTCGCGCTTCGCGCAGCGCGAAGCGCGAAGTTGGGAGCCCTAGCAGCAGCAGCCGCCTCGCCTTTCTCCAGCGCTGTCTCCCCCGCCGGGCTCCGGCGGCGTCGGCGGCGCCGCTCGCGCTGCCCCCTCCGCGGAGACTCGGGCGCGCGCGCGCGGAAGCAGCAGGGACGCCGTTGTCGATCAGCAGCAGGCGGCGCAGGGCGGTCGCACAGCGCGAAGAGCGCGGCGCTGACTGCCGAACGCGCCACGGCCGCGGCCGTGCGCCGAGGTGCCTTGGCTGCCACAGTGCCGCGCACCGCCGCCTCGACGATGGTTCTATTGTCCATCGGAGCCCCTCTAGGCTCGCGCTCGCCGCGAGAGGGAAGCGCCGAGCCGTGCAGTCGTTTGAGCCAAAATGGCGACGGAGAGGAGGAGGACCAGGAGGAGGACCAGGAGGAGGAGGAGGAGGAGGAGGAGGAGGAGGAGGAGGAGGAGGCAGAGAGGGGCCCAGATGTTCCAGCGCAAATAAGAAGGAAACCCACATGTTTTTGGTTGTCCACCGTTTTGGGCGTTGCTGCTTGCATTTTGGAGGCTCTCGTAGGTTTGGGGGCCTCCGGGGTCCTTCTTATCCCGTACATTCCGACTTTTCATATTCTCACCTCTGCCCCAACTCCCCCCCTCCTCTCGCCCCGCTCCTCCTGTCCCTTTCGCCATCCTTCCACTTCTATGCCCACCTTCATCCTCATCGTTCCTTATATCCACCATGGTCGGATATGCTGCGTAGTCGGCATGGCGGGCGAATCACAGTCCAAAGTTTGTACCGTAGCGTAAATCCGGGAGAAGCATGACAACCAGTCTAAAGCAATCGGTATGCACCTCGAGGTCGAACAAATGTGAGGCTGAGGGCTAGCCACCAACGCTCCCTCCTCGTGCACAAGCTGCCGCTCATCCCTCTCTTCAACCCTTACCCTCTTCATCTTCCTCTTTCATTTCCGTGCCCTTCCCTCCTCCCTCCTCCTTCCCTCTTTCCTCCTCCTCCTCCTGCTCCTCCTCTCTCCTTCCCTCGTCGTCATTATCCTTCCACCTGCTCTCCCTGTTCATCCATCCTCCTCCTTCCATCTGCTCCTCGCCCTCCTCATCCTCTTCAATACCTCCTACTCCTGCTCCGGCTCCTCCTCCTCCTCCTCCTCTTCCTCCACCTCCTGCTCCTCGTATCCCTTATCATGCTTCTCTTCTTCCTCCTCCTCCTCCTCTTCCCTCCTCCTCTTCCTCCTCCTCATCATCATACTTTCTCCTCCTCCCTCTCGTCCTCTTCCTCTTCCTCATCCTCCTCCTCCCATCATTTATCCTCCTTCTCCTCCTCGTCCTCGTCCTCCTCCTCCTGCTCCTCCTATTCCTCCTCCTGCTCCTCCTCCTCTTCCTCAATATCTCCTCCTGCTCCTCCTCATCCTCCTCCTGTTTCTCCCTCCTTCTCTCCATTTTTTC
>CAUYUJ010010369.1:186827-199327 GCA_963575745.1 Prorocentrum cordatum | reverse complement strand
TGAGGCCCGTCCCCACAAGTTCCCAGAAGCCTTCCTCTTCACCACAAGAAGCGCCCCCGCCGACAGACCAGCACCGCACGGGCCTGCCATTAGGGCGAGGGTCCCGCTTTGTGTGTAGGGATCGCCTTGCATTCCCTTTGCGGAAAAGATTAGTCCGCGCGGGCCCCAGAGGGTGAGTCATTGTATTGCAATGTGGAGATTGGAAGCTATATTGCTCAAGCTATGAGGTGTAAGCTATGCGGTGTAAGTTTCGTAGTGCTAGCTATGCTGTGCCAGCTATAAACGGTAATTATCGTGTAGACGGTGTGGTTTGAGCTAATCCAACGGTCTTAACACAGTTACCCGAGACGTACCCAACCCTTTTCTTCTCCACACGAGGCGAACACTTGCATGAACGCTCCATGCACAAGAACACGCCAGATACGCACGATCATCGCTGACATCATCTCCGCCGTGCTTCCCAGGAGCCCACGAAAGTGGCGACACTTTCGCAGTTCGTAGCCTCCCAGGGAGCCGCGGGGTCTCGGCTGGATCCGAGTGACCCCCGACTCCGCCGTGCCTCCCAGGAGGCCACGACAGTGGCGACAGTTGCGCAGCTCGCAGCCACCCAGGGAGCAGCGAGGTCTCCAATACTCCCCCACTCCGCCGTGCCTCCCAGGAGCCCACGACAGTGGCGACAGTCACGCAGTTCGCAGCCACCCAGGGAGCTGCGAGGTCTCGGGTACTCCCCCACTCCGCCGAGCCTCCCAGGAGCCCACGACTGACGACAGTCGCGCAGCTCGCAGCCACCCAGGGAGCTGCGAGGTCTCGGGTACTCCTCTACTCCGCCGTGCCTCCTAGGAGCCCACGAAAGTGGCGACAGTTGCGCAGTTCGCAGCCACCCAGGGAGCAACGCAGGCAGGGTGGGGAGGAGGAGGAGGTGGGGGGTTAGAGAGGAGAGGAGGTGGGGTCAACAGTGGTCTATCCAAAACGAGAACCCAACACATATTCGAAATACCCAAATACTAAGCTCGACCCCCCCCCTGCAACCCTTCACTGTAAGGCTGCAGGTTCGCCACACTTCGCCTTGCATGGCGTTAGAAAGATAAAGAGAGAGAGGGAAAGAAAGAGAGAGAGAGAGAGGAAGAAAGGGGCATAGAGAGAGAGAGAGAGAGAGCGAGAGCCAGAGAAAGAGAGAGGGGGAGAGAGGCAGACTGACCGGCAGACAGTCATACAGAGAGACTGGCACGCAGGCATGCAGAGAGAGAGAGAGAGAGACAAAAAACAAACAAAACATGAGAGAGAGAGAGAAACAACACAAGAAGAGCGTGACAGATAAAGGGAGGGGAGGAGGGGGAGGAGGCAAGCTAGGTGCGCTCGCGTCATATCTGACGTCCTGCCCCTCCCTCCCATCCCTTACCATGGCGCTGATTTTCTCTATCCGCGGACGCGTGTCGTAGCGGACCTGTGGCTCCGCGCGCGCGTGCGTAGTGGGTGGTGGTGCACGTGCGTGCGTGCGTGCGTGCGTGTGTGCGTGGTTGTCGTGGTGGTGGTGGTGGTGGTGGTGGTAGTGTGTGGTGGTGGTGGTGGTGTGTGGTGGTGGTGGTGGTGATGGTGGTGGTGGTGCTGGTGGTGGTGGTGCTGGTGGTGGTGGTGTGGTACTGGTGCTGGTGCTGGTGGTGGTGGTGGTGGTGGTGGTGGTGGTGGTGGTGGTGGTGGTGGTGGTGGTGGTGGCGGTGCGGCGCGGTGGTGGCGGGCGGATGGGCGCGCGAGAAAAGGCCCGCGCTGGGGCGAGAACGCCATCCTGAACGACGGAGGCCAAACACCGATCCGAAAATGAGGCCCACGCTGCAGCGGGAGCACGATTCGGAACGATTCGGGAGCAGAAATGAGGCCGGCGCCTCAACGAGAGCAGCATTTTGGGAAAAAATGACGCCGGCGCCTCAGCGAGAGTCGTTTCCCGGGATTTCCCGGGAATCCTGTGTGTAAAAAAACAGTACGCGGAGGGTGCGCGGCCATCACCCGGACGCCATCAGGGGAAGGGAGAGTATTTTCATATTGAGTAATTGTGAATAAAGATGAGAGAGGCATACATAGCAAGACAGGAGAAGGAGCAAGACAGGAGGCAAACAGTTTTTTTTTTTGCGCGAGCCCGCGAGTTTGCGTTCCGCGCTTGGCTCGCTTGAGAGAGGCCGCCACGGCGGCCTACTCCTCCCTCACACCTTCACCTATGCATCCACCCGCCGTTCTCCAACTTCCAGTCGTGGTTCTCCCACTTCCAGTTCTTGCTTGCCTTCTTGCACGCCTATTTCACCTCTTTCTTCAGTTGCCTGACCTCGTGGTTCTGCGGTAGCTGTTCCAGATTGTCTTCCGTTCGCTGTATCCTGTCCAGCAGCTTCTCGTACTTCAGGTGGTTTTGCTGCTGCCGTGGAGGAGGAGGAGGAGGAGGAGGAGGAGGAGGAGGAGGAGGAGGAGGAGGAGGAGGGGGGGGATGGCTCCACCTGTTACTGGTGCTGCTGCTGCTGCTGCTGCTGCTGCTGCTGCATCCGGGGCAGCGGCCTCGGATGTGCCGCCACTGCGGCCCCCCGGCGTGCCCGCTCGGCTGCAGGCCTGGCGCGCCGCCGCTCCGGCAGGCGGCGCTCTCGGGCCCGCGCAGAGCTCGGGATCTGCTTGTGCTCCTCCTCCTCCTCCTCCTCCTCCTCCTCGTGCTCCTCCTCCTCGTCCTCCACCTCCTCCCCCCCCCACCCAGAGAGTGTCTTGGCATCGCTCGGACGTGTGCATTTTTTCGCGGCGGGAACCATCGAGGACCATCCTGGACCATCGAGCAGCAAAAAAAAACACGCACGACACCGAAAGATGCACGGAGAACTGACGTCCGAGCGATGGCAAGAAGGGGGTGTGTGGGGGGGGGCTTCGTGCTGCCAGGGAGGCTGCCGCCAGGCGCCGAAGGGCTCGTCGGCCGCGGTGGTCGGCAGGTCAGCTGCCAGATCGGGGTGCCCAGCAGCTGCTCGGGCACGGCCCTCTTGCCCCCCCTGCTCCGGGGCCGGACCGGAACGCTGCGTTGCTGGACTCCCGCCGTGTCTTGTTTTTCGTCGTGGCAGGGAGATGCAGGAAAACAGGTACAGTCGGCCTTGATTGGTAGGTCGAACCTGCCAAGTCAAGGGTACCCTTCTGTCCCGTGTCTCGCGACCCATGCCTCCTACATTCCGATGGCAGTGTGGCACCCGGAAGGCTCTTGTGTCCTCTCGCGTGTCCTGTCCAATCAAGTCCGATTGTAGACAGCCCACTGCTCCTCCCTCCTGATGGGCTTGTTTTCCACCACCACCACCACCACCATAAGTTGGAGGTGGATGGGGTCCTCCTCCTCCTCCTCCTCCTCCTCCTCCTCCTCCTCCTCCTCCTCCCTCCTCCTCCTCCTCCTCCTCCTCCTCGTGCTCCTCCTCCTCGTCCTCCACCTCCTCCCCCCTTCAACTTATGGTGGTGGTGGTGGTGGTGGAAAACAGGCCCATCACCCTCCCCTCCCCTCCTCCTCCCTCGGGAGCAGCCCCCCCCCGCCGCCTCGGCGCCGCTCCGGCGGGAGAGGGGGCTCGCTCGCCTCGGAGGCGGCGGCGGCTCGCTGCCGCGCCCTCCCCCCCCTCTTCCCCCTCCCTCCCTCCCCTCCCCCTCCCCTCCTCCCTTTCCCCTCCTCCCCCTCCCCGCGCTCCTCCCTTCCCCCTCCCTCCCTCCCTCCCCTCCTCCCCTGCTGTCCTTGTGTCCTTCGTGCCCGCGCAGAAATGTTCAGTCTGACGAATGTTCTGCTAGCTCCAGCGCCGCTCAGTCTCGACAGGCCGTATGCTTCAGCGAGGCGCCAATCCCAAAAATCCTCCCCTGCAGCGCAGCCCCCTCCGCCTCCGCGCGGCTCCCATCGCCCCAGGAGGCCGCCATCGGCAGACTCTGCAACCATGTCCAGGTCTTCGACCTGCAGTCGTGCGCCAGGGGGGGGGGCGGCCTCGCGGGCTTTCCCTCGTCCCTCGTGGTCCCCGTCTGCGTGCAGCCCTCCCGCCGCCGCCCTCCCCCCCCTGCGTCTCGCCCCGCGGCGTTGCCGTGAGCGCCCTGCGCTTCTCCGCGCGCCCCCCCGCTATCCTGTCGTCTCCAAGGCGCCTGCCACCCCGCTCCCCCTCGACAGGAGGAGGAGGAGGAGGAGGAGGAGGAGGAGGCGGAGGAGGAGGAGGAGGAGGCGGAGGAGGAGCAGGAGCAGGAGGAGGAGCAGGAGCAGGAGCAGGAGCAGGAGCAGGAGCAGGAGCAGGAGGAGGGACCGGGATGAGGGACCGGGAGGAGGGACCGGGAGGAGAATGAGGAGGACGGGTGGTGAGGGCGAGGTGGAGGAGATAGACTTCTTTATCGTTTCACATGATCCGGCGGGTTTGGTTAAGTCGTGTACCCGCATGTCCGACTCGACCAATAAGGCCCACTACCCAGTCAGGCTCACGCTAAGCTCAGATACATATTTTCAGCAGAAAACGTATATCAAGATGCCCATGCTTTTTCCGACGGGGAAGCCGATAGGACCAGTCCCGCCGCCGCATGATTGGTCGAGCATCGCCTTAGCGTACGAGACCATTGAGTCGGTGCCGACAGCCGACGGTTTCACTCAGTTCTACGGCTTCCTGTGCGACAACATGGAGGCTGAACTTTGCGACACGTTGCGGATTACAGCATCGGATCGACCTAAGTATTGTTGGAGGAGTACTGGGTATCAGGCGGTGGAAAAACCGGTTCTGGAGCATGTCCGCGAGCCACCTCCGAGATTCTCGAAGCGCAGTCGGGCCAGCAGGAGGTACCAGGCTTGGCTGGAGGAGCCTGGGGCGTCGAGCACGCCGCCGCGCTCCCGAGGGCGTCGGCGGTCGGAGCCAGGCACCCGCCCAGCCGGCGACGGACAGAGCAGGGCGGCGACGAGCCCGTCGACGTCGGCGGCAGCCCCCATTTGCTTCCAGCGCCCTCCTGCTCCAGGGTTCTGCCTCCCTCCTTCTTCTTCCGGCCGACGGGTGCTCCGTGCTCTCGTCTTGGGAGCCCCCAAACCGGGTGGTGAGATACCGGGTGGCGACCTGGAATCCCCAGAAAGGTCACCGCTGGGTTTGGGGACGCGGGGTCACCACCGGGTGTTGTGGCTCCTGGGCCCGCCAGTGCTCGGGACACCCTCGGAAGACCGCACGAGCCCCCAAACCGGGTGGTGGCACCAAGTCGCCCGAGACTCACCGCCAGGTGCTGTCACCACCACGTCTGGGGACTACCCATCGCCCACTCCTCGCCCACCCTCGGCGGAGCCCGCCGACGTCGGCGGGGGGCAGCGGGGCGAGGCCGATCCCCTCCCGCGCGCCGGGACTGCCGCGCGGCCGAGGCCCGGCGGGCCAGGGGCGGGGCGCGCCGGCGGCCAAGGGCAGGCGAGGGCGCCGCCCGTCGGCCCGCGGGGCCGAGAGCGGCCCGAGGGGCCTTCCTTTCCTCCTCCTGCTCCTGCTCCTCCTCCTCCCCCCCTCCCCCTCCTCCTCCCCCTCCCCCTCCTCCTCCTCCTCCTCCCCCTCCTCCTCCTCCTCCTCCTCCTCTCCTCCTCCTCTCCTCCTCCTCCTCCTCCTCCTCCTCCTCCTCCTCTCCTCCTCCTCCTCCCCCTCCTCCTCCTCCTCCTCCTCCCCCCTCCTCCTCCCCCTCCTCCTCCCCCTCCATTGGGGGGGGTCTCTGGACCCCCAAGGGCTTTCAGGACTGGCTCTGGAGGCTCAGCTGGCCGAGTCCGGTTCCAGCTGAAGGCCCAGGTCGGTCTGATATTCGTAGGTCTCTGCAGTGATCCAGTGATGACGGCACGGACCGCATCTACGAGGCCGTGAGGGCCATGCGGGGCTTGGAGGACCAGGGGGAGGCGGAGTACAGGACGGAACACACAACGGAATGGAAGTCAAGTCAAGTTCGGTCGAGGAGCCCTAAGGAGGCCCCTCGCTCCGCAAGCGGAGACCGGGGCATGAGACACTACGGCAATGAAACGCGCATGCAAGATACTTGGCTGATGCAAATCGGTGCAACGTGAATGGCACAACGGAGTGGAGGAGCTGGCTTTCTCAATCTCTGGAGACTGGAGGTGGAGCGGTCTGTAACGTGGCCCTCTGGAGAGCCGTCGAGGCTCCCAGCTCATGATCCGAATCGTCTGTGAGGCGACTGTCCGCCACCTCCGACGGCAGACCAGATCAGGCAAGCGCTTCGACGTTTCAAGAAGGGTACGGCTGCGGGCATCGATGGCTGGAGCCTTGGAGTGTTGGGGCTTCTCGGCGACGAGGCCTTGGCGGCCTATGGGTTACTCTCGGGTTTCACCGAAATCCATACCTGAACAATGCAATTCACATGTTATTGCTCTCTTCAGAAACCTGACGGAGGGCATCTGCCTATAGGGATCTTGGCTTCTTGCATTCGCATGTTTAGGCCATCTCCGACGAGACCAGGCCAACCAGTGGGAGTGCGACCATGCCCTCCCTCAGCTACGCGTGCGGCACCAAGGGCAAGAGTTGCGAGCGCGCAGTGCGGCAGCAGTCAGCGGGAGCGGAGCCTGCCAACACGATCGGAACCAGTGCGGGTTCGGGGCTCATGGATCTAGAAAAGTGCCACGATCAAATCCCTCTGTGGCGGGCTTGTCAAGGGCGCAGGCTCAATCCCCGACGGGCCAAGCTGTGGTTTATGATGTACGAGGGGCCCAGGGGGCTCAAAGTGATGGAAGTCGCCTCGCCAGTGATCGATCTTGCACGTTCGATTATAGCAGACCGTTCGACGACGCTGTTGAGAGCGGTCATGTATGACGCGCTGGTACACAGCAGGGATAGGTGGTGTAGTCTTGCGTGGTATGTCATGGTCAACGACATCCTTCTCGAGGCGAGGCGATCGATTCGGCTAAGTTCGTTCGAGAGAACCTGGCAGCAGGCTTCCCTCACACGCAGGTGCCCGTAAGAAGTGTCAGGTCCTGGCGCCCAGCAAGGAGCTGGCAGCTCAGCTGGGAAGCGATCGTCGAGCTCGTGGTTTCAAGGCTTGCACGAGCGTCAAGAACCTAGGCCGCGACTTCGGTGTGCAGCGTCGCACGGGCAAGCGTTTCCGGCGACCGAGAATCCGTAAGCTTCGAGCACGATCACATCGTTTTTGAGCTTTGAAGCATCATCGCACAGGATTAGCGCGTGTTTATCGAGCAGGAGGGGTAGCTTCAGCCACGTACGGAGTGTGGGTCATGGGAGTGCCAGATAGCGACCTCCAGGGTTTGCGCGCGTCGTCCACCTTCGCGCACTTCGGCGAGGCCGGCGGCAGATCGAGAGCGCTCCAGTCTTCGCCTGCGGACCCGCCAGACTTGGGCCCAGCTTTTTGGACGCCCGAAATGGGTACGGAAAGAATGGGTACAGTGCCCAACAACAAGTGTTGTCCCAGACCAACAGCCGCCGCTGTTGGGCAGGCGGCCGTCTGTCTTGAATGGACACAGGCCGCGGCGGCGTGGACAGCGAGTCCTGTCCAAAATGAACAGGGACTGCTGTTGGGCATTGTGCCCATTCTTTCCGTACCCATTTCGTTCGTGCCGAAGCTTCCCAGGCGAACGCGCTGCCGCTGGCCATTTGGCTCACAGCGCTCCACCAGGAATGGGCTCCAACGGAGCTTCTGCCCGGGCTGCCCGGGCGCGCCCCGACGCAGGCTACCTATATTAGGCATGGGCGACGGCGGGAGGCCCCGCGGGCTCCGCGGCCCGGACTCCTCGGCGCCCCTGCAAGGCGAGCAAAATCCGATCGCGTGCGGGTTGACCCCTCGGGGCCTCCAAGCGCGCCTCCTCGGGGGCGGAAAAGAGGGGGGGGATGACCAGGGGGGGGTGGATATCATGGCGGGGGCCATGATGTTTCCCCAGGTTTCATGGCGCGTTTCATGGCGCCTCTTCTTATTTCATTATGTCCCTGGCCCCCCCGCTGGGCCGCGCACGTGCCGCTGGCCATGATTTGCACCCCCCCTCTTGGACACCCCCCTCTTGGCCGCTCCCGACCTCCATCTGACCAGCGCCCCGATTCTGAGTGGTGTGATTCACGTGGATCGGGGGGTAGCGGGGGCAGGCAGCGGCCGAACACGTGGGCTGGCCTGGCCTTTCTTCCCCGGATGTCACCAGAGCTGGAATCCGACGGCGTCGGGGCAGAGAGCTTTCGGCCCAGGCTGCCTTCGCGGCTCTGCGCGCGACTGGGGGCCTCTGGGCGCGGGCCAAGCTTCTGCAGGACGGGTTCACTGTCACTCAGAACTGCAGGTGGTGCTGGGCCAGACCGGGCGCCATCGCCCATCGCAGCTACCAGTGCGATGGGCTGGCCCGCTGGAGGCGGGGCCAAGGATTCGGCGAGCTTCTGGCCCTCCGTGATGAGTTGCCAGGTGCCCAGTTGCGCGATTCCAGCTGCGCGGACACCCGTCGCGATGACTTTCCTCCTCGCCCCCAGGTCAGTGGGAGCCAGGTGGGGTGGCGCCCCCGGAGGGGTCATCTTGAGCAGTTCATACGCGTTGATGGGTCGGGGCTCAATCCAGAGGTAGAGTGGATGACGAGAGCGGGATGGACGGTGCGTTCCTTCAGACCTGGACGTGAAGACCTTGCCGCAGTTGCTTGCGGCCCAGTTCCAGGCCTCGTTCAGCCCTCGGGGCTTGCTGAGAGCTGCGCGTTCCTGATGGCATGAGATTTGATGGGTGATCGTGCGACCATCGCCACCGACCACAGCACCTTGCTCTTAGCCTTCGATAAGGGGCCTGAGGTGATGAGCAACCCCGCCCAGCCGCATTGGGAGATCTGGTGGCAGATTTTTCTGGAGCATTGGAGATATTGGCCGTACGTAGTGACATCGAGGTGGCGTGGATGCATCCCATCCGTCACCGAAAGCACGAGTTCCCCGGTTAATGGTATCCTGGAAATTCGGCGGCGGACAAACGCGCGGAGCTAGCTATGTGCTATGGGGCATCCCTATGTGGCCCACGTCGAACATCGATTCGCAGTCGTTTGGCGTGTAGGTAGGCAATGTGTTAGGCTTTTCGGAGGCGTCTTGGGAATATTTAGCGAGTCTAGATTCCCCGATGTAGATAGCATGCAAGAGCCGAGCAAGTATATGCCTGTAGTCGTGGGCCCGTGTTTTGGCCAGGGTGCACGAGTTCCAGAGGATGTGGGGATGTCTTCGCGCGCGGCGCGTGGCTGCCGTGCGCGGCGACAAGTCGAGGACTTGGCCGCGCGATGCAGTCGCGGGCCAACCAACGGGACTGTGCGTGCACTCAATTTGTCGCGCAGCGGGGTGGACCCGACCAGCAAGAGGGAGGTCGGAGTCCCACTCCCCGCCCACTGGTTTTCGGGTGCCACGCGCGCGCGCCTTGCGATGCGGGGCCCGCGCGCCGAGACTCCAGAGGTTCCAGAGGAGGAGGAGGCCGAGGAGGAGGAGGAGGAGGAGGAGGAGGAGGACCAGTGTAAATCCAAGAGCCATCAGCAATGTTGGAATAGACGCACCCTCCAAGGTCCCTCTTCATAGGCCCCTGCAGAGGTTCATCTGGGGGAACTGGTCCGTTGGGAGACAGCCGTTTGAAGACCCTGAAGCGTGCCAAACACCATTTTCGGGACTCTAACGCCACGAATCAACATGAACGTTGCGTCTTGGCGATCCGGAATCGCGCCAGAACATAATTCCTGGGATTTCAACACCGCGAATCAACGTAGGTGTTGCGCCCTCGCAATCTGAGTTTTTCCAAACACCATTCCTGACACGTTATGGGGATCCATGAAGCTCATGCAATTGTTTAAGACGAGTGCGAGCGGCGCTAAGGCAAGAGCTACTTTTTGAAAAAGAGCCGCCCTCAATCCGTCAAGTTCTTGCAAAACGTACAGATGCGCGCGGCGCTGAGGCGAGAGCCACATGTTCAAAACCACCCGCCTCAATCTGTCCAAGTCTTGCAAATTCGTACAACGGATGTGCGCGGCGCTAAGGGGAAAGCTACAGTTTGAAAACCACCCACCCTCAATCCGCGAAGCTCTTGCAATATTTTAAGACGAATGCGCGCGGCGCAAAAGCGAGAGCCACATTTTGAAAACGGCCCGCCCTGAATCCGTGAATCTCTTCCAAATGTTGAAACCGAATGTGTGCGGCGCTAAAGCGAGAACCACGTTCTGAAGAGGACCCGCCTCCCATCTGTGAAATGGTTGCCAACGTTTAAGCTTCAGGGTCATCAATGGTGCGAATTTCAGTGCGTGGCCGCAGAAAACGTCGGTGCATAGAGAGTCCGGTCCCTTACCTGACCGGGCGTTGGCGCGACAGTGGAGGTCGGAGCCTTGTGCGTCAGAGGCTCTCGTCGCTCGCGGGCTCGAGCCCAGAGCCAGCCGAGCAGAGACGAACGCAGACCGCCCGCCAGCGGGGTGGGCTGGGCGTCTTGGGGGGGGCCCTGAGTCGAGCCTGCCGGCTGGCCCACCTCCGCTTGCCCTGGCCGTTTGGGGCTGCCCCGCTTTGACATGTCTTGGAGGGCTCCTCCTTGGAGCCTGAAATCGCAGGCCTACAGTAGAGGTTGACACCTACACCAATATCGGCGGTGTTCCTCCACCGAGGGAAGAGGACCCCGACCTCGGTGGTGGTGGTACTATTCTGACTTCCAAGGTGACCGAAACATTGCCACCGACACCGAAATCGAGGATCATCCTCCCCCTGTGGAGGCAACCCCCTGTGTTGGTGTTGGTGCCAATTTCCGGGCCTCCCATTTAAGGCCCCGACTTGCACTTTCACTTTCCGCGGGGTGGGCCGGCTGGGCTCCACGGAGCCCCGGGGGCGCGCAGCTGCTGCCTCGCGCAAGTAGTCCCTGCTCGGCGCCCCGTCGCCATCCCTTCCAGCTGGGCCCCCGCGGAGCGGCGCGTTTCTGCTCGTCTCTGCCCGGGTCAGTGGGCCCCAGAAAGGGCCGCCGCGTTTTATGTATCCTTTCGCCGATCGGCGCGGGCCCATCGTCAGGCCAGCCACAACTGGGGGAGCTGTGGTCCTTACCCCCCTGGGGGACCCATCGATTTTGACATCCCTCTCGAAAGATCTTCGATGCGATGGATTCCCCCAGGGGGGTAAGGACCACAGCTACCCCGTTTTACTTATTCTGTCGCCGATCGGCGCGGGCCCATAGAGACGGGGCGCTGAAGAAGGAACCCTTTTCTTTGGGGAGGGGCTCGGTGCTCCTTAAGTGTTCCACACCTTGCCCAAGGTTGTCCTTGAATTTTCGATGGGAAGTCGAAGGTGCACTTATGAAAAAAGGGGCCTCGTTCCTTATTTAGGGTTCCTTAGGTCAACGCCTCGACTGTAGCAGACCAGATCTTGGATGCTTCTGGCGACTGTTCTTGACGGCTTGTCAGGGCCCCTCTCCCCCAGTCTGCTTGCGTGATTGGCAGAAGCAGATCGACGAAGCACGGGCTCATGCCCAGACCCCCATCCCTCCCCCACCCTTTGGCCAAGTGTCGAAGCCCAGAATCTAAAAAGCCTACAAGACAGGACAGCCAGATCAGGACTGTTGAAATTCAGGCTGGAAAAAAGAAGGCAGGATTATGTTTTCACCCACTGCTGCAGCTTTCTTGGGTGCGCCAATGTCATGGTTTACGGAAGGTGCACGTGGTGTGGATGCGGCGGCGACCCCGCCGCGGGGGTTCAAGGTTGAGCGCCCCCAGAGACCCAGAATCGGTCGATGTGGAACTACCTGGCGATCGAAACGCCGCCGATCGTTGAAGGCCGAACGACCTGCGCGGTGTCAGAAACCAACGCTTGGGGTCGTCACGACACGAGCCCCCCCCCGTACAGTCAAGACGCTGAAATAAGGAACAGCTTGGGTCCGGAAGGGGCTGGACGCTCTTCAGATCCTTCCGTGGCTGTTCTTCCAGCCCTCCTCGTGAGCGAAGGCGGTCTTGGGTCCTGAGAGTCACCACCTACCAAACCACCCCAACCCAACCCGAAGGCCCAAATTTGCCCTCTATTTCCAGTGGGGGGGGGGGTCGGGGAACGTTGAGAAAACACATAGGAAGCCCGTACCCCCCCCCCAACCCGAAAGTCGGGTCTTCGGGTTGGGTTGGGGTGGTCTGGTAGGTCGTCAGAGAGGGGTTTCGTTCCGTCCTTGGCGCTCCTTACTTCAGCGGCCCGACTGCACCCGAGCCCCCGTCCACGGGGGCCCTGGCTGGAGCCGTGGCGCGCCAGCGGCGGCTGCGCGCGCGGGGCGAGGAGCCGAGAGGCCGAGGGGAGCCCGCGCCGCAGAGGGCCGGCGCGGGCCCCTCGGGCCTCCCACTGGGATCGAGGAGCTCCCCTGCCGGAAGGCCGGGCCTCCGTCCGGGGAGGCGAGGAGGGAGGCGTGCGGTGCGGGGGGCGAGCCGCCCGCGGCAGCGAGGTCGGGCCTCCGTCCGGAGGGCCTCTGGTCTTCCTCGGGCTCCTCCTCGGAGGGGCCTCGCAGGGCCTGCCAGCGCGGAGGCGCGTCCGCCTCCCAGGGCCAGGGAGAGGCACGCTTCCAGGGGGTGGGGCGGT
>CAUYUJ010010369.1:123747-181727 GCA_963575745.1 Prorocentrum cordatum | reverse complement strand
CTCCTCCTCCTCCTCCTCCTGCTCCTCCTCCTCCTCCTCTTCCTCTTCCTCCCCTTCCTCCTCCTCCTCCTCCTCTTCCTCCTCCTCCTCCTCCTCCTCCTCCTCCTCCTCCTCCTCCTCCCTGACTCACGGGGCTGTTTCTCGTGTGTTGTTTAGGGTTTCTTTGCACGGGACCTCTTTCTCGGGGGGGATCTGCCCCTCAGAGTTCGGGCGTTGCCACAGGTGGCCCTGGCCCGAGGCCCCAGCCTTTCAGAGGGGCCCGGGTCGCCTCCCGAGGCCCAGACGGCCACCTCTTGGGGAACGATCAATTCTGGTAACCTCCTCTTCCATCGTCCTCCCCCTCCTTCTCCTCCTGCTCCTCCTCCTCCTCCTCCCCCTCCTCCTCCTCCGAGGAGGAGGAGGAGGACGAGGGCGAGAGTTTGGACGAAGACAAGCGGAGGGATCGGCACCGCCCCCCGAGGCCGGACGACGTGGTGCTGGACCCGTTCTCGCAGGCCGGGGCGCGCGCGGCCGTCCAGCCGACGGGCAGCGCCACGGGGGGGGGGCGCGGATCTGGCATGCTCTTTTCGTCCGCGGGGCGCCGAGCGGGGTCTCTGCCAGAGGGGGGGTGCGCCGCGGGAGGCAGGGCTCCGCGGAGGGCGCTCGGGCCGCGGCGGGCGTGGGCACTCTCCTGGCCGGGGCCGCGAGGGCGGGCGCACACCCCCCTGCCAGGGCGAGGTGGGGGCCTGGCGGGGCGTGGCGGTGGTGCGCAGGTGTTCAAGCAGTGGCGAAGCGTCCTGGCTCGCCTATAGCCCCACCAAGGAATGCTCTAAGAACCTTTTTGTGGTCTGCACGACATGCTCCTAGAACATTTCTGGTTGAGATTGTCTTGTTTTACCACGTCGGGTTTCTGTGTTCTAAGAGCATTGTTTTTGCTCTTAGAGCAATTCTGGGTTCTACGAAAATTTCGTGATAGGGCTACAGGAATGCCGGGATGGTCGGTCCCTGCTCAAGGGTGGGGGGATGTCGAGCGGGCTGCCGCTCTCTGCCGAGTTCGCGGTGGCTCTGAACGGACCTCCTCACTCGCCCAGCCCCGGTGGCCACCCTCCCCAGGGTCGGGCTGATGCCAGGGCTGCGGGAAGGGCGGGGAGGGGCGGAGGTGTGGGCGGGGCCGACTCCGAGTGGGGCCAGCCCAGAGGATCGAATTCTGCCGTTTGGAGGTCGAAGTTTCCTTCCCGAGACAGGCTTGCCAAAGGGCTTCCCTTTTTTGTTTTTGAACAACCGGTGGGCACCGGACCCGCGCCGGCTGGCCCTGCTCGAGTTCCCAGGGTTCCCCAGGTTTCTCTGGTCCTGTTTCCTGACTGATTGTTGCACGGCCGACCTCGCTCGGGTTCCCCGGGCTCCTTGTTGTTCCTTCCTGTCGGGAGCCTCGAGACGGGGGTCAATGCAAACGGGGGTCAGCCAGAGCGCCCGATCTTGCAGGATCCTGCAGGGCCAGGGTCGCATTGACCCGGGTTTGAGTGCAGGATCCTGCAGGATCCTTCGCATCGACCCGGGTTTGGGTGCAGGGTCCTGCAGAAGCTTGCAGGATTCTGCAGGCCTGACTGACCCGGGTCTGGATTGACCCGGGTCAGGAGATCCCCGATCCTGTATCTGAACAGGCATTCTCTGGCTTGCCAAGAAATGTCAAGCGATACCAAGCAATGCCAAGCAGCGCAAAGCAATGCAAAGCAACGCCAAGCGATGCCAAGTAACGCAAAGCAATGCGAAGTATCGCCAAGAAATGCCAAGCAAGCAAAGCAATGCGAACCAACGCGAAGCTATGCCAAGCAACACCAAGCAATGCACATCAAGAACAAACAACTCCAAGCAATGTAAAGCGGTGACAGCTAGCGCAAAGCAATGTAAAGCAATGCCAATCAATGCCAAGCAATGCCATTGTCAAGCAATGCAAATCAATGCCGACCAACGCTAAGCAATCTCCACGCATTGCCAATCAATGCCTACCAACGCCAAGCAATTCACAAGCATTGCCAAACAATGCAGCGTAATGCCAAGCAATGCCACGCCTCGCAAAGCAATGCAACGCAACGCCTGCCTTTTGTCATGCTTCAAGTGGCTTAGGTCTTTCCGCCGACCCCCAGAAGGAGCGAGAGTTTGTGGCGATCGTGGAAGTTATTTGGTGGGTCAGGAGCTTCTTGAATGTAGTATATGAGGATATTTGAGGGGCTGTTGGGATGCTTCTCAGGTGCATCTTGTGGAGGGCTCTTTGTTGCATCTGGGGTGATGTTTGCTTCTTGGGGGCCTGATGGAGTCCTCTGGGTGGCTTTGGGGGGCGCCTCGGGGGCCTGTGAGCGACGTTAGGGGCCATCTTTGGGGAACGGCTTGAAATGTTAGCTCGGATTTGTCCTCTTGGGCCACTCTTGGGGCCCTTGTGAGCCTCTCTGGGCCGTCTTGGGGCTCTCTTAGGGGCCTCAACCCGTCTTGGGACGATCTTGGGGGATCTTGGGGTACCCTTTGGCCGTCTTGGACGCTGCCAAGACGGGAAAGGCGAGTGTGCCAAGAGTGTATGTTATTCTTACCGAGTGGGTGGATGTTTGCCTCTTGGGGCCGTCTCGGCGGTCCTCTGGAAGCACCCTTGGGCCGTCTTGGTGGCCTCCTGGGCCGTCTCGAAGCAATCTTGGACCGTCGCGTAGGGCTACCATGGGCCGTCTCGACGCCCTCTCGGATGGTCTTGGCGCTCTGTTTGGGCTCCCTTGGGCCGCCTTGGGGCTCTCTGGAGGCTCCAGTGGCCACGAGGGCGCGCTGACGAGCTCGTGCCCCCACCGGGAGGGGGAGGCCCCCCAATCGGGCTTCAGCAGGGGAAAGGGAGAGAGGGGCACCGCCAGATGCCTCGCGCGCCTCTTCGGGCCCGGCGGGCGGGGGTCGGCGGACTTATCACGGAGGAAGTTTTGGGGTCGCGCTGGTGCAGTCGGGGCGCTGCAGCAGGAACCCTTCTCGTTGGGGAGGGGCTCGGTGTTCCTCGATTGTGTTACAGTTTGCCCTGGGTGTTCCTTGGGTTTTCCATGGGAGATCGAAGTTTAACCTATGGGAAAAAAGGGGCCTCGTTCCTTATCTAGGGTTCCTTAGGTCAACGTCCCGACTGTATGATTCTGGGGAACATCCTCCAGGATGGAAGGGCAGAGTTCATGTTGTTCCCATCGCGCTTCAGGACCACATCCCAGAACTGCGTGCGAGCACCCAGAAAAGTGTCGGATCAGTGGCTGCACGACACGCCAGCGAAGTGTCGAAGGAGCATCGCCTCCCAGGGCCCGACACGTGAAAGCCATCCAGTCTTGGTACCTTCCTGGTGCTCGAAACTCTTTCTGGCGGTCCAAGGCTGACGTAGGTCGGAAGATCAGAAGGGAAGAGCCTCCAGCAGGGAGGTCGGACCGCCACCCCAGAGGCCTCGATCCTCTGGCACGCCCTGGGCCCCACGGCTCGGTGGCAGCAGGCTACCAGCCTGGAACATATCCCTATCCCTATGCTGGGCATCTCCTCATCACGACGCCAATCTTAGGGATTCCCTTACTTTTTGAGGGCGAATGCCTAAGATTGTCATCGCCTCTTGGCGTGCCAATCCTGGGGGTGGGGATAGGTTCGAGGCTGGTAAGCAGGCCAGACGCCCTCTGGCCTCCGAGACGCGTCGCGGCCGCCTCGGCCGGTCGACTTCGCGCCCTCTCTTTGGCGGGGGTGGCCGAAGGTGCTCCTGGCCCAAGGCGCCCCCATCAGGCAGTGGCGAGGCGTCCCGGCTCGCCCATAGCCCCACCGAAGAATGTTCTAAGAATTTTGTGTGTGGTCTCCACGACATGTTCCCAGAACATTTCTGGCGGAGCCTGTCTTGTTTTCTCACATCGGGCATCTGTTCTAAGAACACTGTTTTTGTTCTCAGAACTTTTTGGGGGTTCTAAGGGAACATGTCGTGGTAGGACTACAGAAATGCCGGGACGGTCGGTCCCTGCTCAATCCCAGCGTCTCGCTCGACGGTGGAGCCCCTGGTCCCATGGAGGTCCCGGGGGGGCACCCTGGGCCAGGGGCACCTCCAGCAGCACCCGACTCTCTCTCCTCGAGCGGCCGGCCTCCGGGCCGCGGGAGCTCCGCGGGCGGCCTCGGAGCGTGCCTGGCAGGCCGCGGGCCCGGCACGAGAGCTCGGGGGGCAGGGCGGGGCGGGCTCGGGGGCGGGGCCCGACCCCTTGCAGTCCGGGTGGCGAGGCACGATTCTCTCCCTCCCGGGGGCGGGCGGCGGGTGCCGACGTCGGAGGGCGGGGGGAGATGGCCACGGACCTCCACCACCGCCCGGCGAGGCGGGGGGCAGGGCGGGGAGGCACCAGGGGGGCGGCGCTGGCGGTGCGCGTCCGCCTTTTTCGGGGGGGCGCCCTCTCGCGGAAGGGGGGCACCTGGCGCCGCCGGCATCTGCCAGGGGGTCGGCAGGCCCTGCGGCCCCCCGGGGTGGCGGTGGTGGTGAGCTTCCCTTCTCCCGTCGACTAGACGTAAGAGTGACCTTTCGCCGGAGTGGCCTTCGGCGCGGGCACAGATGGGTCCCCAGATGACCGAAAACGAAGCAAGAGCAGCGGCTTGCGCGCCCAGGTTTGGTCCCCCGCGGCCCCCAAAAAGCCGCGCACCAAAGGTCACTCTTACCCAGGGTCACTCTTGCGTGTAGCCGATCCCGGATGGGGAGGGGGGGGGGCAGGGGCCGACGAGGAGGGCCTCGTGGTCCGACGAGAGGGGGGATAGGGCCAGGGGAAAGAGGGGGGTGTAATTACGAGATCTGCTGCGTGCAGCTGGCTTCGGCCTCGCCGCCGTGCACTTTCCTCGATGCGTTGGCGCCCACGGTGCCGGACTGCGTGGGCTGATTCGCTGCCCCCCCTCGCCTCTGTAGCCCTCCCTTTCGTCCGACCCGAGAGGATGGAGCCCGGGAGGGCAGGTCGGGGAGCAGTCTTGAGGCCTCCTTCGGCGTCCTGCTGCTGCTTCGCCTTCTGCCCCTCCTCCTCCTCGTGTTCCTTCTCACTGCTCCCTGCTCCTCCGCTGCCGTCTCATCCTCTTGGAGGCCCCAGGAGGGATCCGAGGGGGGCTCGCCAGAGCGGTCCGAGGAGCATCGAGGGCGGCCAGGGGTGGTGGTGGTGGCAACGAGTCGTGGTGCTCCTACTCTGTGCCGGCGCCGTGGGAGGAACAACTTCAGCGTCCTCCTCCTCGTCCTCATCGTGCTCGTCCTCCACGTCCTCCTCGCCCTCCTCGTCCTCGCCGTTGTCGTCCTATGTCCTCCTCCTCCCCGTCCTCCTCCTCCGCCTCCTCGTTCTCCCGCCCCTCTGCTCCCTGGTCCTCTGCTTCTGGTGGGGGGGGTGCAGAAATATAGCTCCCAGGTGCGACGTGATGGTCGTCCCGACGTCGCGGCTCTTTCCTCGGCGGAAGCCGGCGGAAGCTTCTTCCGCGGAAGCCAGCGGAAGTAAAGCATTGATTGGGACATTTGTTCCACCGCCTTTGCCTTGCCTTGCCTCCCCGTTCCCCCTCCCCCAGCCCCTCGCCCCTCCCCGTCTCTCTCCATGTATCTCCCGTCCCCCCTTCTCTTTTCCTCCCCCCTCCCCCCATCGGGGGGGAGGGGGAGAAGCAGAAAAGCAAGAAAGGGAAAAGGGGGAGGAGGGGGAAAGGAGGGGAGAGGAGAGGACGAGGGGGAAGAGGAGGAGGAGGAAGAGGAGGAAGAGGAGGAGGAGGAGGAGGAGGAGGAGGAGGGGTATCATATGATGATGCGGATGGTGCTGATGATGATGTTGATGATGATGATGACGAGGATGCTGATGATGACGATGCCGATGTTGTTGTTGTTGATGATGATGATGATGATGATGATGATGGTGATGGTGATGATTCTGATGGTGGTGGCGGTGGCGATGGTAGTGGTGATGATGATGACGATGACTATACGGATGATGATGCTGGTGATTATGGTGATGGTTATGGTGGAGGTGGTGATGGTGGTGATGATGATGGTGGCGCTGATGCTGACTACGCTGCTGGTGGTGACAGTGATGTTGGCGGTGCTGATGCTGATAGTGGTGGTGCTGATGATTGTGTGACGGTGTTGCGACGGCGTTGGCGATGATGCGAATGATGACGGTGACAATGGTATGTCAATGAAGTGATGACGCTTATGATGGTGATGGTGGCGGCTCGTGATGGCGATGCTGATTGTAATGGTGGCGATGCGATGACGATGGTGCCGATCATGAGGATGAGGATGGGGATGTTGACGATGATGATGGTTTTTTTTTGAGGGTGGAATCGGATACAGAAAAAAAGAGGACGAGGAAAAGTAGGAGGAGGCGGAGGAACAATAGGAGGATAAGAGAAGGAGGAGGAGGAGGAGAAGGAGGAGGAGGACGATGAGGAGGAGGACGAGGAGAAGGAGGAGGAAACGGAGGGATGTAGAGAAAGGGGAGGGAAACGGGGGCGAGAGAGGAAATGGAAGCATGGGGGGGGGGTAGTGGGGGTCGAGGGGGGAACGGGGGGAGGGGAGGGGGAAGAATAATTTGAACATCAGCCGCATAATCGCATGGATGAGGTGGGTTAATATGGTGGCGTTTATTCTGATGGTGGGTACCAGGGAATCGGCGGAGTAGACGTTCGAGGAATAGGCAAACGAAACATGTGGCGGTGGATGAGTACGAGAATGAGAAGGAGGAGGAGGAGGAGGAGGAGGAGGAGGAGGAGGAGGAGGACACCGTGGGAACGAAATTGCAAGGCCGATCCCAGAACCAGCCATGGTTGCCGCACATCGAGGGGTCATCTTGGAGGAACACCCGTCGGCGGCGAGCGAGGGGGGGAAGTGAGAATGGGCGTGCCTTCTCAGGAGGCTCGGAAATCCCCCGGCCTTCTGAGAAGTTGTATGAAGAACCTTCCCCGAAGACAGAACATTCCTCAGACGGCGCGGGGGTTCTGAGAAATCCCGCCGCCTTCTGAGAAGGCCTCCTCCTTCTCATTTCCCCCTCGCTCACCGCCAAAACCTTGCATGATGTGACATCCGCCTCTTAATGTTGCCGCGAGGCGCGCACGCCAATCATGAATATATCGATGACTTGCCATAGCGCGCATCCGCGCACGTTGCCAATATTGGAAGGCGGATATCACTTGTTGACTCTCTTTTCGGCGTCGTCGTTTGGATCGCAGCGGCTGTGATAGTCTTGCCGATGTGGTTATCACTGTTCTCCCAGGTGTGTAGGATATTATCCTGCTCGGCTGTGTTTGTTGGGGGAGAGTCGGGCTCGCAGCCCTGTCCTCTGCCGCCTCCCTTGTCTGGCTCCGCTGCGTGCTCTTCGTCGTATTTCTCGCCCTCCTCCGTCTCAGCGGCATGAATGGATGGAGTGGATGGCTCGGTGAGTTAACTAAGAATCGCAATTGCAGATGAGCCTGTCAGATTCTGTCAGTGCGGGGTCATGCAACAGGATGAGAAGAGGGGTGACGGGGAGGAGGAGGAGGAGGAGGAGGAGGAGGAGGAGGAGGAGGAGGAGGAGGAGGAAGAGAAGACGGATGAGGCGGGGGAGGGGGGGAAGTGCAAGAAGTGATCGTTCAACGCATGCATAAAATTGGACATGAATCATCCCAGCTCTGCCAGCGTGTCACTGCGGCAGGGCATTCTTGACACGCTGCGTGGTGACGAGGACTTGGTTGAGGCGCGGGCTTCCTTTGATGAAGACGTGCGCGCTGCCGCCGCCCTCCTGTGCATTGTGGTGTTGCCTGCGGCACGTGCGGTGCTGGATTGATGTAGGCGGGAGCATCTCCTGTGACGTTTGTTGATCATGTTCTGGTGCCATGTCTGAAGCGGTACATGCCATTGTTGCCGCTGTCGGGCATCGGGCATTGGGGGATCCTCGGTCGTATGGCGACGATCGCGCATGGCCGCGCCAGCGCGCACGAGTTACACACGAGCATGCGTCTGATTATTGGGCTTACGCCGCACCGCCGACCCCTTGGGGGGGGGGCTCCTTGGTAGTTCTCTCGGAGGCCTCCTGGCAGCACTTTTGAAGCCTTTGGGGGCCGTTTTGGGGCCTCCTGGGGCCTCTTTTGGGCCTCTGGTGGGCCTCCTGGAGCCTCTTGGGGGCTTCTTTTGGGAGCGTCTTGGGGCCTCTTGGGGGCTTCTTTGGGGGGCCTCTTGGAGCCTCTTAGGGGGCTTCTTTGGGGGGGCCTCTTGGGGCCTCCTGGCGGCCTCTTGGGGCCGAGGGCTCGACATTTCCGTTCGGGTCCCCCGCCTGAGCCCCCTCTTAGAGGAGCCGTCTTGGGGGCCTCTTGGGGCCGTCTTGGAGCCTTCTTGAGGACTTCCTGGGCCGTCTGGGGGCGATCTTGGAGGCCTCTTGGGCCGTCCTGGATGCTGTGAAAGCCTAAAAGGCGAATGTGCTAAAATCGCACGTTTCCCTGAAGCGAATGGGATGATTTTTGCTTCTGGGGCCCTCTTGGGACGCCTCTTGGGGCGTCTCGGGGGCCTCTTGGGCCGTCTGGGGGCCATCTTGGGCGTCTTGAAACGATTCATCGGCGACTCGGGGCCCTCTTGACCATCTTGTGGGCCTCTTGGGGCCCTCTTGGCCCGTAATGAGGCCCGTGACGCGGTCAGCCGGGGCCAGCCGGACCCCCCCCCCTCCTCCAAACCGACCAGACTGGGCCCCGGGGGGAGGGATTTGGGGAGGGGGAAGCATCTCACACGCCGATGACCCCAAGGGGTCGGCGGATTCCTTGGGATCTCGGGGAAGCTGGGATCTTAGCTGCACGCCGGCGCTTATTTCTTGCGACGCGAGTCTTGCGTCGAAGAGTGGCTTGGCCATCACCTGCGTCATCCTCCCTCCTCCTTATCCTCCTCCTTCACATCCTCCTTAGTTTTCCTCCTCAATCTTCGCATTATTATTATGATTAGTATTACTACGACCATTGGTATAATTATTATTTTCAATACTATTATTCGTAGTAGTAGTAGTAGTAGTAGTAGTAGTAGTAGTAGTAGTAGTTGTTGTTGTGTAGTAGTAGTAGTAGTAGTAGTAGTAGTAGTAGTAGTAGTAGTAGTAGTAGTAGTAGTAGTAGTAGTAGTAGTAGTAGTAGTAGTAGTAGTAGTAGTAGTAGTAGTAGTAGTAGTAGTAGTAGTAGTAGTAGTAGTAGTAGTAGTAGTAGTAGTAGTAGTAGTAGTAGTAGTAGTAGTAGTAGTAGTAGTAGTAGTAGTAGTAGTAGTAGTAGTAGTAGTAGTAGTAGTAGTAGTAGTAGTAGTAGTAGTAGTAGTGTTGTTGTGGTAGTAGTAGTAGTAGTAGTAGTAGTAGTAGTAGTAGTAGTAGTAGTAGTAAGTGTATTAGTGTTATTATAGTCTTATTAATATTGATATGATTATTATGATTGTTATTCTTACTGCTATTATTATTCGTACTCTTGCTATCCGTAAGGGCTTCGCCTCTTGCCGCCGGCCCCCTCTCTGTCATAATGGGATATATCAGAGTCGCGTCTGTGCGTCTCGACGCTGCCTTGGCGCATCTGGGAATATCATGCGGGGGGCGGATAGGAATGATCAGCGCATCTTGAGACGTTGGCGTTATCGAAGACGCCTACGACGAATCACCGCCGCCCCCTGCCCTTGTGGAAGCGCATATGTGGCCGACAGCTGGGCAAGAGCTTGGCCAAGCTATCGGGCCAGTTGTTCCCCGAGTCGGTTTGGAGACCCTTCGGGGAACGCGTGGGGGAGCAAGAGGTTTGAAAGCGCTCATGTGTCCGAGCGTTGTGACAAGAGCTCTGCCAAGCTATCGGACCATGTGCTCCCCCAACCGTTGTGGAAACCCTTCGGGGAACATTTGGGGGAAGATGGCGGGGAATAGATTAGGAGGAGGAGGAGGAGAAGGCGAAGGAGGAGGAGGAGGAGGAGGAGCAGAAGGAGGAGGAGAGGAGGAAGAGGAGGAAGAGGAGGAGGACGAGAAGAGGAGGAGGAGGAGGAGAGGAGGGGGAGGAGAAGGAGGAGGAGGAGGAGAGGAGGGAGGAGGAGGGGAGGAGGAGGAGGAGGAGGAGAGGAGGAGGAGGAGGAGAGGAGGAGGAGGAGGAGGAGGAGGAGGAGGAGGAGGAGGAGGAGGAGGAGGACGGGGCATCTTGGGAGCATCTGGGGGCACTCTTGGGGCCTCCTAGCATCTTGGGGGGCCTCCTTTGGCCTCTAGGGGGCTCTTTGGAGGCCTCCTCGGGGGCCTCTTTGGCCGTCTCAAGGCATTCCTGGCCCGTCCGACGCCGTCGGTAGCCGTCTTGGGGGCCTCTCTGGGCCGATTGGAAACCCTCTTGGGGTGCTCTAGGGCTGTCTTGGCATCTTGGAGGCCTCTTGGGCCGGTTGGGGGCCCTCTTGGGGCCGTCTTGGGGGCCTTTTGGACAGTTCTGGGGCCGTCCTGGAGGCCTCTTGGGCGATCTTTCTGGGCTCTTGGGCCGTCTCGGGCTGTCGGAAGGCCGAAAAGAAGCACATGCCCAAATCCTTTAAACACCGAATGAAAATCAATAGATTTGGCCTCTTCGGGCCTTCCTGGAGGCCCTCTTAGAGGACTCTTGGGCCGTCTTGGACGCCTCTTGGGAGCCTTTGGGGCCGCCTTGGGCCATCTTAGAGCCATCTTGGGCCATCTTGGTGGGCTCCTGGCCCGTCTGACGCCGTCGGAAGCTGTCTAGGGGGCCTCTCTGGGCCGACTGGGGGCCCTCTAGGGGTGCTCCAGGGCCTTCTTGGAGGTCATCTTGGGCATCTTGGAGGCATCTTGGGTCGTCTTGTCGCCCTCCTGGGGCGGTCTTGGGGGCCTCTTGGGCCGTTCTGGGGCCATCTTGGACGCCTCTTGGGCGATTTGGGGGCGATCTTTGGGGACTCCTGGGCCGCCTCGGCCCGTCGAAAGGCTGACAAGAACTGCATGTCCAAGTCCTTCAAAACCCTACGGACTACGGGTCAATGAGTTGGGCCTCCTCGGGCCTTCCTGGAGGCCCGCTTGGAGGCCTCTTGGGCCGTCTTGGCGGTCTCTTGAGGGCCTTTTGGGTGTCTTGGGCCATCTTAGAGCCATCTTGGGCCACCTTGGTGGGCTCCTGGCCCGTCTGACGCCGTCGGCAGATGTCTTGGGGGCCTCTCTGGGCCGACTCTGGGCCCTCTTGGGGTCCTCCAGAGCCTTCTTGGAGGTCATCTTAGGCATCTTGGAGGCATCTTGGGCCGTCTTGTCGCCCTCCTGGGGCGGTCTTGGGGGCCTCTTGGGCCGTTCTGTGGCCTTCTTGGACGCCTCTTGGGCGCTCTTGGGGCGATCTTTGGGGGCTCTTGGGCCGTCTCGGGCCGTCGGAGGACCGAAGAGAAGCACATGCCAAAATTCGAAAAAAAACAAGAGGAAATCAATGATTTTGGCCCCTTGGGGCTCTCTTGGGGGGCCTCTTGGGGCTCTCTTGGAACGCTTTTGCGGCCTCTTGGGCCATCTTGAGATAATCTTGGGCCTTCTTGAGCCTTCTCGGAGGCTTCTTGGACGATCTTGGAGACATCTTGGACTCTCTTGAGCCGTCTTGGAGGCCATCTTGGACCAGAGTGGCCGAACTTGGAGGCCATCTTGGCCGTCTTGGAGGCTATCTTGAGCTGTCTCGGAGAGTTTGTTGTGGACGCTGTGCTCGTTTGCGCTCGCTTGTGCGGCCTTCCGGATGGCTGGCGGGCTGGGCCGGAGCCCCAGGGGAGAGGCCCCCAAACGGGGTGGTGACCACACCGTGCGGTGAATCGGTGGGGATTCGGGCTCACCGCACGGTTTTGGGACTCGGGTCGTTCTCCGAGGATGTATCGGGCGACAGGGGCCTCCAGGGTCCCAAGACCGTGCGGTGACGGACCGTGCGGTGAGGTCTTGGGGGATTTCGAAGTCACCGCACGGTCCGTCACCGCACCGTTTCGGGACTCTAAGGAGAGCTCTTTTTGGGAAAAGAACCAAACCAAAACCAAAAGGGTCCAGCACGCCGGGCACCCCTGTGGCAAGCCAACAGGGGACGGCGGAGATCCTACGTCCCCCTTGTGAGACGTAAAGCAAGTCTTGCCCCGCGCCGCGTCGGCGCCACCGTGGCCCCAAAATTCGAATGTTGATGCCGAAGCACGCCGCTGGATTTTGTTCCGTCGGCGTCCGCGGACCGCGCCGCGCGCGCACCTTAACATGGAAATTGGGGGCGCGGGGGGGGCGGGAAAACTTGCATTAGGTTTCGCGGGGGGTTGTAGTGGCCTTCAATCCATCCCGACACCGTGCCTGGGTGGTGGGTCTGCGGCCTCTTGTATCTGCGTTGGGGTGCCGTGGGGAGCCTCTCGGGGGCCTCGTGGAGGCGGTTTGGGCGCCTCTTGGGGGGCCTCGTGGGGTCTCTTCTGGGCCTCTTGGAGGCCTCTTGCGCGCGTCTTGTGCGCCTCTTGGGGCCTTTTGGGGCCCCTTGGAGGTTTCTTGAAACGTCCTGGGGGCTTCTCGGTGCACACATATCGAATTGTCGGTTCGTGGTACCCTTCTTGGGCCCCTCTTGGGGCTTTTTGGGGCCTTCTTGAGCGCTTCTGGGGCCATCTTGGAGCCCTCTTGGGCCGTCGGGGGCCCTCTTGGGGGCCTCTTGGGCTGTCTTGGGGCGGTCTTGGGATCTTCTTGAGCCGTCTTGGAGCGTCGGAAAGCCGAAATTGCGAGAAGGCCAGAATCTTTCGAGAACCTTCGTAAAATCGTCGATGTTGGCCTCTTGGGGCTCTCTCGGGAGGCCTCTTGGAGCGCTCTTGGGGTCTCTTGGGAATCTCTTGGGCCGTCTTGGAACCAGCTTCGGGCGCCTTGGGGCACACTTGGCCTCGGCAATGCGAATATAATGTCCTCGGGGACGCGAATATTTTAATTTACGGTGGATTATGGCCTCGGGAGCACGAAGCTCATGTATTTGTTGTGTCTCACGCCCCCCCCCCCCGGGAATTCAGACAACGCGATCCGGGCGCGGTAAACTGGCGGTTTGGGGCTCCCCCATATCGCGCGGACTTCAACAGTTGACAGTTTTCAGTAGACAGCAGGACTGCAACATTGGAGACTTGAAATTGCAACTGGTGCAGGGAGCAGCGCACACTTCGGCCTACAGCCTCGTGGCCCCACAAGGGGGCCGGCGGATTTGTCTTACGATTGCATGGCTTGTTCTTCTTCTTTTTGTACTCATTTTCCTCCTCCTCCTCCTCCTCGTCCTCGTCCTCCTCCTCCTCCTCCTCCTCCTCCTCCTCCTCCTCCTCCTCCTCCCCCTCCTCCCTCTTCGCACGCCTCCCGACTCACCCAACTGCTCGGACCCTCCAGGGAGCTTCCTCTTCTGGGGGGGGGGGGGGGGCCTCCGCTCGCCGTCTCCTCGGCCCCCCTGGCTCTGCCTTGGCGGGCCGCGGCGGGGCGCGCGGAACGTGGCGCCAGAGTCATGGCCCGTCCGCCCCCACGGCATCTCGAAGAGTACAGTCAAAAACCCTCATAAGGACGCGCGACTCTGCTCAGGGTACCCTCGCGTCCTTGCCCTTCCTTGCTCCTGCGTCCTCGAGGTTTTCGTCGCCCGCCGCCCCCAAAACTCCCAACTTCGGCTTCCAAGGGTCTTGCGTCCTTACCGCGCGTCCTTATCAGGGTTTCTGACTGTAGCAGAGGAGTGAAGGAAAAGCAAACGTGAACAATCATGCCCAGCACGGTGCCAGCCCAGCATTCTGGATGGCGATGATTCGAGGGGGCCCGTCACGTGTGACATTTGGGGCCCCTTGAAGGACCTGTGAGCATTTTGGGTGCCTCTTGGGGGCCTTTCTTGGGGGCCTCTTGGCAGCGTCTTGGAGGCGCCTCAGAGGCTCTTGATAGCTCCTTGAACCGTCGGAGGGCGCTCTTGAGTGTCTGGGCGCTTTTGGAGTCCGTCTTGGGGGCTCTCTGGGGCGTCTTGGGGCCTTTGGGGGGACCTTTTTGGACCGTTCGAGGGCTCCTCTGGGCAGACTTGTGGTCTTCTTGGACCGCTCTTGGGCCAGATTGCAATCCTCTGGGGCCGTCTTGGGGCCATCTTGAAGCCCTCGTCGGATGTCGTGAGGCCATCTTGGAGGCCACCTTGGCCGTCTCGAGCTGACGGAATCCCGAAAAGGTGAGAATGCAAAAATCCACCAAACGCCCAAGGACAATCCATGATCTGGACTTTTCGGGCGCTCCTGGAGATTTTCGTGGAGCCTTCTTGGTCCATCTTGAGGACCTTGAGCTACAGGCCTCGGAAAAAATTAGCGAACACTCATGCCACATTCATCTGTGAACGCCTCCCCCTTCCCCCAATGTTCAAAGTTGGCGGTGGGTCTGTTGAGTTGCACCTCGACCGCAGTCTCCCCCCCCGCGTGCCAACTTTGGGTTTGGGGGGCAGGGGGGGATGTTCACGAATTGTTTCCCTCTACCGTATCTTGGACCATCTCAGACCGTCTTGGGGCCATCCTGGACCGTCTTGTGGCCATCGGGACGCATCTTGGGGTCACCTTGGCGGCCTTGGTGGCCTGCCTGGGCCGCCCCGGAGGCCATCTTTCGGAACTCTTGGACGCTTCGGAGAGCGCCGGGAAGGCGTCGGGGCGCCGAGAGAGAGAGAGCCTCGCGAGAAGGGGGCTGTGCATGCGGCCGGGTGCGAGTACAGCCGGGGCCCTGGAGAAGGAACCCTTTTCGTTGGGGAGGGGCTCGGTGTTCCTTGATTGTTTCAGAGTTTGCCTCGGGTTTTCCAGAGGTTCTCCACGGAAATCGAGGTTGAGCTTATGGGAAATAGGGGCCTCGTTCCTTATTTAGGGTTCCTTAGGTCAACGCCTCGACTGTAGAGGGGGGGTGTCCGTCATCAGTTGCTTCACCAGGGCATTCCCCGTTCTACCACGCCGCAACGTGACGGGGGGCGCGGTGGCGGACCCCAGATGTTCATGGAAGTTCACCAGCGCGCACGAGTCTGCGCCCCGTGGGAAGCGAGGGACGCACGAATACTCAAGAAGCTTACAGTACCTCATGGACCACCCTCTGGGTGATAAAGAGGCTGGAGGATTGAGTACCTTACATTTCCATGTGCAGTTCGATTGCAATTCGATGATACCACTTAGGCCTACACCTACATTGCGATAATCATGTCGCTTGCACTTGGATTTACAGTTCGATTTGCATTTCGAGTTGAATGTGCATTTCCCACGGGACAACCCCGTGACAAATCGAACAATCCGTGACAAACCGTGGGACAGCCCGGGGGATAATCCATTTGACAACCATGAGACAACTACGGGACACCCCATGGGACAATCCAAAGGACATCACAGGAGGCAACATACGTGACAACCACGGGACAACCACAGGACAAGCCGCGGGACAACCCACGGAACAACCACGGGACAAACACGGTAAAACCCGCGTGACAACAAAGGGGCAACCCATTGGGCAACCCACGGGACAACTTTTGGGACAACGGGATCATTCGCGGGACACCCACAGGACAAGACACGGGTCAAGCACAGGACAACCCGCGGGATAACCCACAGGACAACCCACAGGACGACTCATGGGACAGCCACGGAGCAACCCACAGGGCAACCCCGTGCACCACCGCGAGACGGGGACAGACCTTCTGCCCGACTTGATCCTAGCCTCGGCCGGCATATCATCGCCCTCGCCCTCGCGCTGCTTCGTCTCGCCTGCACGCACGACATTCCCACTCCCCAACCTCATATCATGTGTGGATTGAGCGGGGGAACAGAGAGAAGGAGGATGAGGAGGAGGAGGAGGAGGAGGATCGCGAAAGCCCTCAACGCGCCTCGAGAGAGGGCTTCATCCAGGCAGTCGCCAAGGGCAAATGCGCACACTACAGCGAGGGGTGCCCGCATGTGTCCTGTGGGTCCGCACCTCGTGGCCGTCATCTCGGCCGTCGGCGTCGTCGTGTTGACGCTGCACGGACGCTGTCCGGGCTTTGGCCGCGCGCGCGCACGTGGGCAGCGTGTGAAAGAGCTGCCAGTGAACGAGAGCGGGCGGGAAGGGCTGCAACTGCCCACAGTTGATGGTTAGGACCCTCGAGTGGCTGGGGGCCCTTCGTGCTGCTCCCTTCTCACTCCTTGACCCTCCTTGCCTTTGAGGCTGTACATCTCATAAGCCTGTCGACCGGGCTCCGTTACTGCTCTGGGGGGGTGTGCGGAGGGGGTGAGTGTGGAGGCGGAGCTTTGGGAGAGTAACTAAGGAGTGGTGAGCCCGAGGGCGAATTTCAGCAGAGTTAACATGCTGTGTTCGGCGAGGCCCGAAGCGGCCTCACCCCTCCATTCGATCCGTTTGCCCGCGCGCCGTGCCCGCGCATTCTCCGCTGGCCCTCCTCCCGCACTCACCTGCCCCGAGCTGTGCAATTCTGAGCCCGGGTGCCCCACGCCTTCCACCCCTGTGCCGTGGAGCAGTGCAGCGCGCCTTGGTGCCGACGTGGGCCGAGCAGGCTCCCCTTTGGCCGCGGATCCCGCGGGCTGTCCGACCGAGTTGCGTGCGGAAGCTGCCGGCAGCGTTTTTGTCGAGCTCACGCGCTCCACCAGCAGGTGCGGCGAGCCAGCCGAGGGCACGGCAGGTGCCCGGGTCCGACCCGTTCTGCTTCTCCCCTGCTCTCTGCGGCCCTCCCCTAGCTTGGCATCGCTCGGACGTGTGCATTTTTCCTTCGGCGGGGACCATCGAGGAGCATCCCTGATCATTTGGCGAAAAAGCCACGCACGAAACCGAAAAAAGCACAGGGAATGGACGTACGAGCGATGGCCCTCCCCTCGTGCCTCTGGCTGTGCCTCCCGGCGCGCCCCGCCGCGGCTCGGCCGCCGCTTTTGACTCCCTCGTGGCCGCCGACCGAAAAAGCTCCTCCTCTCACCTTCTTCCTGCTCCTTCCCCAGCTCCTCTTCCTCCTCCTCCTCCTCCTCCTGCTCCTCTTACGTGCTCGTCTTGTTCCTCTTCGTTCTGATCCTCCCTCGTCCCGTCACCCTCATCATGGAGACCGTTCCCGTCGAGTTCGGTGCAGGGTGAGAGCGAAAGAGGATGCGAAGCTGCCACCTCTTTCGTTGCCGCAGCGGTGAGGCGATTGTCTTCAACGAGGACTCGCGCTGCGCCGTGTCTCCTCCTGTTCCTCTTGCTAGTATTATGTGTCCTCTCTCAGGTACCAGTATGGTATCATGATGATGTTTTGTTATTGAGATCCTGCCTCGCGAGATAATGGCTACCTAGCGGTGTGGCTTTCTTCCTTTGTACAAACGCACGCGTTCCTTTTATTGTCGGGTTTCATTGGTATTTTACAAGTGCGCTATCGCCTGGATACATACCTTTTCGACCGACATTGCTTCAACTCGAAGTGGCTTTGAGTCTGCCTCTCTCTGCCTCTCTCTCTCTATCTCTAGCGCTTTCTGCCTTTGTATGTTTGTGCTCTCTCTCTCTGTACATGTGTATGTATCTCCGTATCCACATATGTTGTTGTTTCTCTCTATCTGCCTCTCTATCTCTCCCTCTCTCTCTCATCTCTCTCTCTACGTTTCTCTCTCTCTCTCGATCTCTCCGTCTCTTTCTCTCTCTCTCTCTCTAGACGTTTCTATATATCCCTCTCGTTTCTCTCTCTCTCTCTCTCTCTTCCCCCTTCCGCCCTAAGCAGTGCTTGTATTTAGGGCTTCGCAATCGTCTTTGAGGAACTGGGCCTGCGGGTCGGTTTGGCGTCTATGTTCTCGCCGTCGCCGCCCCGTCAACGCCTCGTCGCCGCCTGTCGTCTGGGCCTGCGGGTCGGTTCGGCGGCTATGTTTCCCCATTGCCGCCGCATCGCCGCCTGTAATGCACCACCCAGAGTGCACAACATAGATCCTCCTTGCGTAAAAGGGAATCGACTCTACCCCTGCCCCCCCCGAATTTACCGGCGCCCATTTGCGTATTGCAATGTACGTATGATTCTGCCCATCGTCCATCCTACATATGAGTTCGTACAATTCCAGCCGAGCCGACATCGCCCCCTCCCCCGCCATCCTTTGCAAAACAGATTATGCGCGCACTCGTTTATAACACATCATCAGTGTTCAAGAATCCCTTGCAGTAAATAGGACGACGTGCGCACGCGCGCGTTGTTGCGCGCGCGTGCCGAAATCTGTCACCAACCTCTGGTTTCGTAAGGATGTCAACATCGAGTGTCCAAAATACTATGAGAAACACAAGGGTCCGCAACACTGATTTTCAAAAAAACTTGCGGGCGCCCTTGCGAATTCTCAAGCACAGCATAGGTTTCCCAACATTTTCAGAAAATACTACCAAACTGGCTTCGCGCGCGCATGTCGAACTCGTTCGAACGTCATTGCGCGCATGCCGTCGCGAGAACCCTTTCGCAAAACAGTGGGACGAAGTGCGCGCGCGCGTCGTCGCGCGCGCATGCCGCAATGTTTTCAAAAGCTTGTGATTTCGTCGCGAATTCAAGCGCGAGTGTCCAAGTTACAGTTTAAACATTGGTTTCGCAGCATCAGTTGTCAAGAAAAGCGTGCGCTCGCGATCTTGCGAATCCTTAAGGAAACCGTCGGATCTTCAACCTTTTCATAGGATTCTGCCGAACGGCCTCTGGCGCCGCACGCCGAAATCATTCGCCCGCCCGTTGCGCGCGTGCTGGGGGGGAGGCGCGTTCCGCGTCAAATAATTCCACGTGGGCCACTCGCGCGTCGGCCGCGCGCGCATGTCGAACTCCTTCCAAAAACTGCATCACTAACGCGAGGACGCCGCCATCGTCGTCGGCGCGATCAGCATCGGCGCCCGCGCTGGCCGCGCCGTCGTCGTTGTAAGCATCGTCACCAACATCGTGACTATCATCATCGTGTCTGCCGCTGTCGACGTTGCCATGATACCGCGCCCGCCCAAGTCGCCGACTTGCGCTGGAGTGCCCGCTGGGATGTGCTCGGCGGTCAGCGCCACGGTGGCCGCGTCGTTCGCGCCAAGTTAGCTGGCCGCTGCGCGCGCGTGCTTGGGTTGGCGGTGCCGCAGGGATGGACAAGCAAACGTCAACCATTCTTCGCAATCGCCACCGCATGCGTTTTGCAAACCAGGTTGCGGGTGGGTGGGTGGGATGATTGTGCGGGTAGTGGAGTCGACGACTGACTGCAAACAGACATGAATTTTCCTTTCTTGAAAGACTCTACCCCCCAGGACTATCTCTACCCATCTTCGTATTGCAATTTACATATGATTCTGCCCCGTCGTCCATCCTAAATATGAGCCCGTACCATCCCAGCCGAGCCGGTATCCCCCCCCCGCCATCTTTTGCAACAAATGCGTTGCGCGCGCACTTGTTTATAAAAATCATCAGTTTTCAAGAACCCTTTGCAACACATGACACAAAGTACACGCGCGCGCAATCGCGCGTTCAAAGAATGCTACCAAACGGTTTTCGCGCGCGCATGTTGAAATCGTTCAAACGCCCTCGCGCGCGTGCCGTCGCGAGAATCCTTTGCCACGGATGGGACGCAGTGCACGCGCGCGCGTCGTCGCGCGCGCATGCCGAGATCCGTCAGCAGTTCCCAGTTGCGTAGCGATTTCAACAGCGACTGTCCAAACAACATATAAAAGAATCGTTCATTGTGTCGCAACATCAGTGTTCAAAAAAGCGTAAGCTCGCGCCCTTGCGAATCCTAAGGAAACCATCGGTTTTGCAACATCTGCATGGAATTGTGCCAAACGGGCCTCTCGCGCCGCATGCCGACATCATTCGAAAGCCCTTGCGCGCGTTCTGGGGGGGTGGCACGATCAACGTTAAATAATACCATGCAGCTCGTATTGCGCGTCGGCCGCGCGCGCATGTCGAACTCCTTCCAAAACCTTCATCACCGACGCGAGGACGCCGTCATCGTCGCAGGCGTGATCAGCATCGGCGCCGTCATTGGCTTTGCCGTCGTCGTTGTCAACATCGTCACCATTGCTACTACCATCATCGTGTCTACCGTCGTCGACGTTGCCATGATACCGCGCCCGCCCAAGTCACCGACCCTCACTGAAGTGCCTGCTGGGAAGTGCTAAGCGGTCAGCGCCACCACGGCCGCATCGGTCGCGCCCAACTAGCTGGCCGTTGTGCGCGCGAGCATGTGCGGGTTAGCGCGGCCGCAGAAATCCACCAGCCAATGCCAAGCGCTCGTCGCAATCGCCGTTACATGGTTTTACAAACCAAGTTGCGGATGGGTTGGTGGGATGTTTGCAAAGCGTGGGAGGTGGTCAAACGCGGTGCAAGGCAGTCAATGACACCACATATATTGCACCATATACTTTGCACCAGTATTTCGCAACATAGGTTGCACAACATAGATTGCACTCCATGCTGGCTTACATGTCTGACTCATACATTCAACTACGCGCTATGCAGTATATAGCCATGATGCCATGATGCCGGAGAAGCGCGCTGCGACCGTTGGTGGCGTGCTGCGTTGCGGCGCTGCGATCACTGCGCCTCGTCGGGCTAACAGGACGCATATGTTGGTCGGTCCGTGTGTTTGTCTGTAGGTCTTGGTGTTCGCTTTGATTCAAATTTAATTTTGAGGCAGTCGAATTGCTTGCCACGCACTATTTGAATTTCGGATAACCGTTTGCGCGAACGGTTTATAAGGCGACCGAATCCTGAGATCAGCCCCGCACGCTCCCCAATTATGACCCTCACAGTATGGGCCCAACGGCATATAGATATGATAGTAGTTTTTAGCAAGTGCATCAGGGTTGCCTATACAAAAACGCGCACGATCGCCAAGGGCATTATGAAATTGTTCAACAGTGCGGTTGAACAGAGATCTCGCGCACGCAACGGGGAGGGGTACTGTTTGGCGGGAGCGGCTCTGAAAGTTCCGTTTTCACCCCGACCGACAAAAAAATGTGGTTTCGGAGCCTTTCGGATGGTAGCACCGCCCCTGTATGAGGCCAGGCCTGTCCCTCTACAGGAGGAAAATTCAATAATGGTCAAAACATAGTAAAGAGACTATGTTTTTTTGGGGCAATGTTTTCAGTATTGTTTGAGTACTAAAACATTTTCCCTCGAAGATCGGCCTGTAGGGAGACAGGCCCGACCTAATCCTGGTATCAGCCAGAAGAGCAGTGGGTTTGACACTCGGAGCCTTGAAGGTGCGCTGGCCAACCCAGGCAAAGTCGACCGTGCCTCGCGTTTGAGGAAGCGTTCTCACATGGATCGTCTCCGGCACGAGCCAGGAATTGGGGAGGAGCGGGTCGGGAGGAGGAGCGGGGTGCTCTTGGATGCCGACGGCGCCGTAAATATACCCGGCATGCACGAGCAGCGCCGAGAGTCTCAGAAGGCCTTGGCCAGGGTCCAGCTTGGGGCCCATGCGCGAGGCGGCCTGTGGGATCCCCCAAATGTGAGCCACGGAGTGAAGAACACGCGACCCGTCTTCTGGTGGCCGAAACCGGCGGGCGGCGCACTGGTCTTCACGCAGCGGGCCAGCAGGCGCACCAGCGGCGAAGCCAGACCTGAGCATGGCATGGCCACAAGGGTCCGAAGAGCTCGGGGGTCCACTCAGTTCCCGGCAATGCTGTCGTTTTGCCCGTCGGTGGGCAGCACCGCAGGGGCTTGGGCCAACGTGTGCACGAGACCATCGAAATGAAACTGTGCATTCCCCAGCGTCTCCGTCCGCTAAAGAATCAGCGAGCGAAGAACGGTATAAAATAAACCTTTTCGCTGTCGCCCCCGACAGCGAAGAAGTTTATTTTATACCGTTCTTCGCCCGTGAAAAGAATGTCAGACGTACCGACCGTCGCAGACGGGCCGAGGGCTCTCCAAAGAGTCGGAGGAGCAAAAGGGGACGCGGCGAGGACGGAGGCAGGGGGTGGGGGCACCGAGGCTATCTTGGGCAGCTCACCTGGGGGGCCCTGGGCGAGTGGCAGGGCCAGAGAGGTGGTAACGGGATACAGTGCTTTTGTTCCGCCGTCAGCCTGCGTGCTGTCTGTTCCTTGGTGTTGTTGACTGCCTCCTCCTCCTCCTCCTTGTCCTCCTCAGCCTGTCTTTCCTCTCCGTTGCGTTGATTCATCACCCGCGGCCACTCGTGCTTCCGACCGCGCGCATGCAGACTCGCTCACATTCAGAGTCACCCACCTACAAACCCACTCGTCACACCCAGTCATTCATACTTCCGATCATTCGCGCTCAGATACACGCACACACACACTCAGACTCGCTCGCACTCAGAAGAGCTCATAACTTATTCATATTCGCTCACACACATACCCACTCACTGACGCACTTAGTCGCACTCGGACTTTCCCACGCTCAGACCAATTCACACACGTCGTCGCAAGCGTAGCGCGGGGGCACCCCAAAAGGATGAGCGGCCAGGGGTGGCGTCAGTTTCCCCGCTCGCGCCAAGATCGTGGGGATGTCTCAGGCGGTTTGCCTGTTTTCAGGAGGGAACAAAAACACACCGACAATGAATCGCCGATTCCGAGGAAAATATGGGAAAATGTGGGAAGTGGGGGGAAGACGAAAACCCCGAAGATGTGGGAACATATGGGGAATCCTGTTATTCGCGTGTGTATCTATTTGTGTGTCCTGGGGCCCCTTTCATGTCTGCTCGCCCAGACCCCTCCCTCTCTCAAGAACCCCGCGATCACCGCGCTGTGGCAGGCGCAGCGTCGGGGGGCACCCCGAGGAGGGGCCGCCGGAGGCGGTGCCGTTCCCCCGTTCGCGCCCAGATCGTGGGGCGTTTCTGGCGGTGTGTCTGTTTGGTTGCTCAGAATCGAGATCCCCTCTCTGTTGGAAGCCTCATGCTTGTTGCGATTTGGAGGCGCAGCATCTGGGCACCCCAAGGAGGGGCCCCCTGGACGTGGTTTCAAGTCCCCGTTCGCGCCCAGGTTGGTGGGTGCTTCAGGCAGTTCTGCTCGTTTGGTTGCTCAGAGTCCCTTCCTTCTTGAGAGCCTCGTGCTCGTTGCGGTACAGCAGGCGTGGCATCCGGGCACCCCACGGAGGAGCCGCCTGGCATGGCTTCGTGTCCCCGTTCGCGCCCCGATTGCAGAGCTGTCTCGGATTGTTTGCCTGTCTCGGCGCCTCCGATACTTCTTCTTTGAGCGATTCATGAGCGCCGCTGTATAGCGGGCGTGGCATAACGGCACCGCGCGGAGGAGACGTTAGGGAGGGGCTTGTTGAGATGTCTCTAGCGGTTCGCGGCCAGTTGGCGGGGATGTATCGAGCGGTTCGCATGTCAGGCAGCCCATATTCTTCTATCACCGCGACATCGCAGGGCGGTGAGATTGTGGGCCCTCCTGGATTGGTTACCGCGACCAGGGAGGGGGACTCTGACGTGACACAGTTGTCATTTTTGTTCTCGTCGTCCTCCTCCTCCTCGTCCTCCTTCTCTATTTCCCCGTTCGCGCCCAGATTGTGTGGATGTGCCAGGCGGCTTGCTTGTCTGAACCCCCCCTGCCCCAGTCCTTTCCTTGGAGAGCCCCGTGACCACCGCGAGGGCGCTGTACTTTGGCACCCCCTGGGGCGAGCTGCCAGGGAGGGGGAACACTTGCCCGTTCGCGCCCAGGCTGTGGGAATGTCCCGGGCGGTTTGCTCGCCTGGTGGGTCAGCTCCCCCGTTTCCCAGGGCGCTCTTTCTGACGGCTTCCTGGAGGCCGGCTCTCCCCCCGCTGAAACGCCACCCAGTGCCTTTTTGTGGTCCTCTCGTAGTTCTGTTGGGCCCCACTCGCGATCTTGATCGCAAACTGGAGCATATACATTACCAGTGGCGGGTAGATTCTCAATCCCACGACTTTTTAAGGGTCAGGGACGACGTCGGGGTGGGTGGTGTGGTGTATACTTTTCCCCCGTTTTCCAAGGGAAACACCGAAAAATGTATACACCAGGATCCCGTATACACCAGAATCCGCGTTCCTGTGCGAATTTCCGGGCAGGGTCGGGAAAAGCGTCGGTGTATAGAGTTCGTTTCCCTACTTGATGCAACACTGCAGCGCAACGTCACGTGAAACATCATTAAGCACGTGATGTTCAATCGCCCAGCTGTCCCGGTCGGCCTGCCGATCGACGACCACACTTCTGGCAGGACAACCCTCACTGCTGGGAGCCAAGCCTCCCTGGGCGTCGTTGCGCCAGCGTAGTGCCGAGCGAGTGCGAGGCACCCTTCCAGCTCAGACGATCTTCGGTTTTGCGGGCGATCGGATTTTCGACGACCGGCAGGATTGCTCGTGGTCGACCATCTCCGCGGTCAAGGAGCGGAGCCGCCGCGCCGCTGCCGGGTGTGGAGAGGACGCAGGACAGGTATCTGCGGTAACGCTGCAGCAGCTGACCACCGGAGGGTCCAGGCCTTCAGATTCTGACGCTGAGGCGTCAGAATCTGAACGCATTCGTGCGCGATGGGTCGGCGTGCTTCTCTTCGAGGCACGACCGCTGGAGACGCCACGCAGCTGGGTCACCCGCAGTGGCGCGAAGATGACCGCGGTTCGCGGCTCGCGGTCTGGGCCCGTAGAGCTTGCCTTCGCCAGGGTGGCCGCGCGAGAGCGCGAGGCGAAATGCGCTTTCGCGCCGCGCGAGTGGTCGCCCCATCACGCCCAGCCAGATTCTGAGGATTGGCGTGTCAGATTCTCGTGCCCGGTCGCAGGGGGGCCACGCCCGTGGAGTATGTGTCTGCAGGGATAGCAGGCGGAGGAGGAGGAGGAAGAGGAGGAGGAGGAGGAGGAGGAGGAGGAGGAGGGAGGAGGGGAGGAGGGAGGGAGGAGGGAGGAGGAGGGAGGAGGATGAAGAGGGGGAGGAGGAGGGAGAAGGAGGAGGGAGGAGGGAGGAGGAGGAGGAAGAGCAGGAGGGAGACGAAGAGGAGGAGAAGGGGGAGGAGGAGGAGGAGGAGGAGGAGGAGGAGGAGGAGGAAGAGGAGGAGGAGAAGGAGGAGAGGGAGGGGGGAGGAGGAAAAGGAGGAGGAGGAGGAGAAGGACAGGGAAGCGGGCCCGAGTCAAGGTGAAACTGGACAAGTTGTCCCCCGAAGAAGAGCTCATGGCCATCCTGGCCAGATGTGTTCTGGGAATGCAGGCAACCATCAGTTTTTTTTTTGTTGTTGTGTGTTTCAGGCGCTTTAGCCAATTTCTGAACGTGACCATTATGGGCGGCCCGCGAGGAGGACGACGACGAGGACGAGGACGAGGACGAGGAATGAGGGAGGCCAAGGAAGAGGAGAGGGGAAGAGGAAGGCGCGCAAGGGTTCGCACGGACAAGTTTCGCCCGCTAGATTTGTTGTCCGAGCCAGGTGCTAACGGTAAGGTTTGCGACGAGACTTGCGATGGATTGGGCTACAACAGGCCGGGAGGAGGACGAGGAGTTGACAGGGAGGAATCAAGGAGGAAGGGAGGGAGGGTGAGGATGGGGGAGAGAAGGAGGGAGAAGGAGTGAGGGAGGGAGGGAGAGGAGAGGGAGAGAGGAAGAGGAAGGAGATGGGGAGAGCAGAAGGAGGAGCGGAGGAGGGGCAGAGACCGGGGCCAACTCCCCAAGCCGAAAGCCGCAGGGTGCTTCGCCGAACCCCACCCGCCCTTAATTACAGAGCAGTTCCCGAGGTTCAGCACCGGCAGGTGCCCCGTCTACCGGACAACCGTCGATACCAAAGATGCACGCCAGGTGTGCTCTCGCAGTACCCGGTTCCGGAGCTGTGGGGGTGGCGATTGAGGCCCCGTGGCTAGTGACGCATTGGAGCGGAGACGAAATGGCGACAAGGCAAAAAAAACATGCACGCCAGGTGTGCCGCGCTCGCCGCGTGCCCCCGGCCGCGCCCGACGCGCCGAGCGCCCGGGGTGCTCCGGGTGCGCTGGGTGTGCCGCGCACGCGGGGGTCGAGCCAGGCACGCACGCGCGGTGCGCGCGCCGAGGTCGCCCCGCGCACGCCGGGTGGTCCAGGCTTGCCAGGTATGCCCCCTCCTCCTCCTCCTCCTCCTCCTCCTCCTCCTCCTCCTCCTCCTCCTCCTCCTCCTCCTCCTCCTCTCCTCCTCCCCTCCTCCCCTCCTCCTCCTCCTCCTCCTCCTCCTCCTCCTCCTCCTCCTCCTCCTCCTCCTCCTCCCCCTCCCTCCTCCTCCTCCCTCCTCCTCCTCCTCCTCCTCCTCCTCCCCCTCCCCGTCCCCTCCGCCCTCCTCGCTCGAACGTAAGCACAATGTACTCCACGTCCGAGAAGCGCGCCAGTTGTGCGACGCACGCCGAGGGTGCCGGTGCACGTGACGACGCACGTCGGACGATATGGTCCATATGGTGACCCCCGCCATCTTAGCTCTAGCAAGCGGCCATGGAAAGTGACGGTTGGCATCGAGCACGGTGTGCGCACTCCCGACTGATTTGCACACCGTTTCTCCTTATTAAAGAGCCGCCCCCCCCCGTTCCGCATGGCCAACACCTAATTCCCAACCCTTGGCTGGGCTTCCCCCAAAGCTCACACAGATCTCCAGGAGGATTGCAGTCATTGCCGCACCAGGCCCGCGCGAACGACCCAGAACGAAGAGAAACAAAGCGGCCATCTTTCTCGCTAGGCGGAGACAAGGGCCGAAATCACAGCCCTGCAAACAATTGCGAGAAAGTGTTGACGCTTCGCTTCGCTTGCTTCCGCTTCGAGACCGTTGCCTCGGAGCCGCCGACCAAAAAAAGTATCCCCACCAGCTCTCACTATGCAGCCCCCCCGGCACACCGCTTTGCGACTACACCACATCGCCCGTACCTACGCCGCGTGCCCTCGAGGTATTGCTCAGCGTGTGCTCCCGTAGACCCTCTGACCGGTCCGGCTCGCATCGCGGTACTTCCACTCCAGTACACCCCTTCTCTTTATTCGCCGGCGATGCTCACCACGCCAGCGGGCTCCCCCACTCCCAGTGGCCGCACCGTGTCGGCGCGCGCTGGATGTGTCACAGTCGCACTGTACCCCCCGACACTGTGAGGCGGTCCAAGTGGGGCTGACCAGTGTGCTGAGTGGTTCAGCCTTCAGCGTCATGGCAGCCTTTCAGGCCCACCTTCACCCCCCCTGGTGCGCTGCACCACGGTTCACGACTGCTCAGCCGGCTTGGCTTACGCAGGTCGTCCGTTTGGAGTCTGGCGCCACATCGGCGACTCACCCCTGTTGAATTCTGGTCATTTTGTCCAGTGCGCGTGCCCGCGCTTGCAGTACGCCAGCCAGTTCAGCGTCACCCAGCCTGCAGCTGCCGTCTGAGGGGGCCGGCCGGCGCTTCTGCTTTAGCCACTTAGCCTCGCCCGTGGCCCGGACGTTGCCCTTGCCGCCTGATGCTTGTTTCGCGGCCGCGACCCAAAAAAATACCCCCACCAGTTTCTACTTCGCTCCTGTTGTCAATTGGTAGGCCCGCGCCCCGGACTTACGACTCGCCGCTTGCGCTTTCGCCTGCGGCCGCAACCCAAAAAACTATCCCCACCAGCCCATCCAGAAATGAGTCAGATAGAGGGCAGCCGTTATCTGCCGAAAGAGGCGGAGGATGGAGGAGGAAATGGAGGAGGAGGAGGAGGAGGAGGAGGAGGAGGAGGAGGATATAGAAAGAGAAGGAAAAGGCAGATGAGAAGCATGCAAAGGAAGAGAGCGAACAGAAGGCCAGAAACATCTTGGACGCCCCGGGGCTGTTTTGGAGGCATCCTAGGCCGTCTTGGATGCCTCTTGGCGGTCTCGGGGGCCCCTAGGGGCGTCAGGGGGGGGCATTTTGGCGGGCCCAGGGCCGTCTCTGAGCGTCTTGGGTGCCTCGGGGATCCTCTTCAGGTCTCTTGGGGGTCTTGGAAACCTCTTGGAGGCCCTTTGGGTGCCTCTTCGAGCCGTCTGGGCGCGTCTTGGTGACTACTCGGGGCGCTCTTGGGAGCTTTAGGGGCGCTATTGGAATCATCGTGGAAAACATCGATACAACAAGAGGGGAGTTTTTTTTAGCACTGCCCTTCTAGGGTGCCTAAAATCGCTTCTTGGGGCGCTCTTGGAGCGCTCTTGGGGCCGTCTTAGGGCTCTCTTGGGCCCCTCTTGGGGCCGTCTCGGGGCCCTCTTGGGCCATCTTGGAGCTATCTTGAGGCCTAGGAAGGCCATCGGAAGCGGAAAGGTGAGAAAGTAACAAACATTGATTTTCATGTTTGGTTTTAGTAGGATTTTGACCTCTTTCAGGCCTCCTCGGGGAACTCTCCAGCCACTTGGACACGTTTTGGAGCGGTCTTGAGGCTTCTTGGAGCATATTGGGAGCCATCTTGGAGGCCAGCTTGGACTCTGGGAGGCCCTCTTGGAGATTCTGGGCCATCTTGGGCGCTCCAACGCCTCGCGGAGCGCCCCGTCCAGGTCCAGGGGAGGAGGTATGGGGGAGGGGTCAAGACCTCCTAGATAGCGAGCCGTCTAGCTCACTCCCATCCGCCCTCCCAACACATAGCAACACCCGAGCCTCAGCATGTTCAGAGGTTGTCTTTGGACGGGCAGCTAGCGGAAACATCTGGAAACCCACACCGGCCCCATGTGCGCGACGCTGGGGCGAGGTGCGCCAGGCGTGCCAGGCGCGCCACGCGCGCCAGGCACCCCTGGTGCCCGAGCGTGCCAGGCACGCCTGGTGCGCCAGATGCGCCACGTGCTCCACGTGCGCCAGGTGTGCCGCACACTCCAGCCGAACCAGATGCGCCACGCTCGGGGCACGTGCAGAGTGTGTCAGGTGTGCCTGCGCACGTGACAGCACACATCGGGAAACATGTCGGCCCCCACCATCCTTGTCGAAAACCACTGCCCATCATTGTGTCTGGTGGGCCTGCGCACAGCAGGCCATACGCCTTCCCCGCCGCCGTCCCTGACAAGAACCACTTGACAGTGATCGCGGGGTGGCCGCGCATGATCCAGGTTTAGCCGAGAGGTAGATGTTGTTATTGTTTTTGACGGGGATGGTGGCCCTGCGCACAGCAGGCAATATGCTGGCACCCCCGCCGTCCCTGTCAAAAAACGATACAAAGTGCTCGCGGGCCTCACGAACATGACTCAAGACTCTGCCCTCATGTGTGACAGGGATAGTGGGGGGGGGGGGGGGCGCATCGGGTTGGTTGCGCAATGATGCGCATGCCTCGAATTTGGAGGCAGAGTGTGTTTTGCATTTTTTTTGTTAGGGATGGTTTGGGGGGGTGATCACCAGGTCGGCATTGTTCCTGATTGGCTGCTGGTCGCCTGAGGGAGGGAGTGTATCACTAGGGAAAAATTGATAAACCCTTCCACGAAGGGGAAGAAGGGGGTTGGAAAAGAAACTCTCTAGACAAAGTGCTAGTGGGATTAAGCAGAGCAGAGCGGGGGAGGCCTCGAACAAGGCCGTCCAACAGTGCAAGGCTGGCGCTGCGAAATGCTGGCCTGGTTGAGACGCTTGGTGTGCGACGAGGCCGCGAGATAGGGCGGCGCCCACCATGCGTTCCGAACCTTCATGATGCTCTACTTTGCGCTCCGTCGCCATGGAAAAGCCAGCCCTGGACTGATGAGCTCGACGCTCGTCGCTTGCGAAGCCGTGGCGTTATGGACGGGACGTGCGCAGGGCTGACGCAGCTCCCGATGCCCACCCTGGAAGATGCGAGCGGGTGCGGGCGCGGCCTGCTGAGGATGAGCGTGCCGATGACGTCGTGACCCCCCCCCCCCGTGAAGAACTCTGCCGGGGCACGCCGGCAGAGCGGCGCACTGCTGCCTGCAGGCCTCCCTCGAGGGGCAGCGACCATGCAACCGTGGCCACGAGGACGCTCCCGGAGATCCCCAGGCCCCGCCCAGGGGTGGGATCCGGCCCAGGCTTTGAGGAGAGCCCAGCCGCGCCCGCGAGGGCACCCGCAGGCGCAAGCGTTTCCCCCCTCAGGCGGTGGTGGTGCTGCTGTCGCCTCTTCTTTCTCCAAGCCTCCTGCAGGCCCCCAGGACGAGCCCCGAGAGGCCGCCAAAGGAGCCGCTCGACCACGTCCTCGCCGTCCTCGGCGGTGGCCTCCGCGCGCCAGCCGGTGCGAAGAGGCGGACCTCGGGTGACCGACGGCGCGGCCCCGGGGCGGCGCGCTCGTCCTGCCGCCCAGCTGGTGGCCGGGCTCCTGCCCCCCTGCCGACGCCGTCGTCGATGCGGCCGCTCCCCGCAGTGTTCCCAGCCGGCTCCCGCGGGCACGCTGGCCCCGATTCTGTCGACTGGACGTGAGAGTGGCCTTTCGCTGGAGTGACCTCTGGCGCGGGCACAGCTGGGTCCCCAGATGGCTCAAGACGAAGCAGGAGCAGCGGCTTGCGCGCCCGCGGCCCCCAAAAAGCCGCGTACCAAAGGTCACTCTTACCCAGGGTCACTCTTGCGTGTAGCCGATTCTGGCGCCGGGTCTTGCGGCCTGATCCCCTTTTGTGGTGAAGGCTTGGGGTCCGTCGCCAGGGCCATCAGGCGCCATGTCCACGCCATAGCCGCGCCCAGCCAGGGCACAGGATGCCGTTTTCGTACGGATGCCGCACTTGCTACAGGAAAGGTACGGCCCAGACTACTCAAGGCTCATGGGTCTCCTGTACCAGTAGGCCTTGCCACAGCGGCGGCGACGCTGGTGGTGTAGAGTTGCGGCCGCCCCACGCCGCGACCCCGCCACGAGTTACGACCGCGACGCGCGCCGCTACCGTCGCAGTCACCAGGAGGAGGAGGAGGAGGAGGAGGAGGAGGAGGAGGAGGAGGAGGCGCAAGTCTTGGCCAGGAACCTGCGGCAACTCCTGATCCTGTAACGAGATCATCAGATCTTCCCTCGCCTTGCCACCCATGAAGGGCTCCACCAGGCAGTTCATCGCCTTGATGCGCTTGATTCTCGCCAAGAGGTCCAGCGCCTGGAAAGACGTGTGTAAGCTCGGCATCCTTGTGTGTCTCAATCTTAGAAAGAGCGTGTTCTACCGCTGCTGGCAGAAAACCGAGGGGGGGGTCACTACCCGTTCGAACCCCCCCCCTCCGGAAAACCAGGGGGGGTCATTACCGGTTCGAACCCCTACCCCCCCCAGTCCATCATGAAAAGGGGGAGGGGGTCACTACCGGTTCGAACCCCCCCCCCCCTCGAAAACCGGGGGGGGGTCACTACTGGTTCGAACCCCCCCCCCTCGAAAACCGGGGGGGTTGCGGACAGTGGTGGGGACTGGTGGTGGGGACAGTGGTGAGGGGACAGCGGGACAGTGGTGGGGACAGTGGGACAGTGGTGGGGACGGTAGTGGTGGGGACAGTGGTGAGGACAATGGTGGGAACAGTGGGGACAGTGGGACAGTGGTGGGGACGGTGGTGGTGGGGACAGTGGTGTGGGGACAGTGGGAATGTGGTGGAAACAGTGGGACAGTGGTGGTGGGGACAGTGGTGAAGGCGGTGGCGAAGACGGCGGTGGGACACTGGGACAGAGGTACAGTGGGGAAAATGGGGACAGTGGTGGGGACAGTGGGGACTGGTTGTAAGAGTGGGACAGCTCAGTGGGACAGCGGAGGAGTCAGAGGGACAGTGGGGACACTGGGGATAGTCGGGCAGTGGTTGGGGCCGTGGAGAAAGTGGGGAGAGTGGAACCGTGGTGGGAACAGTGGTGGGGACAGTGGGGACAGTGCGACAGTGGTGGGGGCACTGGTGGGGACAGTAACCCTGGGATGCAAACAGTAACCCCCCCGGCGATATCGTTAGCACAGAAAATAAAATAAATAATTATTTTGGGCGGCGCCCTCCGGCGATATCGTTAGCACATAAAAAATAATGAAATAATTAATTAATTTGCCCCCCCCCCCCAGGCCCGAAGCTGGCGGCAACGCGAGGCGACAGCCTGAAGAACCAATGCGCACGAACGCTTCCCAATCGGTCCCCGCCTAGAACACAGGGAAACTGACGCGCATCGGAAATCAAAGGTAAATCAAAAACGACAAACAATGAAATCACCGCAAGCAGCTTTACTTGAAAGGGCCCCAAAGGAATCCCAGAGGAATCTCAGAAGGAAGCCCACGCAGAATCTCAAAGTCCACTAGGGAAATTGATTATTTCAGGGGATCCTATGGGAGAGTCCACGGAGAGATATCGCAGACGGATTCCGCGAACCCCCCCCCGCGATATGTTAGCACAATTATTGAAAATAGAATAATCCACAAGCGCCGGAGGTCGACGTGATGCTCCCTTCAGGGATTGTCGAAGGAATGTCAGAGGAATTTGAAAGGACCCCCAAAGGAATCCCAGAAGAATATCACAAATAATCCCACGCATGATATCAAAGGAACCAATGGAAGTTCAAAGCAATCTCAAAGGAGCCCAACAGAAATCGCAAAAGCATCTCAGCGGCAGCTCAAACGAACCACGAAGGAATCCAAGGAATTTGGAAAACGCGGGCTCGCGTGGACATAAGCAATCCCTATGGCGACCGCACTAGGGAAATTGATTAATTCAGGGGATCCTATGGGAGAGTCCACGGAGAGATATCGCAGACGGATTCCGCGAACCCCCCCGCGATACGTTAGCACATTTATTGAAAATAAAATAATCCACCGGCCCCGGATGTCGATGTGATGCTCCCTTAAGCAATGGGGCATCAAAGGGATATGACCGGAACCTCAAGGGACCCCCAGAATAACATCAAAGGAACACCAGAGGAGTCTCAAAGGAGCCCCAAAAGAATCACAATGGAAACGGCAAGGAATCTCAAAAGAAGCCAATCGGAGTATCAAAGGAGTCTCTGGGGAATCTCACAGAAACGCACAGAATCACAGGAAGCGACTCTGGGCAGGTGTGCCTTGTCGCTGGGCTCGGGGGAACAAGGGGGCCGGGCATTCAGAGGCTTGTGGAAACCTTTCTGGATGCCTCCTGGGAACCTCCGGGGACCTCCCCTCCGCGGACCTCTGGTGACCTGCGGGGGATATCGCTTCCGCCCCGGCCCCGGTGCCAGAAGCGTTATAATTTCCTCTGATGAGGGGGGGGGGGGGAGGGGGGGGGGGTTTACTGATTGCTTCCCAGGTTAGGGACGGTGGTGGAACCAGTGGGGACAGTGGTGGTGAGACAGTGGTGCTGGGAACAGCAGTGGGGGATGTGGTGCGGACGGTGGCAGGGACCGGGAGTCGTTTGCTGGCGGTGAGGAGGGTTCGAACCGGTAGTGACCCCCCCTCCGGTTTTCGAGGGGGGGGTTCGAACCGGTAGTGACCCCCCCCCGGTTTTCGAGGGGGAGGGGGGGGGGTTGGTTAGGGAGGGGGGGTTTTGCCGCGGGAGGGGGAGGGGGGGCGGGGGGTTGCAGCAGGAGGGGGGGGATTTTCGGAGGGGGGGCCCCCGGGTTCCGGAGAGGGGGGGGGGAATTTTCCACCGTAAAGCGGCGGTGGATCACGCTCTCTCCAATCTTATGATCCCTAGATGCCTCCACATGTAGCTCCACATGTGGCGGAGCTTCACCCAGTGTGACGAGGATCGACACCATCTTCTCCACTTTGTCGCACAGCAAGGCCCGGTGGTCGATCCGCTGGACCGTCAGGAGGCATCGCCTGCTCTATCTGATCCTGCATGGGCAGTTTGTCCCACGCCACCAGGGTCGCCCTCCTCTTGGAAGGTGTGGTCGGCAGGGTCGTCACCGAGAATCAGGCCGTTGGCGTCGGGCCGGTGGGCATAGGCCGCTCGACGCGCATCCAACGCCTCTCGAGGATCTACCAATCCACCCTCGAGCGGAGCTAGAGCGCGATCCTGGTGCTCATGATCGCGCCAGAGATCTGCGGCCTGCCAGCGGTGCTCCGAGAGCGATCGAAGGATGACGAACCTGCACAGCATCCGCTCGCGCCCGCCGTGGGACTGTTGCGAGGCAGCCTCACACATGCCCCTCGCCAAGCCCTGGCGCTGCCCCTTGGACGGGACGCCGCCACCGACCCACGACCAGGGCATGACAGCGTGGCCAGAGCATCCTGGTGACGCACAGCACGCAGAGATCCTTCCGCTCGTGTCGGTCCTGGTCCGCCCCGACGAGGCCGACGTGCTGGTGACTACCGGTGGGCCGCCCATCCCCGCCATGGCCTCCTGCAGGGGTGTCTACTCCAGATTTCGTAATAAAGGGAGGGGGGTCTCATTTCGGGGGGGGGTCTCTTCCAGGCTATCTTGGAGGGCCTGGGGGGTCTGGGGACGATGTTTTGGAGGGTTCTCCCACGGGGGAGGTCTGAAATGGCTTGTCTTGGAGGGTCCAGACCCCCTCCCTTTTATTACGAAATCTGGAGTACCTCGTCTCGCCTGGCGGAAGTGCGGCTGCACCGAGCGCTGCCCATTGGCCGTGTCGGCAGGCGGCGTCTCCCGAAGGTGCCGCGTGCCCGGCGCCAGCTCGGCATGGGGCGCCGGACGCCGCGGCGGCTCGCGAGGCAGCTGGGCTCGCGGGGGGCCAGCCTCGCCGCGACCTCGTGCCCGTGCTGGCCGCGGCGGGCAGGATGGCGGTGGGCACGAGGGGGGGCAGGAGGGGAAGGAGGAGGAGGGGTGACGGGGGGGCAGGAGGAGAGGGAGGAGGAGGGGTGACGAGGGGGCTGGAGGAGGAGGAGGAGGGGTGACGAGGGGGTTGGAGGAGGAGGAGGCGGAGAAGGAGGGAGGAGGAGGAGGAGGAGGAGGAGGCGGAGAAGGAGGGAGGAGGAGGAGGAGGAGGAGGAGGGAGCACAGCTTGGCCAAGCTATCTGCCGATGTGCTTGCGCAGAAAAAAGGGGGAATCGGGAGATGGAAGAGGAGGAAGAGAAAGGGGAGGAGGAGCGGGAGGAGCAGGAGGAGGAGGAGGAGGAGGAAGAGGAGGGGGAGGAGACCTCAAACACTCCCTCCAAGGTCCTCCTGTATAGTTCCCTACAGGAATGTAACACACAAGTCCCGGGACTGCAACGCCGCGGATCAACGTGACCGCTGCGCTCTGTCAATCCAAAGCCGTGCCAGAAGACCGGTCGCGGGGCTTCAGCACAGCGAATCAGCGTGACTGTGGCGTCCTGGAAATCCTAAGTCGTGCCCGCAGACCCACCCTGGGACAAGCGTGGATCCCTGCAAAGGCTGCCATTGTTTAGGGCGCATGTGCGCAGCCCCGAAGGCGAGAGACACTTTTTGACAAGGGCCCGCCCGCCATCCGTGAAACTGCACAGCTGGAGCTTCACGGTCATAAGTTGTGGGGGGGTCTCAGGCGACACGCCCCGCCCGCCCTGCCGACACGTCCGGGGGTGCGACACGGCGGAGCCATTTAGCACCAGAAGACGTCGAGGAGGCCCCGACGAGCACCGTCGATCCGAGCTAGCACGACGCTGTTCGTGATGCTCCCGAAGAAAGGAGAGGAAGAAACCCAGCAACTGGCGACCCATCGCCATCTTGCAGACAACGTCTTAAGATCTGCTCAAAGTTGGTATACAAAAGACTTGACAGGGCACCTTGCAGCAAATCAGCCGCCAGACCAAATAGGCTTCTGGAACCAGCACTTAATCAACTATGGTCTCGCCGTGCTAAAGAATGTATGCGGCAAGTCTCCGGAATGGCATCTTCCATATTGTGTGGCAAGCTTTGATCTTCAAGAAAGCGTTCGACTGGATAGACTATCCTGTTCTGTTTGAGACCTTGCGCGTGCAAGTGGTGGACCAATCGTACACAGCTCGACCTGCGATGCTGTGCAATCAGACCCAGCGCGTGCAAGGTTCGCGGCGCTTCGGCATCAACCGAGAGGTGTCCAGCAGGGTGACGTCATCAGCCCCATGTTGTTCAGCGCCAGCTTAGAGCTCGCACTCTCAATGTGGTAGCTCTCTCTTGGCAATCGTGGACTTGACGTGCGCGTTTTTTCGGGCGAGAGGCTCACCAACGTCCGATACACCGACGACCTCATTGTCTATGCCACATCCTGCAGCGAATTGTGCGACATGATGGAGTCCCTGTGCGTTGAACTCGGCAAAGTTGGTCTGCATCTCAATGCGACGCAGACGACAGTCTTGACGATGGAGGACCTTACTGGGCCGCCGTGCGTCGAGATCGGCGGCGACATGCTCAACATCTTGTTCGGCAGCGATGCTCATTCATTTTTGGGAACAAAAATGTTGGGGCCCTTGCGTCAATGCGCTGACGCCGATTTGTCGCATCGGTTCCAGGCCGCTTGGGGCAAGTTCCATAAGCGGCGGAGCATTTCTACAGACGGGCAGATTTCCATTCATCACCGCTTCAATGTCTTCGATTCAATCGTGACGTCTACGGTGTTGTTCGGTCTGCCAATTCTTGCCCTGACGACGCGCCAGAAGGAGCAGCGGAGCGTTCTGCAACGACGCATCCTGCGCTTGATTGTGGGCTGGGTGCGGCTTGGCGACGAAGACTGGAACGTTTCGCTGCGTAGAATTAGCGACCAGGTCGATAGGGCTATGAAATCGTTGACGGGAATGGTTGGCCCACGGGCAGTACAGCTTCGCTGGTCAGCTTGAACAGAGACCTGGCAGCTGGGCGCGCCGAGTATCGTCTTGGAGCTCGCGGCGCTAATGCGAGAGCCCTGTTGAAGACGGTCCGCCCTCCATCTGCGAAGCTGTTGCCAACGTTTGAACTGCAGGGTCATAAACGGTGAATGGTCTCAGGCGAAACGCCTGGCCCGCCCGAAAAATCGGATTGCATATTCATATTGTTAGGTGAGGTTTGTCACCGATTTCCGCGGCCCGCCCAGGTGCCCCGGTGCCCGGGTGCCTCATAGCCCTATAGCCTTATAGCCCCATAGCCCAATAGCCCTGTAGCCCTATAGCCCAATAGCCCTATAGTCTTACAGCCTTAAAACCCTATAGCCCTATCGCCATAGAGGCCTGTAGTTCTATAGACTTAGAGGCCTATAACCCTACAGCCCTATAGTTTTATAGGCCGCTGGCCTTATAGCCCTAAAGCCCAACAGCCCTATTGCCCTATAGTGTTATACCCTATAGCACTCTAGTCGTATAGCCTTATATCCCCATAGCCCTATAGCCCTATAGCTCTATATGCCTATAGCCCTATATTTCTATAATTATTTATCCCTATAGCCCTGTGGTCCTATAGCCCTACAGCCCCATAGCTTCATATACCCATAACCCTGTAGCCCCATAGCGCTATAGCCCTACAGCCCTATATACCTATGGCCCTTTATAGCCTTATAGACGTGTAGCCTTATGGCCCTATAGCCCCATAGCCCCATCGCCCTATAGGCCAATAGCCCCATAGCCCTATAGCCCTAAGAAGACTTTGTTTGGGGTTTTTCTCCGGTACCATTATGCACAAGGAAAAGGAATAATAATGGAGGAGGCGGAGGAGGATAGGGAGGAGGAGGAGGAGAGCGGCGACGACGAGGACGACGGCGAGGATGGTTGGGGAGGGAGGCGCGCGGAGCCGATGGGGGGGAGGCGGCGCGGAGCCCGAGGTGGGAGAAACGACGCGGCCCGGGGGCGCTGCTCGGCCCCACCCCCCGCAGGAAGACAAGCAGCGGGCCGCCGCCGGGGACGGGGACGAGGCGTGGGCCCTTCGCCGCCGCGGCCCGCCCCACTGCACGGCTCGCCCGCCGCCCTGGCCGGCCTTGGCGTCCGCCAGCCGTCGCAATCGTCGTCGTCGTCGTCGTCCTCCTCCCCAGACCCCCTCGAGTTACGAAAAAAACACGACGGGAGGTTTTTCATTATTTTTGGCCTTCGGGAGCCCTTACCGGCCCTCGGGACCGTCAAAAAACGACTCAGGACGAAAAACCGGTCCCGGGGAACGGGTCGAGACCTCGGGGGGTCGACGTCATGAAAAAATCATGACGTCGGGGGTCTGGGTAGGCTGGACAGTCCATCGGTGCGATCGAGATGGGTGCGGAAAGAACTGGGACGAAGACCGACAGCCTTCCCAGTCCAGTCTGGGCAGGGTTCGCCGTCGGTGCCGCCACGTGCGCTGTCCAGACAGAAGGCTGCTCGCCCAATAGTGGCAGCTGTCCAAACGGGACCACAACATCTGCGATTGGGCATCGTGCCCATTTTTTCCCCCCGCCCATTTCGGGTGTCCCAAATCCATGGTTATGTCGGGCGTGTCCCCCTACAGGGGGATTTTCGACGAAAAATAAAAGGTACCCCAAAGATACCCCAAAAAGGTCAAAATATACTCCCAAAAATAGTCCCCAGACTATTTTTGGACTATGTTTGGACTATTTTGGGGGTATTTTCATTTTTTCGTCGAAAATCCCCCTGTAGGGGGACAGGCCCGACATAAGTCCATGGGCCCCCAGTCGCCGCCCCGCCAAGAACGTGCCGCTTTTGCTGTCGGGCGCCTAGCGCCGACCTGCCGGCGACGCGTCGCCGCGCCGCGCTCGATGCTACCCCTATGTCGGGCGTGTCCCCCTACAGGGGGATTGTCCATGAAAAATAAAAAATACCCAAAGCATACCCCAAAAAGGTCAAAAAATACTACAAAAATAGTCCCCCGACTATTGTTGGACTATTTTTTTACTATTTTTGGGGTATTTTCAATTTTTCGTCGAAAGCCCCCCTGTAGGGGGACAGGCCCGACTTAATGCTGCCCCTCCCTGAGCCGGTGCCCCTGCGTCCCTCCCCCCCTCTGAGCAGTGGCGAGGCGTCCTGGCTCGCCTGCAGGCCCACCGCTTTCTGTTCTCGGAGCATCGCCTTTGCCTTCGGAACACTTCTGGCATCTCTGGAACACTTTTGGGGCATTTTTTTTTGAGCATCTATTTTGCTTTCCGAACACTTGGAACACGTTTGGTCTTTTGGAGCATCACTTTTGCTTTTGGAGCATCTCTTTTGCTCTTGGAACACTTCTGGTTTCCGAGAACATGTCGTGGCAGGCCTGCAGGAATGCCGCGGGACGGTCGGTCCCGGCAGCAGCCCCTCGCCTCGCCCATCCTTCAGGGGTCGGGGGAGGGCCAGTCTTGAGTCGGGCACGTCCCTCGACTGGGGGAGGGTTCAGAAGTAGTTTAAAAGATAGCATGGGGACGATTTGTTGTGCATTTTTTTGACCATTTGGGGGTGATGTTTGAGTATTTTTATTTTTTTTGTATATGGTTTGACCATTTGGGGGTCATTTTTGAGTGTCTTCATTTTTCCTGCAAAATCCCCCCTGTGGGAGGACAGGCCCGACGTGAGGCCCGTCGGAGACCGCGGCGGCCCCCTCCCGGGCGACCTCTGCGCGGCCGCTCTCGGGGCCCATCCGTGGAGGCCCCCCGTCGCCGCGGCGCAAGGGGGGCCCCGCGCCGGAGCACGGGCCAGGATTCAGGAGGGGAAGAAACACACAGACACGATTAATCGTCGATTCCCCCGAAAATATGGGAACATATGGGAATGGGGCGGGAAGACAAAGACCCAGAAGATGTGAGAAACTATGGGGGATCTTTTTATTTCTGTGTATCTGTTTGTGTGTCCCAGGGCCCCTTCCAAGAGGGGGGTGATGACTAGGGAGGGGGTGGATATCACGGCGGGGGCCGTGAGATTTCCCCAGATCTCATGGCGCCTCTCCTTGTTTCGTTACCTCCCTGGCCCCCCCGCTGGGCCGCGCACGTGCCGCCGGTCATGATCTGCACCCCCCTCTTGGCCGCTCCCGAAGGATGGGGGCCCCGCTGCCGTGCACCCCGGGTGCTGCGGTCGAACGGATGGTCGGAGGTTGACAGACCTCCTCCATCCTTCCTCCTCCTCCTCCTTCTGCTCCTCCTCCTCCTCCTCCTCCTCCTCCTCCTCCTCCTCCTCCTCCTCCCCCTCCTCCTCCTCCTCCTCCTCCTCCTCCTCCTCCTCCTCCTCCTCCTCCTCCTCCTCCTCCTCCTCCTCCTCCTCTCCTCCTCCTCCTCCTCCTCCTCCTCCTCCTCCTCCTCCTCCTCCTCCTCCTCCTCCTCCTCCTCCCTCCTCCTCCTCCTCCTCCCCCGTTCGTCCGGCCCGACGTCAACGAGCGCTCCGAGGGCTCGACCCCCTCGGGGGCGTCCACGAGGGGGGGCGCCCGAGGCCCGGCCGCGGCGGCGAGGGGCCCCCCCCAGAGGCCCGACGAGCGCTCCGGGGCCTCGGGGCTCGGGGGCCTGCGGGGGCAGCGGAGAGAGCACAGGCTCGTGGGGAGGGGGGGAGGAGGAGGAGGAGGAGGAGGAGGAGGAGGAGGAGGAGGAGGAGGAGGAGGAGGAGGAGGAGGAAGAGGAGGAGGAGGAGGAGGAGGAAGAGGAGGAAGAGGAGGAAGAGGAGGAAGAGGAGGAGGAGGAGTCCTCGCCCGCCCGCCCTGCATACCACGGGGGTGGACGGACCTCCTACCCTGATACGTCGATTGGCGACTTGGCCGTTTTCGGTTCGCGAGAGGGCGTCGCGGCCGTCCTTTTTTGCGGGTCCAGGTCCGTCGGGTTCGGTCCTGGGCCGCTTTCACCACGGGGAGGTTTACGAAAGGGAGGTTTGTCCACCGCCGAGATGGGAGGCGGGGGGCCCGGGTGCTGCATCCGGGCGCTGCAGTCGCACTCATGGGGCGCGGTGGTCGAACCGCTTCAGTCGTGTTGTTTGTTGCACTTGGTTTGTCGCCCCTGCCTCGCCGGCGGACTTATGATAGATGTGGGAAGCGGGGGAGGCGCGGTGGTTCCAGGAAGCGTGGGCCGGATGGGGCCAGGAGGGCGAGAAGTCGGTCCCAGAGCGTTCCGGAACGCTCTCCGAGCGTTCCGGAGCGCTCTGAGAAGGCCGCGGCGCCCGAGACATCCTCCAGAGCCGCTGGATCTCAGAGACTCGATTCATCCTTACCCGAATTCATTTTCGTCCTGGCTTCGTCTTAAAGGAGGGCGTGCCCGCTCTCCGATGGTGTCTCGCGCGCAGGGGGGCCTCCCCCAATCTCGGGGCGGGGTCAGTTGGCCGGAGGGCCTGCCACGTCACGGGGCCATCGGTTCCCATGCGGTTGCGGGACTCTTTCAGATCGGAGCGGGGCGTTAGAAGGTGTGAGCGGACGGTCCGAGCGGACTTAGATGCATTCAGCGCTGTGGGTGTTTTTTGGGGGTTCCGTGTTGTATATCAGCGCTTTAATACGCTCTGGGCAGCAGTTTTTGAGGTGATTTTTTTTAAGGCCCAGGATCGGCCCGAGGCCCACCTGCCTGTTTTCTTTCGTTGTCAGTGCGTTTGTTTGAAACACGTTCAGATCTCACAACGCCGCCTGCCTGGCGCCCGTTTTCAGTGGCGCAGTCTTGAACACGGGTTGGTCGAGTCAAGGAAGACAATGAGACAAGGGGGGGAATACACAAAAACGCTCCCATCGCTCTGCAAAAGCAGATCAGCGATCGGGCGGCTTGGCTGCGCAAGGCGGGCGGGACGATGTCAGACGCGCCGTTGAGGATTTTTTAGCTCCTGTGGGAGACGGTTTGTCATCGGCTGGCATTCGGCGGTAATTTTCCTGGAGCTTTCAGGGTGGTCCAAGTGCAAAAGACAAATTCAAATACCAGCCCTAAGGCCCAGTCCCCTCCAGAGTCGGTCTGTCATTCAAAATATCGCGCACCAGAGGAGGGAGGTGGAGGAGCAGCAGGAGGGGGAGGAGGAGGTATTTTTCGGTATAGCACCGCATGTAACTGCCCAACCCGTGGCCTTTGGCTCAAGTTTTTTATTTCGCCTCACGGCGGTACAGAACGCGCGTGCTCTCATTGTCATTGGGACGCGGTAAGAAGGATGGGAAGTCAACCATGATGTTTAGTATCAGGCTGATCAGAGGCGTGCCGAGATAGTTGTCAAAGAGTTAGAGCTAACGAAGGACAAGGTGAGGTATGATATCCCTTGAGAGAAGGTGCCAGTTGGCGAGGATAATGATGAACCGCATAGTTGCAAGGAGCATAACATGCATCAAGTACTTGTAGCTAGATCGAACTACATCGCTCAATTCGGTCTGACAAGTTGTAGCCATTCAAGAGCTGGCCAGGCACGTGTCAGCGCCGATCGTAGGCCCAATGAAAGCGTCCATCAAGCTATGGATGCACCTGAAATGTCACGACATGGCAACATGCATTAAAACATGTACAAAGACGTACCAATGGATGCACATGTTGGTCAGATATCGGCCATGCAGGGCGCAGAAAAAAAAAAAACAGTCCCCGAGTGGAGGAGTAGTAATGTGGGGGGTCACATGATACAATCTTGGAGCTCCACCCAAATATCGATTGCTTTGTCGCAGGGGGAGGCCGAGTATTATTGCATGCCAAGGAGGACATGTAGCCCAGGGTCGGCAGGCAGCATTGAGGGCATCCGGAGCAACATGTGACATCGCGTCCAAGAGTGACGCGACTGCCGCCGTAGCATTATCCAGTAGACGCAGACTGGGCAAGGTAAGGCACGCTGAGGCATGCCAGCTGCGGCCACAGGAAGGGGCAAGGACCGGATGCTTTCAAGTAGACACAGTAGGCGCGGATGACACGTTGACACGTTTGTTGATGCGCTGACTAAGTACGTGAGCAGTGAGAGTACGAGCAGACGCATTGAGGGCACAGGACAGTATCGCGAGGAAGGAAGGCACGAGTTTGCACCAGCAGCAGAATGTCAACTGAGTCGCAACAATTTGCGACCAAGGCTTCAGACACCCCAGCCACCGCGACAGGACAACATCCCGCCTCCGGCCTCTGCTTAATCACTGCCCACCAACCTCGTTCAGCATGGTGATGCCGGGATGCCCGAGATGAATATTGCCCCTGTCACCAGTCTGACGATAAACAAAGTGGCGCTCAACCTCAGTGTACCAGATGCTGTAGCTCTTGAGGGTGTGGGACCGGGAGCCATGGGAGATCCTACGACATACATCTTTTCATTCAGTAACCGGGTGCGCGACGCCATTCGGCAGTGTGACAGCCTCGACGAAGCTACATCACAGTTGACAGCGTGTCAGCGCTAAACTCCGAAAATGTGCTGACGCCGTCCACTGCGTGATTGAAGACCGCGCAGGCAATGCAGACGAATGCCGACGAGATCAAAAGAGTCACCGACGAGTTACTAGCGCGTAGCGATGAACTGATGAAACGCAACGCGGAACTCGTGCAACGCAAGAAGGCCGCGAAGAAAGATAAATATGAGATCCTTACAGGTGTGAGTGCGCCGGCAATTGAACGCGTAAATACCAGGCGTGAGATTGCGGCCAGTAGCGGGCGTTGCGCAGCGAAGGTGGACGAGGCCAGTCTCCTGCTGAGTATTAGCGGCAATGTGCAGCACTTCAACCAGGTCCTCAATGAAGCGGTGCAACACCGTGTCATAGTGACCAAAGCGACCATGAGCGACCAGATGTCAAATCTTGATCCCTCAATTCACCGCTCGCGCATCAGCTAAAGCATCGCCGAAGGCGTCCCAAGATCACTGAGCAACCTCTGACAATCAGCCTCTAGCCGAGCATGGCTCAAAATAGCCTTCAGGAGGCCTCAAGAAAGCCTCCGATCGTGTCTAAATGGGCCGGTGAAGATTCGCGAAGCGTCAAGAACTAGGCACCGAATGCACCAGCAGGCACATGGTCAGGGGCCGGCCCTGGTTATCGGTTTCTCTGTGACACCCCGATTTCACTTTCTGGATAGCCACGGGTCGTTACCGCGGAATCAAGTCCATCTCCGCCAGGAAGTACAAACATTGCGACAAGGGGACGCAGCCGTGGGCATGGCAAGATTCTGACGCGGAGAATCGCGCGTAGAACGATGGCCTGTACATGGAGCGCGAGGAGCCTTACCGGACGGTGGAGAAACAGCGTGAGCGCAGCGAACGCGCTAAGGGGAAGGGTAAACGTGCCACGTCTAGCTCGGCTCACCCCCGACGCAGCCCGTGGACGAGGGCTGACTGACAAGGAATACATCTCCATGTTTCACTCTTCCCTACGACCTGTTGTGCGTGTAACCAGTGAGTACTTCTGGGAGCAGGGCAGCTGCGACACATAAAATAGAGCAGGGATCCAGCCGTAATCTGATTCACGCAGTGCGCTGCCACGTCGCCCTTTCTCCTGTGCTGCTTAGTCACATGTAGCAGTGTACACGTGCATAGATGTCAGCGTCTGAGCACATTCAATGAGCAATTGCCACATGTTTGGCCACTTGTCAGGCTGCAGCTTTTGCATTGCTGATTTGCCTCCAGTTGCTGCACGAAGCAAGCAAGCTACTGGAAGATGGCACGTAGCCAGCCTGACTTGGGTCGTCAGGTCGCGGGGTTGCGTTTCGGTATAGCACCTTAGATTACTTTGCTATCCATGATCTTTGGCTCAAGTATTCACCCCTTTCGCGGCGGTACAGAACGCGCGTACGTACTCTGTTTTTCCCAACCATCCTGTGGTGTTGGGTCCTCGTTTTGAAGAGACAGCGCTCCGCGTTCACTCCTCCTCCCGCTGCCCCCTCCCTCCTGCCATCATCATCATCATCATCATCATCATCATCATCATCATCATCATCATCATCATCATCACCATCATCATCATCATCATCATCATCATCATCATCATCATCATCCCCTCACACGCTTCGTGGCCCCATAGGGAGCTCTACCGAAGGCCCCAGTGGCTGCGCTCCCATGCGCCCACCGCACCCATTTCGGCACACCCCTCACACGTTTCGTGGCCCCATAGGGAGCTCCAGCGAAGGCCCCAGTGGCTGCGCTCCCATGCGCCCACCGCACCCATTTCGGCACACCCCTCACACGTTTCGTGGCCCCATAGGGAGCTCCAGCGAAGGCCCCAGTGGCTGCGCTCCCATGCGCCCACCGCACAGATTTCGGCACACCCCTCACACGCTTCGTGGCCCCATAGGGAGCTCCACCGAAGGCCCCAGTGGCTGCGCTCCCATGCGCCCGCCGCACCCATTTCGGCACACCCCTCACACGTTTCGTGGCCCCATAGGGAGCTCCAGCGAAGGCCCCAGTGGCTGCGCTCCCATGCACCCACCGCACCCATTTCGGCACACCCCTCACACGTTTCGTGGCCCCATAGGGAGCTCCAGCGAAGGCCCCAGTGGCTGCGCTCCCATGCGCCCACCGCCCCATTTCGGCACACCCCTCACACGTTTCGTGGCCCCATAGGGAGCTCCACCGAAGGCCCCAGTGGCTGCGCCCCATGCGCACCCATTTCGCACACCCCTCACACGTTTCGTGGCCCCATAGGGAGCTCCAGCGAAGGCCCCAGTGGCTGCGCTCCCATGCGCCCACCGCACCCATTTCGGCACACCCTCACACGTTTCGTGGCCCCATAGGGAGCTCCAGCGAAGGCCCCAGTGGCTGCGCTCCCATGCGCCCACCGCACCCATTTCGGCACACCCCTCACACGTTTCGTGGCCCCATAGGGAGCTCCAGCGAAGGCCCCAGTGGCTGCGCTCCCATGCGCCCACCGCACAGATTTCGGCACACCCCTCACACGTTTCGTGGCCCCATAGGGAGCTCAACCGAAGGCCCCCGTGGCTGCGCTCCCATGCGCCCACCGCACCCATTTCTGCACACCCCTCACACGTTTCGTGGCCCCATAGGGAATTCCAGCGAAGGCCCCAGTGGCTGCGCTCCCATGCGCCCACCGCACCCATTTCGGCACACCCATCACACGTTTCGTGGTCCCATGGGGAACTCCAGCGAAGGCCCCAGTGGCTGCGCTCCCATGCGCCCGCCGCACCCATTTCGGCACACCCCTCACACGTTGCGTGGCCCCATAGGGAGCTCCAGCGAAGGCCCCAGTGGCTGCGCTCCCATGCGCCCACCGCACAGACTTCGGCACACCCCTCACACGCTTCGTGGCCCCATAGGGAGCTCCACCGAAGGCCCCCATGGCTGCGCTCCCATGCGCCCGCCGCACTACTACCACTACTACCACTACTACTACCACTACTACCTGCATATGGTTGGGTCCTTCGCCAGGCTAATTCACTGTTCACTCACATTCGCCTGTTGCAACATAGTGTCTTTTCTTTGTCACAGCTGTTCTGTTAAGCTTGCAGAGGAATAGGAAGGGACAGGGCAGCTGGAGGAGTAGGAGCAGGAAGAGGCTGACATGGAGGAGTAGGAGGAAGAGAAGGAGGAGGAAGAGGAGGGGGAGAAGGACGAGGAAATGAAATATGAGGAGGACGGACATGAACGTGGAGCAGGAGGAGGAAAACGTGGAGGAGCATGAGGACGAATATGGCGATGAATAATACATCTTTTAATCTGAGGATGATGGTATGATGGTGGTAATTCTGAGGATGGTGATCGTGGTGGCGAAAACGATGAGATGCTGATTCGGATGATGCTGTTGTTGATGCTGATGACCATGATGTCGACGATGACGATGGTGATGGCGATGGCGATGACGATCACGACGAGGAGGCAGAGGAGGAGGAGGCCGACCGAGGCGGAGGAGGAGGAGGAAGAGGAGGAGGGGCTGGCGCCATGTTCCATCCCCGTTCTTCTTCCCTCGGAGCGGAAGCGCACACCCCAGAGGGAGCCCCCGACGGGGCGGAGCTCATCGACCTGTCCGACTCCGAGTGACGGGCGGGCCCGCCGCCGCGCGCGTGCGCGGACCGCGGACGACCCCGCCCTGCCCCGGCCTGCCGCGCCCGTGTGCGCACGCACGCTCGCCCCTGCGCGCGTGCGCGCGCACGTGTCCGCATGCGTGTCGCCGACGCCGCCCCCGACGCCGCGTGTGTACCCGACGGCCCCCCCGACCGCCTTGCCGACCCCCCCTGCCCCGCGGCCCTCCCGACGGCCCCCGCCGACCCCCCCCCCCGATCCCCGATTCCACCCCCCCCGACGCCGTGCCCCACGCCCCGATCCCCGATCCCCCCCCTTTCCCTGATCCCCGATCCCCCCCCCCGATCCCCGATCCCCCCTGCCCCGCGGCCCTCCCGACGGCCCCCGCCGACCTCCCCCCCCGACCCCCCCGATTCCCCCCCCCGACGCCGTGCCCCACGCCTCTCCCGACGGCGCACTGGGTCGGCCCACCCGGCGCATCCGTCGGCGTAGACCTGGCGGTCCGTCCCGGCGCCGCGCCCGACGCCCTGCCCGAGGCCGGTCCCGCCGCCGTAGCCGTCGGATTCCCAGGCCACCCTACCGTGCCGTGTTTACTACGTGCTCCGCGTGCGGATCGTGTCTTAAACTTACCCCAGTGCGACCCTACCTAGAAGTTAGAGCCCCTCAGTAAAGCAGCATTAGAAGTTGGAGCCCCCAGTAAAGCAGCATTAGTTTTTACTACATGCTCCGCGTGCGGATCATGTCTTAAGATTGCAGGGGTTTAGTATTACAAACAACGAGGAGTTCATGCACAAATTTATTCATGAATGAATCATGTATTGAAAATCCTATATTTTCAAACATCCTATGTATCAAAAACTGCTCTGTACCGTGGAGGATGGGCGCAGCTGTGCAAGCGCGGCTCGAGGAGCTGGCTCGGGGAGCTGGCGGGAGCATGAGGCGCAGCTGCATGCAGGCGCAGGGACGTCCTCGCACGTGACCGCGAACGGTGGCTGAGCACGTCGGCGTGTTTCCCTGAGTGGGTTGCTCCTTCGTTCGCTCTCCCCCTCTTCCCTGCCTTGGTGCGTGTGCCTTCTTCTCCTCTTTCTCTGGCCCCTCGTCCTTGGCTTCTTGTCTCCTCTTTCCCTCTCCGTACCTTGCCTTACAGCCAAGGCGCTGAAATAAGGGCCGCTTTGGGTTCGGAAGGGGCTCGAGGATTTGGGTCGTTTCTTAGATTTGTGTCGCCGGATTTGCTTGTGGCCTAGGCCCACCGTGGCCAGAAAAGCTCCTTTGTTCCTCACTTGGCGTTCCTTCTGGTAGCATCTCGACTGTACCGCTGTGGTGTTGTGTCTTTTGTTATCCTTCCCCCTGGCTTTATGTCGGGCCTGTCCCCCTACAGGGGGATTTTCGACGAAAAATAAAAAATACCCCACAAGTAACCAAAAAATGCAAATAAAAAACACCCCACAAGTAACCAAAAAATGCTAAAAAAAATAGTCCGGGGACTAATTCTGGAGCATTTTTTGACCTTTTTGGAGTATTTTTGGGGTATCTTTGTTTCTTCGTCGAAAATCCCCCTGTAGGGGGACAGGCCCGACTTAACCCTGGCTCCCCTCCACCGCCGGTCGGCCCGCCGGCCTTCGTGCCCGCCTCCCTCTCCCTCCTCCCTCGGCTGTCGCTCCTGGCTCCGCGCTTCTCTCGTTGCTCTGCTCGTCCCTCCTATTCCCTTGTCTTGATGGCTCCTGGTCGGCAGAACCCGTGTCCTGCTACAGTGGGAGCTCGCATCAAGAAACCATGTGCTTTTCGTCAGGGTATCCTGGGTTTCGTCGCTCCTCGCGCTGCGCGGTGACTTCCCGCAGCCGTTGAAGTAGCTGCTGCGTCCAGGGCGTTTTGGGTTTTCTCTCAGGTGCACCTCGCGCACGGGTTCGTAGGGTTGGGTTTCCTGCGAGGGTTTCTTGCGGCCGCGCCCGCACTGCAGGCCATCCGGTTTATGGCCTGCCTTGCTTGGTTTCGTTTGCCCGCTTTCTGGGATCGGCCCTCGATAGCATCGCGTAGCTTGTCGTTTACTTGGGGCGCTCGAGTGGCTTTCGCCCCAGCTGCGTGCGACCGAAGCCGTGTGTGTATGTGTGTGTGTGTGTGTGTTTGTGTGTGTGTGTTTGTGTGTGTTTGTGTGTGTGTGCTTGTGCTTGTGTGTGCGTGTGTGTGTGTGTGTTTGTGTGTGTGTGTGTGTGTCTGACTCTCCGGCTGCCTCCGCCGCGTCGCTGCCCGCGTGGCTGCGATACCAAAAGTGTGTGTGTGTGTGTGTGCGCGTGTGTGTGTGTTTGTAAATGCCCGAGGGCAACACAGCCCTGACATGTTTGGTGACATGATCTGAGTATCTGTTCACTGTCCAGTCCACCCGCTGCGGGCAATGAGCGTTCTCATAACGTTCCACTGGACGTGGAACTTACATAAGAATCTGTGCGGCCGTCAGCCGCTCCCTAGCCCTCTGCCTCTCTCCATCTCCCCTGTTCCACGGACGGGATGGCACCGCCATTCGTCCCCATACACACAAGGACGGGACTGCCTTCGGCCACGCGTTCACGCGGGTTCGCTCTCAAGCTCGTATGGCCACCGGCCGTCCCCCGGCACCAGGAGTCCCCGGTGGGCCCCCCTCAACCTGGCCCGCAGGTGATGTCAGTACCCACCGCCCCCGCCAAGCGAGGGTCCCACAAGGGCAGGGCGGCTAGCTGCCACATGACCCCGCGGCCCCGCATCGTCGTGTGGGTTGCCGCCCCCTGGCGCTGGTGTCCCCTGGTGTCCGCCTCTCTCCCGCTGCACTGGCGATGTCTATTCCCGCCAGTCTGGCCCGCCTTCCGCGCAATACGCGGTCCTCTAAGTGGCGTCTACGTCGTGACCCTGGGCTGGGCTCCCTGGTGCAGTCGCCTTCAGGGCCTGGTCCATGAAGCCTTGTTGCTCGGGACTGGCGTCGTCCCCAGGGTACTCGGGTTGTGTCGCGGAGTGGTGCAGCCTTCCAGCAGACACCGTGCTTCCCCTGTGCCCCGTCCCTGCCTACCTGGCTTGCTCTGTGCCGCTGACGCGGCCCTGGCCCTTGGCGCCCTGCGGCGACATGGTCAGGCTGTACCTGGTTACTCCTGGCCACAGTGCCTGTGCTCAATCGCGTTCACCCAGCTCCGGTCCTGGTTGCGCACCGCTTTCTGGTTCACCAGCAGTGGCAGCGCCCCACCACTTCGCGGCATGGCCACGTGCACAGTGATGGACAGGCGCTCCTGGCGTGCAGTTCCTAATTCCACCTCTGGTACTTCTGCTTCAGGTATGCAAGTTGCATCAGCTTCCCTGGGCGTTGCAGACCAGCCATCCAGTTCCACCAGCCGCTGCTGCACCTCAGCCGCCGCTTCTGAGTGCTGGCCCGCCCGGATTGCGTGTCGCTTGGTAGCTAATTAGGCTGGCCCGTGCCCCGGACCCCCTCTCGCCGCCTGCCTCCTGCTTGCGGCCGCGACCAACAAATGTGTGTGTGTGGTCGTTGGCCGTTGTCGTTGCTTGTTTCACTCCGCCGTGGGGCAGCCTTGCTGCTGTGCTATTTTCCCGCTGTCCACGCCTGGACGGCTTATGGCGTCCTCCAGCTCTCATGCGGCCGTGGTGAGTCTCTCCCACGGTTTTGCGTCGACCCTCCGTGCCATCCTTGCCCAGATGGCCGATGCCGATAGGTTTGCATCCTCAGTGATGTTGGGGGCCCCGCCGCCGCGCGCGCTGGTCTGACCGTTGCACTGTCTTCGCTTCGTCACTGCGCGCGAGGCCGCTACCGCCAAAATCGTGCGTGTGTGTGTGTGTGTGGCCGAGCGCGCGTGCGGCCTGCCTCTGCCGCGCTGCGACGTAACAGAAGTGTGTGTCTGTGTGTCTGTCTGTTGTCTGTCTTGTCTTGTCCTGTCTTGTCCTGTCTTGTCTTGTTCTGTCTTGTTCTGTCTTGTCCTGTCCTGTCCTGTCCTGTCCTGCCTTGTCCTGTCTGTCTTGTCCCGTTTTATTGTCTGTCTGTCCTGTCTGTCTGTCCTGTCTGTCCGTCCTGTCAGTCTGTCTGTCTGTCTGTCTATCTGTCTGTCTGTCTGTCTGTCTGTCTGTCTGTCTGTCTGTCTGTCTGCCTGTCTGTCTGTCTGTCTGTCTGTCTGTCTGTCTGTCTGTCTGTCTGTGTGCGCGTGTGTCCTGCCTGCCAGGTCCCTCCGCCGCGCTTTCGAGCTTGCCGTTGGCTCTCTTTCCTCTGCCTCGCTCCCTCCCCGGCGCGGCCTTCTACTGCCGCGCGTGATTTGCAGTGTCCAGCGGAGTGCGGTCTCACCCAGGTCGCGTCGCGAGCTCGCGGCAACCTGCAGGGGTGGAGGCTGTCAACTGCGCAGCTGTTGCCACCTTCGTGAGCGCTTGGGAGGTCCAGCGGAGCGCGGTCCCACCCAGATCGCGTCGAGGGCTCGCGGCTCCCTGGGAGGGGGGCTGTCAGCTGCGCGTGATCCGACGTTCTCTGGCGAAGCGTTCGGCGACACTGCAGGCCCCGCAGCGTGGTATGCCCTACGGAGCGGTCCTGCACGGGTCTGCCCCGTGTCTAGACGTTGGTTGGGTACGTCCCCGCACGGTCTGCACCCATGTCGTTTAGGAGCGTTCGTGTTGTAACGAATGCTTGACTGGTGTTGGTGATTGATGTGCTTGTCCTATTGGTGCCATGGATGCCTGTCATCAGTGCCTGGTCTGAGCGCGTGTCCTCGATACCTGATGTGGGTGCCTGTTTGTCTGTCCTTGATGCCAGTGATTGGTGCCTTCTATTGGTCTGCATGCTGGATGCACGTTTCTTGAAGTATGTAATGTGTTGGTTTATTTGGTGCATGTTATTGGAATGTGCTACCGGTTCATCTTACTTATGTATGCGGCTGGTGCCTTTTACTGGCATATGTTGCTCGTGTCCGTTGTGTGTATGCCATTCAGATATGAATTGATGTCTGTCCCTGGCGTTTCTTCATGATGCATGTTCTCGGTGTCTGTTCTTGATGTCGCTTCTAGATGTCTGTTCTTGATACCGGTTCTAGATGTCTGTGGACGGCGTGACGTCGTGACGCTTGTCGTGTCTGATGTTCAGGCCAGTCGTTGATACTACGTACTTGTGGATTTCCAGATCCCAATCTACTCCCTCCTACTTCAATCATCGATGTGCCTTTGCTGGGTTTTGTGATTCCCTGGGAGGGCCTGAGCCCAATCTACTTTATCCGTCTTCCTACTTCATGGTTTTTACCCACTTCTTCCGACTGGCGTGTAGTCGTGGAGTACCTCTCTCGCTTCCACGTTCGGGGCCATGTGAGGCGGGGGACTCGGGGACCATCGGGACCACTGGGGGCTGATGGTCACGGTGTGCAGGGCTGGCTGGCGGGCGTTTCTCTACTCGCCTGTCGTCGAAAGTAGGTATTTTGTATTTTGGCGTTCCCAGATCTTGATCTACTTCAAGCGCCTTCCTACTTTTCAAGAACCGGCATGGCTTTGATGTGCCTAGTTGTTCTCTGGGAGGTCCTGAGCCCAATCTACTTCATCCGCCTTCCTACTGCATGTTCTGCCTGCTTCTTCCGACAGGCGTGCACACCTGCCAGCTTGGGTGGGAAGCGCGAGGCCACACCACCTTGACCCAGGCGCTGTGCACCCCAACGACGATTCTGAAAAAATGCCTGCGTGATCCCAAACAGTTGTCACAGACGGTCTGATTCCCACATGCTTCGTGGTAGGGGGGGCTCGGGAGGGTATGCTCCAGCGTCTTGGAAAGGATGCTTCAGTCTGCGCGTGCTGTGACCCCTCCCTAGGGGAACAAAAAGTGACACGAACATAAAGATTCGGAGGTCCGCGCGGATTTCTCGGATCAGCGCCGGAGGCGCCGCCGGGGAACCCCAGCGCCGATCCGAGAAATCCGCGCGGACCTCCGAGTTTTTACGTTTATGTCACTTCTTGTTCCCTTCCTCCCTGCCCCCCGCTGCCCCCCCCCCCTCGCCTGTCCTCTCTCCGCGACCGCGCGGGCGGCCGCCGGGTGCCCGCAGCGCGAGCGGTGCTCCCGCGCTGGAGGTCATCCGGTAATGAAGAGGGGGCGCGCCGCGAAGGCAGTGCTTTTCCTGCCCTGGTGCTGCGTGGTGCTGTCGCAGGAGGAAGAGGAGGGAGGGAGGGAGGAAGAGGAGGGAGGGAGGGAGGGAGGGAGGGAGGGAGGGAGGGAGGGAGGAGGAGGAGGAGGAGGAGGAAGAGGAGGAGGAGGAGGAGGAGGAGGAAGGCGACGAGGCTAATCAGGGAGACCTCGAGATGCACGGACGGTTTGCCCTTCGGCCGTGGATTCGGTATTTCTCGCTCCCTTGTGCCCTTGTGTGCCGAGGAGTTGATCGCCTCCTCCCTCTCGCTCCTGCCTGCTGCTGCTGCGTCGCCCTCGCGTGGTTCTCGTCCTCCTCTTTCTACTTATATTATCTGTCCTCCTCCTCCCCCTCCTCCCCCTCCTCCTCCCCGTCATCATCATCATCATCATCATCATCATCATCATCATCAGCATCATCAGCATCATCATCATCGATATCGACGTCGTCGTCTTCGTCGTCATCATCATGTTCTTATTATTATTGTTGTTATTATTAGTATCAATATTCTTATTACTACTACTATTATTATGATTATTTTCATTACTACTACTACTACTACTACTACTACTACTACTACTACTACTACTACTACTACTACTACTACTACTACTACTGCTGCTGCTGCTGCTGCTGCTACTACTACTACTACTACTACTACTACTACTAGTACTACTACTACTACTAATACTAATAATGATACTAATAATAATAATACTACTACTATTAATACTACTAATAATAATAACAATAATAATAATACTACTAACAATAATGATAATGTTAGTATTAGTATTATTGGTATTATTAGTTTGCTTATTACTGTTCTTCTTTTGTTTCATACTATTATCTGGATTCCCAACTATCCTGTGGTGTTGGGTCCTCGTTTTGAAGAGACATCGCCCCGCGTCTCCTTTTCCTCCTCCCGCTGCCAACTCCCTGCTCCCCCTCCCCCCCTCCTCCCTCCTCCATGCGTTTCACCCACCCAGTACAGCGTTTCGCGGCCCCATAGGGAGCTCCACCCAAGGCCCCAGTGGGGGTGGCCACATGCGTCCGCCACACCCAGTACAGCGCTTCGTCGCCCCATACGGAGCTCCACCCAAGGCCCCAGTGGGGGTGGCCACGCGCGTCCGCCTGGAGCTCCACGCAAGGCCCCAGTGGGGGTGGCAACATGCGTCCTCCACACCTAGTGCAACGCTTCGTGGCCCCATAGGGAGCCCCACCCAAGGCCCCAGTGGGGGTGGCCACATGCGTCCGCCACACCCAGTGCAGCTTTTCGTGGCCCCATAGGGATCTCCACCCAAGGACCCAGTGGGGGTGGCCACGTGCGTCCGCTAGACCCAGTACAGCGCTTCGTGGCCCCATAGGGAGCTCCACGCAAGGCCCCAGTGGTGGTGGCCACATGCGTCCGCCACACCCAGGACAGCGTTTCGTGGCCCCAGAGGGAGCTCCACCTGCGGCCCCAGTGGGGGTGGCCACATGCGTCCGCCACACCCAGTACAGCGCTTCGTGGCCCCATAGGGAGCTCCACGTAAGGCCCCCCTGTGGGGGTGGCCACATGCGTCCCCCACGCCCAGTGCAGCGTTTCGTGGCCCCATAGGGAGCTTCACCCAAGGCCGAGTGGGATTGGCCACATGCGTCCGCCACACCCAGTACAGCTCTTGGTGGCCCCATGGGGAGCTCCACGTAAGGCCCCAGTTGGGGTGGCCACATGCGTCCGCCACACCCAGTACAGCGCTTGGTGGCCCCATAGTGGCACCGCCCGCATGCGTCGTCCACCACCCAGTACAGCACTTCGCGGCCACATTGATTGGGAGCTTCACCAAGCCCCAGTGGCACCGCCCGCATGCGTCCCCCTCACCCGGTACAGCGTATCGTGGCCCCGTAGGGAGCTCTAGTGGCCACCGAAGGCCCCAGTGGCAACGCCAGCATGCGCCCCCCCCTCCCGTGGCCCCGTAGGGAGCTCCTCAGAAAGACCCCAGTGGCACCGCTCGCATGCGTCGGCCACCACCCAGTGCAGCGATTCGTGGCCCCGTAGGGAGCTCCACAGAAAGACCCCAGCGGCACCGCCCGTATGCGCTTCCCCCAACGAATACAGCATTTCGTGGCCTTATCGGGAGCTCCAGCGAGGGGCACCGCCCGCATGCGTCAGCCACACCTAGGACAGCGTGTCGTGGCCCATAGGGAGCCCCACCGAAGGCCCCAGTGGCACCATGTGGCACTGCCCGCATGCGTCTCCCCCACCCATTGCGTCACGTCCAGCACGCGTTTCGTGGCCCCATAGGGAGTTCCACCGAAAGCGGCACCCACAACGCGTTACTCACAATTGCATATGGTTGGGTCTTTCGCCAGCATAATTGTTATTCCTCCTCGTATGTTTCTTTATCATCATCATCATCATCATCATCATCATCATCATCATCATCATCATCATCATCATCATCATCATCATCATCATCATCATCATCATCATCATCATCATCATCACCGTCATCATCACCATCAGCATCAGCATCAGCATCAGCATCGTCATCGTCATCATCATTTTCACCATCATCAGCATCGGCATCAGCATCAGCATCAGCATCAGCATCAGCATCAGCATCAGCATCCGCATCGTCATCAGCATCATCATCATCAGCATCATCATCATCGTCATCATCATCATCGTCATCATCATCATCATCATCCTCATCCTCATCCTCATCATCATCATCCTCCTCCTCCTCCTCATCATCATCATCATCATCATCATCATCATCATCATCATCCCTATCATCCCTCACATCTCTGTCGGTGCGCGCATGCGCGTTCAGTGCTGTGCTGGGAGGAGCCGGGGGACGGGGGGAAGACGGGGCGCGCCCCGCCGGCGCTGGGGAGTACAGGAGAGCGGGGCCGAGGTCGTGCCGACGGAATGGAGCATCCTGCCTGCAGGAGACTTGCCCGGAGGAGAAGGAGCAGAATGAGCAGTCGGTGGAGGAGGGCACGACAGTGACGCAGGTGCCAGTGGTGGTGGTGGTGGTGGTGATGGTGATGGACTTTATAACGTTGTTGTTGTCGGTGTCTGTGGTGATGTTGGTTATGATGCTGTTTTCGCTGATGATGATGATGATGATGATGATGATGATGATGATGATGATGATGATGATGATGATGATTATGATGATGATAATGATGATGGTGATGGTGATGATGGTGATGATGATTATGATTATGATTATGATTATCATTATTGTTCATATGATTCGAATTATTCGTATGACTATGATTGTGATGCTGCTGCTGCTGCTGAGTAGGATGATGAATGCTGATTATGATGCTGAGGATGATGATATTGATGATGATGACGATGATTACAATGCCAATAACAACGATAATGACAACGATCATGACAAAATACAATGACAATGACGATGATGGTGAGCTGATGACGGTGGTGAACGAATGTGGTGTTGATTTGGTGTTGATGTGGTGGAGGTGGTGTTCTTTATGATGGTGATGATGGTGATGATGATGGCGATCCTGATGTTGATGGTCAGGGTAATGGCGGCCAGGATGTGATGTTGGGACGGTGCTGATGATGATGATGAGGTGGAGGAGGAGGAGGAGGAGGAGGGGCACGCAAGCAAGCACGTAAATCCCTGGACGGCGACAAGCTCGGGACTCAAACTGACTGACCTACATCACTGGGCGGCATACATGTGTGGCTGCACCTGCGTTACTCGCTAGCACGGGCGGGAATACCACGCAGTCCCCAGCCATCGCAACCATCCGGGGAAAAACCATGGCGCGGGGGATGGCGGCCCACAAGTCGAAGTCGCCCCTTTACAGCGTGGTTCGATCTTAGCTGCTGGGTTTACTCCACCACGACTGTCTGTAACTACTGGAGCTCTGCATGAGGGGGAGGGGGAGGGGGCTAGGACAGCTGTTCTAGGACGATAAGCTCGGGACTCAAACTGACTGACCTACATCACTGGGTGCGTTACTCGCTAGCACGGGCGGGAATACCACGCAGGCCCCATCGCAGCTATCCAGGGAAAAACCATGGCGCGGGGGTGGCGGCCCACAAGTCGAAGTCGCCCCTTTACAGCGTGGTTCGATTTTAGCTGCTGGGATTACTCCACCACGACTGTCTGTAACTACTAGCCTGGCATCGCTCGGACGTGTGTATTTTTCCTTCGGCGAAGACCATCGAGGAGTACCCGTGATCATTTGGCGAAAAAACCATGCACAAGACCGACAAAAAACACAGGGAATGGACGTCCGAGCGATGGCCAGCTAGAGCTCTGCACGAGGGGGAGGGGGAGGGGGCCAGGACAGCTGAGCCACACACGATGCCCGCGTCGACTGGGTGCCGCAGCCTTTCGCTGCCCGTCCGGGCCTCCATCCTTCTCACTCCGCGCGGTCCGAGCCGCCCTCGAGCCTGCTCAAGAGCGCGCCCTTGGCTCCCCTCCCCCAGGCTCCCCGGGGGGACGGCCGCGCGCTCCCCGGCGGGGCAGGCGGCGAGGCTCGCGCAGCGCGGCGCCGCGCGGCGCATGCGCGGCATGGTCCTGCTCTGCATCGGGCTCAACGCCGCGCTGCAGCGGCGGGTGGGGCTCGAGGACCTGCGGGCAGCAAGCGAGGCGTACGCCGAGCGGTGCGTGGACAGGACAGGAACAGTAATGCTACACATGCGATGCATGTCACAGACAAGTTACGTATCCTACGTTAAGCTGTCACATTCTCACATTCTCGCAGGACCTGCGGGTGGGGGCGGTGAACCGCGCGACGGACAGCAGCGTGGGCATCGGGGGCAAGGGGCAGGGCGCCTACGTGGCCGCCCTGAGGCTTGCGCGCGGGGTGGGGGGCGGCGCGCAGCCCCGCCTGGCCATGCTGCTGGGCAGCGGCCCCGAGGGCGATCAGGTCGCCTCGCTGCTGGCCGCCCAGGCGGGCGGCGCGGGCGGGCCCGGCGCCCAGGACGCGCTCTGGCAGCGCGTGGCGTCGCGCTGCCGGGTCTGCACGACGCTGGTGGACTCCCGGAGCGGCGACGCGACGGAGATCGTGGAGCCCAGCGGGCGCGTGGAGCCCGAGGAGTGGGAGGCGCTGCTGCGCGCCGTGCGCGAGGAGGTGGGCGGCGGGGCCGCGGGCTGCGCGGTCATGGGCACCACGCCGCCGGGGGTGCCCGAGGACGGCTACACGCAGCTGCTCCGGGCGGCGTGCGACCGGGGCACCCGGGTCCTCGTCGACAGCGTGGTCGGCGTGGGCGCCGCCCTGGCGGCGGCCGCGGAGCGGGGCTGCCAGACGGCGGCTCCCGGGGGGGGGTGCCAGACCCCCTCGAGTTATGAGAAAATCGCGACGGGAGGTTTTTCATTATTTTCGCCCTGTGGAGGTCCTTACCGGGCCTCGGAGAGTCCCGGCTCGCCTCTAGGCCCACCAAATAGTGTTCGAAGGACCTTTCGTGGTTTGCACGAAATGCTCTTAGAACAATTCTGAGTGATACTGTCTTGGGTTAACACATCGGATTAATGTTCTAAGAACATTGTTTTTGTTTTTAGAACACTTGTGGGTTCTAAGAACATTTCGCGGTAGGACTATAGGAATGACGGGACGGTCGGTCCCTGAGGGAGGGGGTGCG
>CAUYUJ010010369.1:98747-118747 GCA_963575745.1 Prorocentrum cordatum | reverse complement strand
AGAGGAGACTTTTTGAAGGCGTCAGGTCGTGGTGAGAAAAAATGTACATGACCCCCACATGTGCTGGCAAGAGGGAGTTGCTGCTCTGGGTTCTCGGCGAGGCGCGAAGAGTCCGCGCAGAAGCGCATTTTTGGAATGCGCCTCTGCGCGGCCCGAGCTGGCGTCACCGTGGGCTCCCTCGGCGACGAGTCCTTTGCCCCCCCCCCGCGCCCCGACGACGCCGCGGGCCCCCGGCAAGCCCGCCCCTGCGGGGCCGTGCGGACGGCCCCGGAACGGTGGCGGGCACTCCTCCTCCTCCTCCTCCTCCTCCCTCCTCCTCCTCCTCCTCCTCCTCCTCCTCCTCCTCCTCCTCCTCCTCCTCCAGCCGTTCTGGCACAGGTGGCGACCCTGTGCTTGCACGCGCGCACTTCAGAGCGGCTCGCGCGCGCGGGCCATTCTTCTCGAACCTCTCAGGCCAGCGGGCGCGCCCGCGGCGGATGGGCAAGGCGTGGCAGTGCGGCAACTGTGCAAAGCAGCATGGCGGGGCGTTCGAGAACTACGGGTTCAGGACGCACTGCTACCGCTGCGGCCATGCCGCCCCGCGCTCGGCTCAGCAGCAAAGCTGGCCTTGGAGGTCGGGCTATGGCTATGGAGGAGCAAAGGCTGAGAGGCCGAACCGCTGGGCTGCGGGACCGCCCCGTCTCGGGCGCGGTGAGCAGAACGCTCAGGCGGACGCTCAGGCACGTGCCACTGCAGCCCCTGGCGGGGACGCCAAGATCATCGAGACGGACCCTGCGACAGCGAGGACCATGCTGGCCAGCATGGCCAAGGCGCATGGCGACGATCGATCGAGCTGGCCTGACGACTGCAAGCAGCTCGTTGCCGTGTGGGACAAGGCTGTGCAGTCAGAGCCAAAGGAGGACGAGGTGTACCAGGCACCCGACTATGATAACATGTCATCGTTCCAGCTTGGCCAGCGCATGCAGGGGGTCACTCAGAAGCTGGACAAGGCCAAAGAACGACTACGAGACCGAGAGGCAGAGCTCGAAGCAGCGTTGGAAGCCAGAGACGCCGAACGTGAGATCGTGCGCAACCACGAGAACAGGAGGCAGAATATCAAAGAAGCGCAGGCTGCAGCTTTCATGCGGGAAGCCGCTGATGGAGGACACGCCGATACCGCGCATCCAGCTATTGCTCTCTGTGGGCAGGTGGCCAACCTGCAGAAGCGGTTGGGCAAGCCTGGGATGCCTGATGAACTCGCTGGGCCTCTCAAAGCGCTTCAGCAAGCGCTCGAGTTGCTCGACAAGCAGCTGGCCGAGAGAGAGCAGCAGCAGCAACAGCAGCAAGCGAATGTACCCAACCAGATACGTCAGCCTGTGCATGCTGACGTTGATGATGGTGATAATGCTGATATGGCTGGTGACATTCCCGTACCTGACGAAGCAGATTACGAAGAAGTCTTCGAGCAAGTTGGACTCAAGCTGGATGGGGTCGACTCAGACGAGGAGAGCAAGCGAATCAAGGCAGCCAGAAGCCGCATGCTCGAGACAATGGTTGCAGTCAACATGGCCGCTGTTGCAAAGCGGCGCAAAACCCAGCCCCCAGCTACTGAACATGCGCAAGACGGTCATTTGTGAGGCTGCGGGACATGGTCATGATGGCTGGGGGCTACAATATGACGTACTTATGCTTTTGCGGGGCAGTGTGAAGCGGATTACGGAGGGCCTGAAGCAAGGTCTTCTGGACGTGCACGACGGGAGTGGTCGTAGAGGTGACGCAGTGGGCTACGGACAGGTGGTTCACGCTTTGGATCAGGTGCTCGTGCGTTTGGGAGTGCCTTTGGGAACTGGAGAAGTCTCTAGTATTGGTGGTAGGGCTGAACCCTCTGAGCTGGCTGCCGACGGGCAGGTGGTCGTTGCCCAGTTCAGAGGCGATCCGCCCTGCGGGTCCTCCGACGGGAGGTCAGCCCTCGCAGGGGAGTGCAGAGGAGGCCCTGCCACCCATGAACGACGAGCACGCGACAGCGGTGGTGCTGAACCCTCTGGTCTGGCTGCCGACGGGCTGGTGGTCGATGCCCAGACTGGAGGAGATCCGCCCTGTGGGTCCTCCGGCGGGAGGCCAGCCCCTGCAGGGGAGTGCAGAGGAGGCACCACCGCGCATGGACTACGAGAGCGGTCAGATGGCACTGGGGAGTTCGATGCTGATGCTGCAGTGTCGACGCAATCGCGACATGAGAGAGACTGGAGTTTTGTCACGGTGAATATCACGGCGGCGCAGAAGGAAGCTGTCAAGATGGTGCTAGTAGCCACAGAGATCACAGAGATGTTTCCTAACACGGATGGCATTTTGCTTCAGGAGCACAAGATTCTCAAAGGTAACGCAGGAGACGCGCAGATGCGTCTACAGCACCAAGGTTGGAATTGCCATATGCCGTCGGCTTACAAAGGTCAAGGACATGCCGCCAGCTCTGGAGTCGCGGTTGGAGTCAGACAAGATATTGCGTCAGCGGTGCCGCCTGACCTTGGGGGAGTTTGTGCACCACAGTGGAGATGGGCTATGCAATGGGTCGATGGAATGCTGCCAGGTGGGTTCATTCTTGCGTCCATATACTTGATATCAGGGCACAAGGTGCGTGACTATGAAGACGAGAACAAGCGAATCATTATGCTGGTGATGGAGCAGCTGCAGAGGCCAGGCAGGCCTTTCATAGGCGGGGACTGGAATATGACTCCTCAAGAGCTCACCGACCTTAACATTCTTGCGCAGGTACCAGCGATGATAGCAGCTCCCACGCAATGGACATGTGCATGTGGAGAAGGACGAGTGCTCGACTACTTTGTGGTCAGCCAGCATTTCAAAGGACTCATTATGGATGTGGCCAGGATTGAAGGGGCTCTCGATAGCGACGCATTAGGGTGTTCGGCTCTCGCTTCGTGTAGGGCCAGGTTCAGCTCTTGTACAACAGCTCAAGGTTCCAAAGAAGTTGCCCAAGGTATGCCCGCTAGGAGCAGCGCCCCCGCCGCCATCATATCAGCAAGTTCAGCGTGAATGTGAACATGCCACAGACCGTGAGGACCTACATTGATGTTTCTCTCAATGGCATGCTTTAGCTGACCAAGAACTCGTTCGCCGATTTCAACTAGAGGATAGACGCGGACGAGCTTGCAGGGGGCGGGCACAGTTCACAGAGCCCGAATTCAAGATGGTGGCTGCGGTCCGCAAAGCGCCAGGACACCCACCTCCAGGATATCCAAGGTCCAGACAGTGGAGGCGTGCTTCAATGGTCATGGTTGATCTCATGCATGCAAGCAAGCGGAGTTGGCCCACAGACTGCAAATTCATTCAAGACAGGCTTAACACCATGCAGAACCTCAAGAGCAAAAGGCTGGACATGGGCGAGGCTTGGGACATATGGTGCTACAGGTATGATAACGAGTTCAGTTGGGAGGATGAGTGGTTGCGAGAAGCTAGCTGGACTGCGGCGAAGGAAGCTACTACCTTGGAGGTAAAGCTTGCTAATAGCCGTGTGAAGCAGTGGCGCAAGTTGATTGCGGATGTGATTGAGAAGAGCGGTAAGCAGGCGCACAGATGGTCTAAGCTACCCGCGATGTGAACACAGGCCGACATACACCCCACGCAAGGTGTGAGATCCCATGCGCTCCGTTTACAGTCAGACTTGGAAGAGTGGAAGCAGGTGTGGAGATATCAGCAGGGGGAGCGAAGTTTTGGTGAAGGTTTACGATTACGGACAAATGACGAGGAGGTGAAGATGTTAGATCCTGCGACCACCAGGAAGGTGGCCACTACATTTAAGGTGAACACTGCTTCAGGCATTGACAACCTAGGCCCCAGGAATGTCGCCTTGCTCTCAGACAACGCGCTCACAGCCTTCGCCGAGCTCATGCACAAGGCCGAGACCATAGGGGAGTTGCCACCGCAGCTCACCTACAACATCATGCCCCGACTCCCAAAGCCTGAGGGCGGACATCGACTCATTGGGTTGCTACCTGGCCTTCTTCGAGTATACAACAAGTGCCACAAAACGGACCAGCAGGAATGGCTTAATAAGAACGTCAAGGACTACGACTATGCTGTTGCAGGGCGTAGTTCTGAGCAGGCGGTATGGTCGCAATCACTTCTTGCAGAAGCTGGGCTTGCTCTCAAGAGGCACACAGCAACTGTCATGCTTGATCTCAAGAAAGCGTTTGAAAAGATTCCCCATGTCACTTTATGGGATGTTGGCTGCCGACATGGTTTCAAGAGGTCAAGATTGGCGCTGCTACTCAAATCGTACGCTGGTGGGCGCATGATCAAGTATGGCGACATGGTGTCAGGGGCGGTCAAGACGAATCACGGTGTCATTGCGGGATGTGGTTTCGCGACTACGATGATGATGCTATTCACTTTAGGGGCTTACGAACAGGTGTACAAGTTGTGGCCGTCACTCAGTATAACGCAAGTGGTGGATGATGGGAGCTTGCAAGCTACGGGTACTCACGACCAAGTTCTCAAGATTATCATACCAGCTGCCCGCATGCTGTGCAAGGAGTTGGCGGGGCTTGGACTGGAGCTAAGCCCGAGCAAAGGACACGTAATAGCGACCAGCACTCAGTTGGAGAAGCAGATTGAGGCGGCGCTAAAGCAGCATAAATTTCGGAGGCATCGCAAAGTGCGACAGCTCGGTCATGATCGGGCTTTACGACAAGGATCAGGAGGAGAAGTACAGCATGCTCGGGTACTCGCCACATCTAGAAGAATTTCTCGGTACAGACGTTTGGCTATGGGTGGACGACAGATGGGGCGACTATTCAGAGGAGGAGGTTTGGCGTCAGTCACCTACGCTGTCAAGGTGAAAGGGATGTCAGATACACAATTCAAACAAGTTAGGAGCATAGCTGGTCATGCTCTGTTTGGATCAGCGCGTGGCAGGTGCAGAACCATGGCGTTTCAACTATCCCACTGTCCCCGAGCTGATCCTACCTTTGCGGCGGATGAATATCCTGTGGTATATTGGCTCAGAGCGATGCACGGACAGTGGGTGAAGCACCGCGCGATGGCCTTGGCCTTTATGCAAGCACAGAACAACGGTGGTACATGGAGGAGTGTACGAGGGCCAGCGGGTGCAGTGGTGCTCACTCTCAAGCGACTGGGATGGAAGGCAACGGCGTGGGACTGTTGGCATACCGAACGTGGGATGAAGTTAGATTTACACGACATAGGCCCTGCGACGCTCAAGAAGATAGTCAATCAAAGTACACAAAGACGCCTACTTCGCGAGATACCACATTCTAGAGGTATGGAAGGGCTCACTGGCCCGCCTTTGCTTGAACCTGCCACGCGCTTCATCACTCAGCTCAGGGCACAGCAGGATTTCCAAGGTGCTGGGCTCGTTCGTACTTGGTTGGCAGGAGGTTTCTTATGCCAAGAGCGTTTGCATCAATTTCGAGCAGTGCATAGCCCCTTGTGTGCAAAGTGCGGGGTGGAAGCTGGCACGGATACTCATCGTATTTTTCGATGTGACTGGCATGCGCTAGAGCGTTTCAGTTGGACAGGGGAAGAACGTGCCTTGCTACGATGGGGACGTAAAGAACATGGACAGCGACATCCTCACACAATGATGACGACAAAAGGCTTGATGGAGGACCCCGCCTTCAACTCACCGATGCCGACCAGCGAGAACATAATCAATTGGCACAAGTGCACTGTTAGTGGACTCATCAGTGGTGTGGTGTGCATTGATGGCAGCTGTATGTTTCCACACTGTGAAGTTCGAGCACGCGCTGGATGGTCCCTTGTCATGATTGATGAGGCTGGTGCTACTGTGGCGGCGGCTTCGGGACCTGCACCGTATCCCTGGCAGACCTCAGGTGCTGGTGAAATCTGGGCCGCAACAAAGGCCGTGCAGCACAAGTCCGCAGGGCGCATCACTATTGTCACTGACTACAAAGATCTCAAGACAGCATGGACGTTGGGATTTCCATACGGGTGCCAGGCTGGGCATCAGTATATGGAACTGTGGAAGACTGTTTGGCGGGTTGCACAAGACATCGGAGTTGACGAGATTGAATTCGAGTGGATCCCCTCGCACATGACGAGGAGCAAAGCTATTGATCAAGGAATCAATATGACGTACTGGAACGGGAACAGAAGTGCTGACTACTATGCGAGAATGGGGGCGGACGGCCACCAACGCGAGAGGCCCAGTGAGAAGGTCAGGAAGCTACGGGAGGCCGCTGTCCCGCTCACCTTGAGATGTGTGCTGCGCATCTTGCGGCTGTGTCAGAAAGGAGGATGGAATGATGCACAGGTGAATGAGAGCAGCAGAGTAGATCGCAGTTCCTTTGTGGTCCTCTCTGAAGATGGAGGACATGTCATTCATAGGTTTAGGGGACGATGGGTGTGCGGAAGGTGCGGAGATAGCCGTGCTCGGCGGTGTGACCTTGCGGGGCTCCCGTGTGGTGGTGACCCGAAAGGGGTCAGAGAAGCGCACCCGTCCCATAAGCTCTGGCGTACTGGCCCAATGATCTGGTGTTCAGAATGTGCTGCTAGGTGTGTCTCGCGGGCTTTTCTCATTTCTAAGCCGTGTTTAGGTAGGCCGCCCTTGGGTTCTCCGAGGCATTTCAAGAGGAGGTACCTCATCCAAGGGAAAGGGCCCTCTGGAGAGAAGGTTGGTTGTGGTTTCTACAGGCCTGTTCCAATCTTCGCTTGTGTTGATCGCTGTGTTCGGCGTGTCTGAGTTTCTTTTGTGGCTTGGTGCATCGTTCTCGGCACACCTCGTCGTAATCCAGAGTCTCCAGAGCCTCCTCCTCCTCCTCCTCCTCCTCCTCCTCCTCCTCGTCGTCCTCGTCGTCCTCCTCCTCAGTGCCTCGCAGGGCAGTGGCGGATCTGGAGACCCAAGGTGGGCCAGCTTCCGGCCAGGACGAGGCGTGGTTGAGACCGCCCGCCCATGCAGCCGCGGCGTTTTCACGGCGATGTTGCACGGTGTGATGGGGCAGGAGCCACACGAACGACGTTTTTTAAGGCGGGGTCGTCTTCGCAGACACTGGCGCGTAAGCTGCCCGCGTGAGGTCGCGCGTAAGCGCCCTGCCGCGTGAGCGGCCCGCGTAAGCTGCGGCGTAAGGCCGCTGTGTCATCTCGCGCAAGGCCCGTCATTGATCGTTGCTTGTATTTTGAAGGCCACCTGCTCTCCATCGCTGCGTGTGTGTCGGAAGCTTCCAGCTGCGATATATAAACTGTCTGGGACGCCTTGCTGGCAACTCTGCTGGTGCGACGAGGAAGAGTATGTACAAGGGAGACAATGAAGGAGGACGAGGGGGGAGGAGGGCCGCCCAGAAAGCAGAACCGTCGCAATACATGGAGCGTTTTGCACGCAGGGCGACTCCTCCTTCCTCCCTGATCAGCCCTGCTCGTGACGCCGATATAGATCTTTCTGAACATTCAGAGATGGAACATGCATGCTCTAGAGGCACATTCTTCTAGGCGCACGCCTCCAGAGGCAAGCGTTCTCCCTCTCTAGAGTCGTGTGCGCCCCACTCCTAGAAGCCCTTCTGGAAGCCCTTCTAGGAGGCACCTCCAGAGACGCCTTTACAGCCCCTCAGAGCCTCCAGTGTTCCACATCCGCAGGCCCTCTAGAGCTTCCAAAGCACTCGACCCTGTCCGTCCTTTAAGACCCTCCAGAAGTGTTTTCGAGTCCAGTTGCGCCCCCTGAAGAGCACGCGATTGCCGCTCGCCAATCCCACTTCGAGGAGGACGAGAAGCAGGAGGAGGAGGAGGAGGAAGAGAAAAAGGAGGAGGAAAAACAGGACGAGGACCAGCTTTGGTGAGTTTCCCTTCCCTGTCGCTCTCAAGAACCTTTATCGTACCAAAGGCTGGATCCGCATCCCTCGAGGATCGCGATCCAAACGTACACCTCGACGGGCCCCACCGTATGGACGAGATTCGAGGCTCAGTCTTCCACGAGTTTTTCCGCTGTTCGAGGTACGTTCGCCGCGGAGTGCCTTCCAGCAGCTGGGCCTCGCCTTCTCCGAAGCTGCCTGGACCGCCTCATACGGCAACCGGATGCCCACGCCTTCAAATAGCGGTTCCCACCATCACCACAGAGGAGATTGAAAGGAACAAGCAGGCCCCCGCGAAGAAGGGGGAGAAGAAAGGAAGAGCTTGGAGGAGGAGGGGGGGAGGAGAAAGGGGGGGAGGAAGAAGGGAGGAGGGTGGAGCACGAGGAGCAAAGCAGAAGGGGGAACGGGAGGGAGGAGGCGCAGACAGGAGGAAAGAGAGGGGGGGGGGGGGGCAATGGAGAGCGAAATGGAGGCGAGGGACGTGCAATAGGCCGCCGCCGCCGCCGCCGTCGTCGTCGTCGTCGTCGTTCTTTTTGTCGTCGGCGTCGTCGTCGTCATCTTCGTCGTCGTCGTCGTCGTCGCCCTCGTCGTCTCTGTATCTCTCTCTCTCTCGTTCCCTATCTCTCTCTCTCTCTTTCTCTCTCTCTCTCTCTATCCCTCTCTCTCTCTCTTTTTTCTTCCTCTCTCTCTCTCTTCTCTCTCTCTCTATCCAGCTGTGCTACTACCATGAGTACCTCTACACAGAGACAAACTGATCTGGTCGGAGTTCCGGTGCGGGGCTGGGGCCTCAGAAAACCCAAAGACAGCCGCCAATGGGCACCAGGAGGCCTGCGGAGGCTTCAAAAGCACCCCGCGACGGCCCAGATGGCCCCAAGATGGGCCGAGATGTGCCCAAGATGGCCCACAGAAGGGCAAAGAGGCCCCCCAGAGACCCCAAGAGAGCTCCGAGAAGCGTCCCAAGAAAGGTCCCCAGATGCAAACATTACAAATCCTTGGTTGGGTTTTTGAAGGCTTTTGACGCTTTTGCCTGTTTCGGCCTGCCGACGCCGCTCGACGACCCAAAGGACCCCAAGACCGCCCCAAGGAGGCACAACAACCCCCAAGACGGCCCCAGGACGGCCCCGGATGGCCTCAAGACGGCCTACGAGGCGCCCAAGACAACCGATGAAGGCCCAATGATGGCCTCAAGCGTCCCCTTGCATGAGCAATTTCTGCGCGCCCCCTTTCCGAACCTTCGCCCCCGCGCCAGAGCCGCCGAACGAACCAAGGCCTAGACGGCGCGGCGTAGCAAGCCGCAGAGAAGACTTCTTGTACACCTCCAGCGGCCCCCGCTCTCCGCCCCCGCGGCCCACGGAGCCCCGCACCCTCAGTGGGCCCTGGAAACGACAGGGCCGTTTTTTTACCGGTTCCGTTCTGCCGTTTTTGTTGCCGGTTCCGACGCCGTTTTTTGACCGGTTCCGTCGCCGTTTTTTGACCGGTTCCGGCTCCCGTTCCAATCCTGGAGCCGTTTTTGTTGCCGTTTCCGGTCGCCGTTTGTTTTGCCGTTTCCATTTTCAAGGGACCTTTTTTGGGGGAAACGGTGAAAAAACGGCCCTGCCGTTTCCGGGGCCCACAAAGCGCACCCTGCTCCGCGGCTCTCGGCCTTGGCAGGGGGCCACGTGCGAACCCTACCCCTACCCCCCACGATTTCTGAGGGGGAGGGTGGGGTTCATTCCGTTCGGGAGCTCTCGAACGAAGTGAACCCCACCCCCCCTCTGAAATCGTGGGGGGTAGGGGTAGGGTTCGCACGTGGCCCCCCCTACTTGGGCCTCGGCGCCGCCGCGCCTGGGCCTGGCCCTGGGCCTCGCCTGGCGTCGCTCGGACGTGTGCATTTTTCCTCCGGCGAGGATCGTCGAGGAGCATCCTTGAACGTTTTGCGAAAAAAAAATCCACGCTCGAAACCGAACAAAAAACACGGGGAATGGACGTCCGAGCGATGGCCAGCTCGGCGCCGCCGCGCCCTGGCCGAGGTGGTGAAGCTCAACGCCCGCGAGGTGCTCTCCCTCGCCGGCCTCCCCGCGCCGGGCGGCTCGGAGTCCGCCGTGGCGGCCGACCCCACCACCGTCGCGCGCGCGGCGCTCGCCTGGGCCAGGCGCGGCCGCCCCCCCGCGGAGGAGGAGGAGGAGGGTGAGGAGGAGGAGGAGGAGGAGGAGGAGGAGGAGGAGGAGAGGAGGAGGAGGAGGGAGGAGGAGGGAGGAGGAGGAGGGGGAGGAGGAGGAGGAGGAGGAGAGGAGGAGGAGGAGGAGGAGGAGGCTGCCTGTCCCGCTCCGCCGCCGCTGGGCCTGGCTCAGGAGGGGAAAAATACACAGACACAATGAATCGTCGATCCCCCGGAAAAGATGCGAGAATATGGGAAGTGGGGGGGAGGACAAAGCCTCAGAAAATATGGGCAATCTTTTTACCTAACAGCGAAGACTGATAGGTTTCTAGTAGTGTCAGAAGAAAGCATCTTGACTCCCCAGGGGGGTCTGGGCGGGTACCGGGGAGTACCCGCGGAAGTCGTTTTAAGCAAACAGTTACACACTTCGCGGTCTCCGAGGTCCTAGAACTTCATTCCTGGGCATGATTTTGAATGCCCGGAGCCAACTGTAGGCCACTTCGTGGTCTTCGAATTCCCAGAATTCCATTCCCGGGCCACATTCTGACTGCCCGGAGCCAACTGTGGGCCACTTCGTGCTCTTCGAGTTCGCAGAACTCCATTCCCGGGCCACATTTTGAATGCCCGGAGCCAACTGTAGGCCACTTCGTGCTCTTCGAGTTCCCAGAACTCCATTCCTGGGCATGATTTTGAATGCCCGGAGCCAACTGTAGGCCACTTCGTGTTCTTCGAATTCCCAGAACTCCATTCCCGGGCCACATTTTGAATGCTGAGGCAGGCTGATGCTGAGGCTGAGGCAGGCTGAGGCTGAGGCAGGCTGAGGCTGAAGCCGAGGCTGAAGGCAGACTGAGGCTGAGGCTGAAGCAGGCTGAGGCTGAGGCTGAGGCAGGCTGAGGCTGAGGCTGAGGCAGGCTGAGGCTGAGGCTGAGGCTGAGGCTGAGGCTGAGGCAGGCTGAGGCTGAGGCCGAGGCTGAAGGCAGACTGAGGCTGAGGCTGCAGGCTGAGGCTGAGGCTGAGGCAGGCTGAGGCTGAGGCTGAGGCTGATGCAGGCTGAGGCTGAGGCAGGCTGAGGCTGAGGCCGAGGCTGAAGGCAGACTGAGGCTGAGGCTGAAGCAGGCTGAGGCTGAGGCTGAGGCTGAGGCTGAGGCTGAGGCTGAGGCAGGCTGGCTGAGGCTGAGGCTGAGGCTGAGGCTGAGGCTGAGGCTGATGCAGGCTGAGGCTGAGGCAGGCTGAGGCCGAGGCCGAGACTGAAGGCTGAGGCTGAGGCTGAAGCAAGCTGAGGCTGAGGCAGAGGCCAAGGCTGATCTGGCTGAGGCAGGCTGAGGCTGAGGCAGGCTGAGGCTGAGGCTGAGGCAGGCTGAGGCTGAGGCAGGCTGAGGCCGAGGCTGAAGGCAGACTGAGGCTGAGGCTGAGGCTGAGCTGAGGCTGAGGCTGAGGCAGGCTGGCTGAGGCAGGCTGAGGCTGAGGCTGAGGCAGGCTGATGCTGAGGCTGAGGCTGAGGCTGAGGCTGAGGTCATGCAGGCTGAGGCTGAGGCAGGCGGAGGCTGAGGCCGAGGCTGAAGGCAGACTGATGCTGAGGCTGAAGCAGGCTGATGCTGAGGCTGAGGCAGGCTGAGGCTGAGGCTGAGGCAGGCTGATGCTGAGGCAGGCTGAGGCTGAGGCTGAGGCTCAGGCTCAGGCTGAGGCTCATGCAGGCTGAGGCTGCGGCAGGCTGAGGCTGAGGCCGAGGCTGAGGCAGACTGAGGCTGAGGCTGAAGCAGGCTGAGGCTGAGGCAGACTGAGGCTGAGGCTGAAACAGGCTGAGGCTGAGGCTGAGGCCGAGGCAGGCTGAGGCTCAGGCTGAGGCTGAGGCAGGCTGAGGCTGAGGCAGAGGCAGGCTGAGGCTGAGGCTGAGGCAGGCTGATGCTGAGGCAGGCTGAGGCTGAGGCTGAGGCTGATGCTGAGGCAGGCTGAGGCAGGCTGAGGTTGAGGCCGAGGCTGAAGGCAGACTGATGCTGAGGCTGAAACAGGCTGAGGCTGAGGCTGAGGCAGGCTGAGGCTGAGGCAGGCTGAGGCTGAGGCTGAGGCAGGCTGAGGCTGAAGCTGTGACTGCGACTGCCGTTGCCACTGCGACTGTCATCGCGAATGCGACTACGACTGCGAGAACAGCAGAATTCTACAACTGGATTCTCATCTGAATCTCAAGGGGAATGCTTTCAGATGTGCTCCAACACATCGCTGTCAGGTTGCTTTGCCGGGATAATTATTTGTGTGTCTTTATTTGTGTGCTCTGGGGCCCCTTGACTGGCCGCGGCCAGCGGGGTGGCGCCGTGGCTCGCGCGGCAGGCCGCGCGCGGGCGCACCGGCGGCCCCCCAGCGCGTGGCGCTCTCGAGGCTGAGCGCCGTGGGCGGCCCAGGGCCGGCCGGTGCCGAGCGGTGCATGACCTCCTGCTCTCAAACGACGCGAAGATCGGGACAAAATCGGATCGGGATAATTCGAAATCTCTGAGAATCGGCGGGTTTGGAGGATGTATTGGGCGCCGCGGCCGCTCCAGAGCGTTCCGGAACGCTCTGAGAGCGCTCCGGAACGCTCTGGAGCGATTTATCCTGATCCTAGCCCTGTTTTATGCTCCCCTGCGAGAGGGAGGACGACGGGGAGGAGGGCGAGGAGGCTGAGGGGAAGGAGGAGGGCGAGGAGGGCGAGGAGGGCAAGGAGGGGGGAGGAGGGCGAGGGAGCGAGGGCGAGGGGGCGAGGAGGAGGAGGGCGAGGAGGGCGAGGGGAAGGACCTGCGCTCGTCGGCAGGCCGCGGCCCACCCGGGTGGAACGGGGATCTCCCCAGTGCAGCGCCGGAGGCCAATGCCGCATGTGCAGGGGGGGGTCTGAGTGGGGATGGGGTCGGAGGATCGCCCCGCATCGCCGAGGCATCCGCGGTGCGGCTCGATACGGAGCCCGATTGTCTCCACGCCGCATTCGCCTATGCGTCGCCGACGTCGCCGATGCATCGCCGATGCGTGGGCAATGCATCGGTATCGGTGATGCATCGACGATGCGGCGCGGTCCTCCGACCCCATCCACTCTGACGCCGTATGGGATGCCTCGAGTCAATCGCTCCCTCGGGGGACACAATCGGCTTCGACACGCCCCCGCAGAGATCGTCGATACGATGGCCTACCCAGATCGCAGCTCCCCCAGCTGTGGATGGCTGGGCCGGGTCAGCCCTTCGCCCGACCCTTCGGGGCGTAGTTCAAGGAAGTGAATGATCAGATGTTTGTTTTCTCGAGTGCTTCTTGCAGTGGATTTGTGGGGTTCGTGATTCTGAAGCGACCCGCCTGACCAGCTTTGTTGGGGCCACTGCAAGCGCGTCTTGAAGATCCACTGGTCTTGAGCATCAAGCGGCTGTCATGCTTCTTCATTTTGAGAGGGTCGGTCTTTGTCTATTTGCGTCGTCTCAATCCTTAGTGAGGAAGCAAGACCATCAACCGCGCTCCCTGATGCAGTTAATGAGGAGTCCTGCAATGCTTCGACTTTGGTGGTGGCCTTCCAACTAGCGCTTTCGCGTGGGAGGTCATAGCAGGGAGGCGACTCACGCTCTCAGGTGCAAGGGACTGGCCCGTCGTTTGCTTGCTTGTTTTTTTTCCTGGGAGGGGGTCAGGGTGTCGGAGCTCTCTGCTTGCTTGCTTGCTGTCTTGGCGGCCTTGGCTTGGCTGCATCTGCGGGTCTTTGGGGCCACCTTGAGGGGCGCCCTGGGGCTTCCCCGAGGCTCCAACGGAGCTTCTGGCGGCTGCCGGGAGCAATTTCTGAAGGGACTAGGTGCCGCCGACACCCAGGCCCCAGGCATCGAGAAGTCCCTGAAGGCATTCCGGAGTCCGGGCAGGCCTCGGCGAGTTCTGCGGAACTTCGGGAGGCACTGAGCGGCCAGCTGGCGCTTTCGCGTGGGAGTTCATCACGGAATCGGCACCCAGACCCCGAACAGGCCTCAAATGTGGTCCAAGATGCGTCAAGACCGAACATGGACGAGCCGCAAGATATGACAGAGGGCCCAAGATGAGCCTCAGCAGGCCTGAACAAGACGCAAGCACCCCCCAGCAACGGTCAATCTACGAAAACTTCCAGTCAACCGCAGAGCGGCGGGCTGGGAATGTTTACGCACAGGCGGCCCGGATTAGTAGGTCGACCTTGCCAGATCAAGGGTACCCTCGTGTCCTGTGTCTTGCGACCCGTGCCTTCTGCATTCGGCTACACGTAAGAGTGACCTTGCGCCGGAGTGACCTTTGGTGCGCGCTCACTGGGGTCCCCCGATCGCCGCGCTCGTTGCGACATTAGCGTCTTGCGCGCTTGTGTTTGGCCTCCTCGCGCCCCCGAAAAAGCCGCGCACCAAAGGTCACTCTTACCCAGGGTCACTCTTACGTGCAGCCGATGCATTCCTATGGCATTGTGTCCCTCGGAAAGGGTCTTTTGTCATCTCGCGTGTCCTCTCCAATCAAGTCCGACTGTATCCTCTTCATGCTGATCGTAGCCGTTTTTCTGTTCGATCGAGGGTGAGGGTTCTCTTGCAGGTATTTCGGCAGCGCCCTCCGCCGCGACATCCAGCACCAGTGTCTGCAAAGGATGGCTTTCTTGAGCCGCGCGTGCTCGGCGGTGCTGCTGACGGTCGGCGTGAGCGCGTTCCCCGTGTACGATGTGGACGGTGGCGAGCCTTTGGCAGTGAACCCGTCGCGCGGCACCGCCTTCAGCTCGGTGAGCAAGCTGGATGCCTCCCGGCTGATCGAGTGCTATCGAAGACGCCTACGGCGAACCACCGCCGCCCCCTGCCTTTTTGGAAGCGCCTATGTGGCCGAACGTTGAGGCCAGACCTGCCAAGCCATCGGACCATGTGTTCCCCGAATCGGTTTGGAAAGCCTTCGGGGAACACGTGGGCATCTTGAAGGTCATCTTGGCCGTCTTGGAGGCCTCTTGGGCGATCTTTCGGAGATCTTTGGGGGCTCTTGGGCCGTCTCGGGCCGTCGGAAGGCCGACAAGAAGGAAATGTCAAAATCCGTCCAACACCTTAGGAAAATCAATGTTTTTGGCCTCTACTGGCCTTCCTGGAGGCCCTCTTGGGGGCCTCTTGGGCCATCTTGGGCCAGCTTCGAGCCAACTTCGGCCATCTTGGTGGGTTCCTGGCACGTCTGACGCCGTCGGGAGCCGTCTTGGGGGCCTTTCTGGGCCAACGGGGGACCCTCTTGGGGCGCTTCGGGGCCGTCTTGGAGGCCATCTTGGGCGTCTTGGAGGCCATCGTGGGCGTGTTGGAGGCCTCTTGGGACGTCTTGGGGCCCTCTTCGGGCCATCTTGGAGGCCACTTGGGCCGTCATGGGGCCCTCTTGGGAGCCTCTTGGGCGATCCTGGGGGCTTCTTGGGCCGTCTGGAGCCGTCGGAATGCCGAGAAGAAGCAAATTCCAAAATCCTTCAAAAGATCAAGGAAAATCAATGATTTTGGCCTCTTCGGGCCCTGCTGGAGGACCTCTTGGAGGCCTCTTGGGCCGTCTGGGAGGCCTCTGGGGGGCCTCTTGGGCCGTCTCGGAGGCCGTCTTGGACCATCTTGGATGGACTTGGAGGCCATCTTGGATCATCTTGGAGGCCATCTTGGGCCAACGCGACCATCCTGGAGGCCATGTTGGGCCGTCTTGGAGGAAGAATTGGGATTGGGCGATGGCGTGTGCGTTTTGCGGGTCTTGGGGGCGGCCTGCGGGACGGGCCGAAGCGCCAGGGGGAGTTCTTTTGGAAAAGAACCAAAACCCAAACCGAAATCATCCAGCACGCCAGGCACCCCGGCGATGAATCGACAGGGGGCGGCGGATCTAAGACGCCTACGGCGAATCACCGCCGCCCCCTGCCTTTTTGGAAGCGCCTATGTGGCCGAACGTTGAGGCCAGAGCTGCCAAGCCATCGGACCATGTGTTCCTCGAATCGGTTTGGAAAGCCTTTGGGGAACACGTGGGCATCTTGAAGGTCATCTTGGCCGTCTTGGAGGCCTCTTGGGCGGTCCTTTGGCGATCTTTGAGGGCTCTTGGGCCGTCTCGGGCCGTCGGAAGGCCGAAAAGAAGGAAATGTCAAAATCCGTCCAACACCTCAGGAACATCTATGTTTTTGGCCTCTTCTGGCCTTCCTGGAGGCCCTCTTGGGGGCCTCTTGGGCCGTCTGGGGCCAGCTTCGAGCCAACTTCGGCAATCTTGGTGGGTTCCTGGCACGTCTGACGCCGTCGGGAGCCGTCTTGGGGGCCTTTCTGGGCCAACGGGGGACCCTCTTGGGGCGCTTCGGGGCCGTCTTGGAGGCCATCTTGGGCGTCTTGGAGGCCATCGTGGGCGTGTTGGAGGCCTCTTGGGACGTCTTGGGGCCCTCTTGTGGCAATCTGTGAGGCCACTTGGGCCGTCATGGGGCCCTCTTGGGGGCCTCTTGGGCGATCTTGGGGGCTTCTTGGGCCGTCGGAATGCCGAGAAGAAGCACATTCCAAAATCCATCAACAACCTAAGGAAAATCAATGATTTTGGCCTCTTCGGGCCCTCCTGGAGGAGCTCTTGGAGGGCTCTTGGGCCGTCTGGGAGGCCTCTGGGGGGCCTTTTGGGCCGTCTTGGGCAGTCTTGAACTCTCTGAGGCCGTCTTGGAGGCCGTCTTGGCAATCTTGGGCGGACTTGGAGGCCATCTGGGGCCGTCTTGGAGGTCATCCTGGCCGTCATGTGTGGCCGAACGTTGAGGCCAGACCTGCCGAGCCATCGGACCATGTGTTCCCCGAATCGGTTTGGAAAGCCTTCGGGGAACACGTGGGCATCTTGAAGGTCATCTTGGCCGTCTTGGAGGCCTCTTGGGCGATCTTTCGGCGATCGCTGGGGGCTCTTGGGCCGTCTCGGGCCGTCGGAAGGCCGAAAAGAAGGAAATGTCAAAATCCGTCAAATAACCTTAGAAAAGTGCATGTTTTTGGCCTCTTCTGGCCTTCCTGGAGGCCCTCTTGGGGGCCTCTTGGGCTCTTTTGGGCCAGCTTCGAGCCAAATTCGGCCATCTTGGTGGGTTCCTGGCACGTCTGACGCCGTCGGGAGCCGTCTTGGGGGCCTGTCTGGGCCCACGGGGGACCCTCTTGGGGCGCTTCGGGGCCGTCTTGGGGGCCATCTTGGGCGTCGTGGAGGCCATCTTGGGCGTGTTGGAGGCCTCTTGGGCCGTCTTGGAGCCCTCTTGGGACCATCTTGGAGGCCACTTGGGCCGTCATGGGGCCCTCTTGGGGGACTCTTGGGCGATCTTGGGGGCCTCTTGGGCCGTCTTGAGCCGTCGGAATGCCGAGAAGAAACACATCCAAAATCCATCAAAAACCTAAGGAAAATCAATGAGTTTGGCCTCTTCGGGCCCTCCTGGAGGACCTCTTGGAGGCCTCTTGGGCCGTCTGGGAGGCCTCTGGGGGGCCGCCTTGGACTCTCTTGGGCCGTCTTGGAGGCCGTCTTGGACCATCGTGGGCGGACTTGGAGGCCATCTTGGACCATCTTGGAGGCTATCTTGGACCATCTTGGCCACCGAGCCATCGGACCATGTGTTCCCCGAATCGGTTTGGAAAGCCTTCGGGGAACACGTGGGCATCTTGAAGGTCATCTTGGCCGTCTTGGAGGCCTCTTGGGCGATCTTTCGGCGATCTCTGGGGGCTCTTGGGCCGTCTCAGGCCGTCGGAAGGCCGAAAAGAAGGACATGTCAAAATCCGTCAAAAACCTAAGGAAAGTCAATGTGTTTGGCCTCTTCTGGCCTTCCTGGATGCCCTCTTGGGGGCCTCTTGGGCCCTTTTGGGCCAGCTTCGAGCCAACTTCGGCCATCTTGGTGGGTTCCTGGCACGTCTGACGCCGTCGGGAGCAGTCAGGGGGGCCTTTCTGGGCCAACGGGGGACCCTCTTGGGGCGCTTCGGGGCCGTCTTGGAGGCCATCTTGGGCGTCTTGGAGGCCATCGTGGGCGTGTTGGAGGCCTCTTGGTGGGCCGTCTTGGGGCCCTCTTGGGGCCATCTTGGAGGCCACTTGGGCCGTCATGGGGCCCTCTTGGGAGCCTCTTGGGCGATCCTGGGGGCCTCTTGGGCCGTCTGGAGCCGTCGGAATGCTGAGAAGACGCAAATGCCAAAATTCTTCAAACACCTAAGGAAAATCAAGGATTTCGGCCTCTTCGGGCCCTCCTGGAGGACCTCTTGGAGGCCTCTTGGGCCGTCTGGGATGCCTCTGGGGGGCCTCTTGGGCCGTCTTGGACTCTCTTGGGCCGTCTTGGAGGCCGTCTTGGACCATCTTGGGCGGACTTGGAGGCCATCTTGGAGGCCATCTTGGGCCATCTTGGTCATCTTGGAGGCCATCTTGGAGCCGTCTGGGGCAGAAAATTGGGGAAGTGAGGTCCGTGGAAAAAATCCCGGGACCCCGGCGGGACGGGCCGAAACCCATTGGGAGAGTTCTTGTGGAACAGAACCAAAACCAAAACCGATAGGATTTAGCACGCCGGGCACCCCTTTGCTGAAGCAGAAGGGGGCGGCGGATGACGGAAAGCGCGCGTTAGCGTGCGGTCCGTTAGTCGGAAGAAATTGGATTTGGGGGAGTTCGAGGGGGGTGGCATCGCCAGGCCCGGATGACGGAAAGCGCGCGTTAGCGTACGGTCCGTTAGTCGGAAGAAATTGGATTTGGGGGAGTTCGAGGGGGGTGGCATCGCCAGACCCGGATCAAATTGCCCTCCCGCCTCGTTTTTTATTGAGTAGGGCGGCCTTCGGGGCTTAAAAACAGCGTTTCGCTCGAGACATAATCGGAAAACGCTTCTTGGGCGCTTCTTGGGCCGTCTTAGGCGCCTACTAAGACAGCCCAAGAAGCGGCCAAGACGGCGCACAAGACTGCCCAAGACGGCCCAAGAAGCGCCCAAGACGGCCCAAGAGCGCTCCAAGAGAGCCCAAGACCGCCCAAGGCGGCCCCAGGACGTCCCAAGAGGCCTCCACGACGCCCCAGGAGGCGCCCACGAGGCGTCCCAAGAGGGCCCCAAGAGGCCAAAATCATTGATTTTCTTGACGAACACGTGCATTTTTAGCATATACGGCATTTCGCTTTTCATGGCGTTGAAGACGGTCCAAGAGGCCCCCAAGACCGCCCCAAGACGGCCCAAGATGTTCCCAAGAGGCCCCCAAAATAGCCCAAGAGGGCGCCAACCGGGCCAAGAGGCGTCCAAGACTGTCCAAGGGGCCCCCAAGAGCGCCCCAAGAAGGCCCAAGAGGCCCCCAAGAAGGCCCCAAAACGGCCCAAGAGGGCGCCAAGACGGCCCAAGAGGCGCCAAGACGGCCCAAGACGGCCCCAGGACGGCCCCAAGAAGGTCCCAAGAGGCCCCCAAGAGAGCCCAAAGACGGCCGAAGGCAGCCTAGTCCCTTCACCCCCGCAGCCCAGAAGCCCCCAGGAGGCCCCAAGAGGCCCCCGAAAAGCCCCAAAAGGTCAGAGGCTCCCCAAGAGCCCCCCAAATACTCCCAAAGGCTCTTAGCACCGCGGCTCCCAAGAGCGAGCGGTGACGTAATCGAGCTGATAAGACCAAAGCTCCCAACCGAGAGCTGCGACGTAATAAGTTCATGACGCCAGGGCACAGGGACGGGCGGCAACGCGTGGACAACGAGCGGTCCACGCAAGGAAAACGCGGGGTTCTGGAAAGCTGGCAGCCCAAACGCGGAAAACGCAACGCGACCCGACCGCCCCCTCCAAAACAAGAAACGCACTCAAATAAAGCTCCGCGACTTTCCGAGGCTGAGATAGGACAAGAGCGAGGGGAAGGGAGTCAATAAGAGGTGTAAGAGCGGACGAGCCAGCGATCCCGTGCGCTCTGAAAGTAAGTGCGCTTTCCGTCCCCGTGCCAAGCAGGTGACGGAAAGAGCGAGGTACGAGCGAGTGACGTTGAGTAGGGGGCGAAGCCCTTCTAGGGGGGGGTCCAGGGGGGGTGCGAGGCGCAGACGCCTGGTCTAATAGCCCGTTTCCCTCGTATTTTTTCGAGTGAAGCGGCTCCCGGGCGGGTCCCATGGCCCGTTTCTTGCCCAGACGGGCCCAAGACGGCCCATAGGCCC
>CAUYUJ010010369.1:82500-98647 GCA_963575745.1 Prorocentrum cordatum | reverse complement strand
AATGGCCTTCGGCCCATCTCGCCACCGTGCCTGGATTGCGGGTATGAAGCCTGTTGGATGTTCGTTGGGATCTCGTGGGGAGGCCTCTCGGAGGCAGGTTTGAGGCCTCTTGGGGGCTCCTTTTGGGTCTGTTTTGGGCCGCCTGGTGGCCTCTTGGGGGCCTCTTGGGCGCATCCTGGGGGCCTCCTTGGGGGCCTCTTGGGGCGGAAGGCTCGGATTTACGGTTCGTGGTCCCTCTTTGGGGCCCCTTTCAGGGCCGTCTTGTGGGCGCCTATTGGGCCGTCTTGGGCACTTCTTTGACTGTCTCACGGCGATCTTAGGCCGTCTGGGGACCTTTTGGGAGGCCGCTTGGGGCGGTCTGGAGGGCCTCCAGGGCCGTCTGGGAGCGTCGGAGAGCAGAACAGGCGAGAACGCCAAATCCTTCGAAAGGGTCCGGGCCCCTGAAAGACTCCTCAGGACTAAGGATTGATTGAGGCTCCAGGGATTAGGCAAAGGACCCGAGGACACGCCCGCTCCGTGCCCAGAGGCACGGTGGCGGACTCCGACTACGCGGACGGCGGCGCAGGCATTTGCAAGATCCTCAGTGTGGACGTGGATGGCATGGCGGTCACCGAGGAGGGCTCGGTGGTCTTCAACGCCAACCACACCCAGTACATCAATGTGGCTGCCTTCTCCTCGTCGGCTGCTGTAGTCTGCTACCTGGACCACGCCGGCACGGACCACCTCACGTGCAGGTACCTCGATGTCGGTGGCAGCAGCATCGAGCCCAGCGAGCCCTATGCCGTCGACGATGTCGCAGTGGAGGTGTCCTTTTTGAGCGTCGCGAGCCTCACGCACGAGGTCGGCATCGTCTGCTGGTCTGAGCCGCTTAACGAGGTGAAGGACAGGGCCGGCGTCTGCAACAAGCTGACCCTGGGGCAGGCGGGGCAGATCGCGGTCGGAAGTAAGACGTATACCAGAGGCTCTGCGCCACTCCGCTGGCCCGCCGGGAGATGCGTTGAGCATGCCTGGACCACGTCGCTGAGGCCTCCTCCTGGGGCCTCCCAGGAGCTCCTCGGGGGGGGGGGGGGGGCACAAGCTTGCTCTCGCTCCGCCGGGGGGGGGGGGCACAAAGGTTGGGGGGAGCGTGGGGCCATGGGGGCCGATCAAGGGGGCGTCGCCTCGCGCGCGCGTGCGCCCCCTTGCGAGCGGGGGGCCGGCGTGCTTCGACCAGGCCTTCTCCACCTCGGACGTCACCGTGCAGGCCTTCTCCGAGACGAGCGCGGTGGTCTGCTGGAGCGCGCAGGGGGACGGCGACTGCGTGGCGCTGAGCCTCTCGGGCTCTGGCTCCCAGGACTTCGCCGTGGGCGCCATCGCCAGGTTCTTCAGCGGGGACTCCGAGGCGTTCAAGGGGCTGGTGCTGGTGAGGTTCACCGCGGCGCGCGGCCTCGTCTGCTGGGCGGACAAGGTGGCCAAGAACCGCGTGGACTGCAGGGCGCTGCTCGTCGACGGGTCTGCCCTCAGCTACGGGGAGGCGGGCGAGGTCACGGCCTTCCCGTCCCTGTACCTGACCGCGGACGCGCTCACCGAGGACGCCGCCCTGGTGTGCTACTCGGCCGACCCAGACGGCAGCGTCATCGATCCAGCAGGCTGAGCCGCACACCGTCCGCCCAGGGTAGTTCCCGGCCTCCCTGGTGCCCTCTCCTCTCTGGGGGCCCCCTCTCTCGTCCGCCGCTTCCTCCTTCTGGGATGGTCCTGGCACCCGCTGAGATGGTCGGGGGGTAAGGGCCTTCCCTGGGAGGGGAATCGGGGAGGGCAGAGGGCTTCCTCTCGAGCCGGCCCCCCCGCCCCCACGGGGTCGGCGGACTCGGAGAACTTCGACGGCAGGGGCACCTGCAACGTCGTGGGCCTGGTGGAGAACGGCTCCGCCGTCGGCGCCGGCCCCCCGAACGAGGTGAACTCGGGCACCACGCAGCACATGGCCGTGGCCAGCTTCGACGACCGCTCCGCCGAGCTGTGCTACTCGGACGGCGGCGCGGGCAGTGGCAACTGCAGAGCGCTCGGCATGGCGGAGACGACCACCTCCTCCACCACAGAGACGAGCACCTCGGCGACGAGTGCCACGACCGTCACCACGACCCCGCACACCACCACGGAGACCACCAGCTTGTCGGGCACCAGCACCACGTCCTGGCACACAACCACAGAGACGCTCACCACCACGTCGCCCCACACCACCACTGGAACCAACACCGCTGGCGCAGAGGGGCCGCAGGACTCGGGGAGCCGGGCACCGGACCTGCTGGGAGCCTGCGTGGCGCTGCTCGCGGCAGCGTCCGTCACGCTGGGCTGAGGCAGTGCTCCTCTTTGTGTCTTAGCGCTCTCACACGATGCCCTCCGGGCGGTAACAAAAGATTACCAGTCTGCCACACGCGCATCTAAGAATGGCACACCGCGAGCGGCAATGACCGCATCGCTCCCCGTTCGCCTCCGGCCCAGGATCTCGGGTACAAGTCCCCGCACCTCGGGCGGTCTGTCGCTCGGCTGCAGGAGACGCGCAGGCCCTGCGGACGAAGACTGCCAGCATCCCTCTTCCTTGCCCGCATCCCTCCTGCCTCCCTGCCTCCCTGCCCCCTGCGCAGGGCCCTCCGCATACACGGTCCCCACCCAGAGACTCGTGGTCGCCAGAGACATGCTGGCCGTGGCGCGTGCTCTCCAGGCTCCCTCGCCCTCGTCGTCCTCCCTCGGGAGCACGCGTGAGTCCGTGCGCACGCCATGCCCCTGCAAGCGCTCGCTTAAGATCCACTGTAGTCGTGAGCATCAAGCGGCTGTCACGTTTCTCCATGTTGAGGGGGGCGGTCATTGTCAATTCTAGACGCTTCGCGTATCCCCACCAGCGGGGGCTTTGGTGTGCGACTTTGGTGGCGCCACCCAGTGCACCAGCTTGGACCGTGTCGGGCACCCATGGCAGTCTCCCCAGTGTACCGACGTGTAACCTCCCTGGTCACACCCTGGCAGAGCGCCGCGCCATTTTGGCTGCGTCCCAACTGTGGTTGGTTAGTTCGCTGCAACTTACTTCACACCTGGTGACCGTGCTCCCTGGTTGTCGCACGCTTGCAGCTCCCTGGCAGCCCCGGCAGCCTGTAGCCCCCGCCCCCGGCACCTCTTGCAGCCCCGGCACTGAGGCTTCCCCCGGCGGTAGGTCCTGCTCTGCTCCGCGCTAGGTAATTAGGCCCCCGCGCGGCCCGCTCGGACCTTATTCGCCTCTGGCGCTCTCGCCTGCGGCTGCTAACCAGCCCATCCAGAAACGATGTCCAGGCGAGTTGAGGTGATCAGGGAAGTGCGGGAGCAAAGAGGTGGACGGCCGAACCGTGCGAAGGAGGGAGGAAGAGAAGAAGGAGGCCGGATGGATGGATGAGGGAGAGGGATGAAGAAGGATGAAGAATGATGAAATTGATGATGATGAAACTGATGGTGATGATGATGATGATGATGATGTTGATGATGATGATGATGATGATGATGATGATGATGATGATGATGATGATGATGATGATGATGATGTTGATGATGCTGATGATGATGGTGATGGATGATGATGATGATGGTGACATGGTGATGGTGATGATGCTGAGGATGAGGATGAGGATGAGGATGATGATGCGGATGGGAATGAGGAGGAGGAGGAGGAGGAGGAGGAGGAGGAGGAGGATGAGGAGGAGGAGGAATAATAAGAATAATAAGAGGAGCAGGAGGAAGGACGAGGAGGAGGAGGAGAGCGAACAAAAGGGCCAGAGGTCTCTTCGATGCCTCTCGGAGCCTCTTGGGGTATGGCTGAGGCGGTTCCTGGTGGCCTCTTGGGACGTCTTGGGGGTCTCGTAGCGGTCCTGGGGGGCTCTTGGGCGTCTTGGGTGCTTCGAGGGGGCCTCTTGGAGCGTCTGGGGGGGATCTCGGGTGCTTCGGAGATCCTCTTGAAACCTTTTGGGGCCTCTTGGGGGTCTCTTGGGAGCCTCTTGGAGGCCTCTTGGGGCCGTCTGGGCGAGTCTTGGGGCTATATTGGAGCGTTATTGAGAGCTTTACGTGCGTTTTTGGAATCATCGTGGAAGAGATCGATCAAACAAGAGGAGAGCTTGTTTTACCGTTCCCCCCCCAAGAGGCCAAATTGGGCCCCAAACCCTAGCACAACCAATGATGTGGGCTTCCTCGCCGAGGCCGTTTTGGACGCTCCAATGGGTCGCGGCTCCGCCCGTCCAGGCCCAGGGGAGGGGGCAGGGGGAAAGGTCAACACCCCCCCTGCCCGCAAGCCGTCTTGCTCACTCCCACCCGCCCTCCCAACACATACGTAGCACCCGAGCCTGGCCCGAGCCGCAGCATATGCAGCAGTCGTCTTAGGATGGGCAGCTACTGGGGGCGAGTCCGCCGCCGCCGCCGCCGCCTCCGCCGCCGCCGCCGCCCGCCGCCGCCGCCGCCGCGCCGCCGCCGCCGCCGCCGCTGTCCGCCCGCCGCCGCCGCCGCCGCCCCCGCTGCCGAATCGCCGCAGCCGCTGCCGCCGCAGCCGCTGCCGCCGCCGCCGCCGCCCTTCGCTTCCCCCGCCGCCGCCGCCCCCGCCGCCGCCGCCACCGCCGCCGCCACCGCCGCATCCGCTGCCCCCACCGCAGCCGCCGCAGCCGCCGCCGCCGCCAAGTGTACTTCGCATGTTTTTTGAAAAGGGATGGTGGGGGGGAGGCCGCATCGGGTTCGCTGCGCATGTTCCGAATTTGGAGACAGTGTGTTTTGTATGTTTTAACAAGGGATGGTGGGGGGGCGCATGGTCTCGGGTTGGCTCCCAGTCGCCTGGGGGAGGGGGCGTATACGAATAGGAAACAGTGGTCAAGCTACCCACCCGCCCGCAAGCCGTCTAGCTCATTTCCACCCGCCCTCCCAACACATAAGTAACGCCCCAGTCTCTGCGTGTTAAGCGGTCGTGTTTGGGTGGGCACCTACTGGGAACCAAAGCCGACCCCATGTCCGCGACGCTTGGGCGAGGTGCGCCATGCGTGCCAGGGGCGCCACGCGCGCCAGGCACCCCTGGGGCCCGAGCGTGCCAGGCACGCCTGGTGCGCCAGGTGCGCCACGTGCTCCGAGTGCGCCAGGTGCGCCGCACACTCCAGCCGCGCCAGGTGTGCCGCGTTCGGGGCACGTGCTGAGTGCGTCACGTGCGCCTGCGCACGTGACAGCACACATCGGGAAACGTGTCGGCCCCCGCCATCCTTGTCGAAAACCGATGCCCATCATTGTGTCTGGTGGGCCTGCGCACAGCAGGCCACGCGCCACCCCCTCCGCCGTCCCTGTCAAAAAAAAACCATTTTACAGTGATCGCGGAATGCCGCGCACGATCCAGATTTAGCCGCGAGGTGCATGTCGTATTGTTTTTGTCAGGGGTGGTAGCTCTGCGCGCAGCAGGGATATGCTTACACCCCCGCCGCCCCTTTCAAAAACCACACAAAGTGCTCGCGGGCCTCACGAACATGACTCAAGATTTTGTCCCGAAGTGTACTTTGTATTGTTTTTCACAGGGTGGTGGAGGGGGCCATATCGGGTTGGCCGCGCATGCTCCAAATGTGGAGGCAAAGTGCGGTTTGTATCATTTTTTGACAGGGATGGTGGGGGGCGGGTCGCCATGGTGTCCTCATGGTTCCTGGTTGGACGCCGGTCACTTGGGGGAGGGGGTGTGTATTAATATGGAACAGTGATAAACCCTTCCCCGAGAGGGAAGAAATGGGGTTGGAAGAGGAAACTCACTAGACCACCTACGCCCAGAGGGCTGGTGGAATTCGCGTCATCCCGCTCCCTAGTGAGGGGGCAAGGACCTCAACCGCGCTTCCTTACGCAGCTTATGATCAGTCCTGCAATACTTGGACTCTGGTGACGGATCCCCAACCGGCGCTGTCGCGTGGGAGGTCATCATGGGATCGGCACCCAGAACCCCAGGCTTCAAATGTGCCCCAAGATGCAACAAGGCCGCAATATATTGTTACAGGGACGAGCCGCAATATAACCCAGAGGGCCCAAGACGCACTCGATGGGCCCAGAGATATCCCTAGAAGGCCCCAAGAGCCCCCTTTCAGACGTCGCCAAGAGACCACAGGATGCCCCAATAGGTAAGCCTCCACAGGCTTCAACAAGACGCCAGGACCCCCCAGCACGAAGGTTAATCTACAACAACTTCCCGTCAACTGCTGAGCGGTGGGCTGGGAATGATTACGTACCTTCTTCATCCTCCCCGTGGCAGTTTTTCTGTTCGATCGAGGGTAACGGTTCTCTCTCGTGGGATTTCGGCAGGGCCCGCCGCCTAGACATCCAGCACCAGTGTCTGCGCAGGATGTCTTTTTTGAGCCGCGCGTGCTCGGCGGTGCTGCTGACGGTCGGCGTGAGCGCGTTCCCCGTGTACGATGTGGACGGTGGTGAGCCGTTGGCAGTGAACCCGTCGCGCGGCACCGCCTTCAGCTCGGTGAGCAAGCTGGATGCCTCCCGGCTGATCGAGTGCTATCTAATGGCCTTCGGCCCATCTCGCCACCGTGCCTGGATTGCGGGTATGAAGCCTGTTGGATGTTCGTTGGGATCTCGTGGGGAGGCCTCTCGGAGGCAGGTTTGAGGCCTCTTGGGGGCTCCTTTTGGGTCTGTTTTGGGCCGCCTGGTGGCCTCTTGGGGGCCTCTTGGGCGCATCCTGGGGGCCTCCTTGGGGGCCTCTTGGGGCGGAAGGCTCGGATTTACGGTTCGTGGTCCCTCTTTGGGGCCCCTTTCAGGGCCGTCTTGTGGGCGCCTATTGGGCCGTCTTGGGCACTTCTTTGACTGTCTCACGGCGATCTTAGGCCGTCTGGGGACCTTTTGGGAGGCCGCTTGGGGCGGTCTGGAGGGCCTCCAGGGCCGTCTGGGAGCGTCGGAGAGCAGAACAGGCGAGAACGCCAAATCCTTCGAAAGGGTCCGGGCCCCTGAAAGACTCCTCAGGACTAAGGATTGATTGAGGCTCCAGGGATTAGGCAAAGGACCCGAGGACACGCCCGCTCCGTGCCCAGAGGCACGGTGGCGGACTCCGACTACGCGGACGGCGGCGCAGGCATTTGCAAGATCCTCAGTGTGGACGTGGATGGCATGGCGGTCACCGAGGAGGGCTCGGTGGTCTTCAACGCCAACCACACCCAGTACATCAATGTGGCTGCCTTCTCCTCGTCGGCTGCTGTAGTCTGCTACCTGGACCACGCCGGCACGGACCACCTCACGTGCAGGTACCTCGATGTCGGTGGCAGCAGCATCGAGCCCAGCGAGCCCTATGCCGTCGACGATGTCGCAGTGGAGGTGTCCTTTTTGAGCGTCGCGAGCCTCACGCACGAGGTCGGCATCGTCTGCTGGTCTGAGCCGCTTAACGAGGTGAAGGACAGGGCCGGCGTCTGCAACAAGCTGACCCTGGGGCAGGCGGGGCAGATCGCGGTCGGAAGTAAGACGTATACCAGAGGCTCTGCGCCACTCCGCTGGCCCGCCGGGAGATGCGTTGAGCATGCCTGGACCACGTCGCTGAGGCCTCCTCCTGGGGCCTCCCAGGAGCTCCTCGGGGGGGGGGGGGGGGCACAAGCTTGCTCTCGCTCCGCCGGGGGGGGGGGGCACAAAGGTTGGGGGGAGCGTGGGGCCATGGGGGCCGATCAAGGGGGCGTCGCCTCGCGCGCGCGTGCGCCCCCTTGCGAGCGGGGGGCCGGCGTGCTTCGACCAGGCCTTCTCCACCTCGGACGTCACCGTGCAGGCCTTCTCCGAGACGAGCGCGGTGGTCTGCTGGAGCGCGCAGGGGGACGGCGACTGCGTGGCGCTGAGCCTCTCGGGCTCTGGCTCCCAGGACTTCGCCGTGGGCGCCATCGCCAGGTTCTTCAGCGGGGACTCCGAGGCGTTCAAGGGGCTGGTGCTGGTGAGGTTCACCGCGGCGCGCGGCCTCGTCTGCTGGGCGGACAAGGTGGCCAAGAACCGCGTGGACTGCAGGGCGCTGCTCGTCGACGGGTCTGCCCTCAGCTACGGGGAGGCGGGCGAGGTCACGGCCTTCCCGTCCCTGTACCTGACCGCGGACGCGCTCACCGAGGACGCCGCCCTGGTGTGCTACTCGGCCGACCCAGACGGCAGCGTCATCGATCCAGCAGGCTGAGCCGCACACCGTCCGCCCAGGGAGTCCTGGGCCTCCCTGGGGCCCTCTCTGGGGGCCCCCTCTCTCGTGGCCGCCGCTGCGCCTTCTGGGGGGTCCTGGGGACCTCCACCCCTCGGGGGGAAGGGCCTTCCTGGGGAGGGCAGCGGGGAGGGCAGGCGTCTCTCGCGCCGGCCACCCCCACGGGGTCGGCGGACTCGGAGAACTTCGACGGCAGGGGCACCTGCAACGTCGTGGGCCTGGTGGAGAACGGCTCCGCCGTCGGCGCCGGCCCCCCGAACGAGGTGAACTCGGGCACCACGCAGCACATGGCCGTGGCCAGCTTCGACGACCGCTCCGCCGTGCTGTGCTACTCGGACGGCGGCGCGGGCAGTGGCAACTGCAGAGCGCTCGGCATGGCGGAGACGACCACCTCCTCCACCACAGAGACGAGCACCTCGGCGACGAGTGCCACGACCGTCACCACGACCCCGCACACCACCACGGAGACCACCAGCTTGTCGGGCACCAGCACCACGTCCTGGCACACAACCACAGAGACGCTCACCACCACGTCGCCCCACACCACCACTGGAACCAACACCGCTGGCGCAGAGGGGCCGCAGGATTCGGGGAGCCGGGCACCGGACCTGCTGGGAGCCTGCGTGGCGCTGCTCGCGGCAGCGTCCGTCACGCTGGGCTGAGGCAGTGCTCCTCTTTGTGTCTTAGCGCTCTCACACGATGCCCTCCGGGCGGTAACAAAAGATTACCAGTCTGCCACACGCGCATCTAAGAATGGCACACCGCGAGCGGCAATGACCGCATCGCTCCCCGTTCGCCTCCAGCCCAGGATCTCGGGTACAAGTCCCCGCACCTCGGACGGTCTGTCGCTCGGTTGAAGAAGGCGCGCAGGCCCTGCAGAACAGGACTGCCAGCATCCCTCTTCCCTGCCGGCATCCCTCCTGCCTCCCTGCCTCCCTGCCCCCTGCGCAGGGCTCTCCGCACGCACGGTGCTCACCCGGAGACTCGTGGTCGCCAGAGACATGCTGGCCGTGGCGCGTGCTCTCCCGGCTCCCTCGTCCTCGTCGTCGTCCCTCGGGAGCACGCGTGAGTCCGTGCGCACGTATCACATGGTCCAGCTCACGAACTTCCCTGCCGAGGCCACTGCCTCACCCACGCCATGCCACTGCAAGCGCTCGTTTAAGATCCACTGTAGTCGTGAGAATCAAGCGGCTGTCACGTTTCGTCATGTTGAGGGGGGCCAGCTCACGAACTTCCCTGCTGACCTTCCCCACGCCATGTCCCAGTGGACGTGGGCGGGCTTCCTGGCGGCCAATCGGCGGAGCGCGCATGGCCCTGGCGCTCGCTTGCTCCCCTCGCCCTCCCAGGTTCGCTCCGATCCGAGCGATCCGGTTCGGTGTTCTTGTGATCCGGTGCGGCCCGATCGTCGCACGGCGCCGCTGAGCATCGCGCGGCCGATGCGGCTCGAGTCTGGCTCCCGTGCCGAAGCGGCCCGATGCGGCGCACATCCTTTCTCGATCCGAGTTCCCGATTCGATGCTGCTTGACCCTGTCCTCCCATGGGGCCCCGCTGCGGGGAGGTCGCAACCGGCGGCGATTTGCGTGTGCTCCGTCTGCTGGACCGACGGGCCCTTCCCCGGCGGCGTGGTGGACGTGCATTCTGGCAGGCCACTGGGCGCCTTGCTTCCCGATCGCTCTTCCTCCCTCCTGCTTTCGAGGAGGAGGAGCAGGAGCAGGAGCAGGAGCAGGAGCAGTAGGAACAGTAGGAGCAGGAGGAAGAGCAGGAGGAAGAGCAGGAGGAAGAGCAGGAGGAGGAGGAGGAGGAGGAGGAGGAGGAGGAGGAGGAGGAGGAGGAGGAGGAGGAGGAGGGAGGAGGAGAGGGAGGAGGAGAACGCTACAGCACACTGGCTTAAGTTCGTGCAGCGCCAAAGGAGGAGGAGGAGGAGGAGGAGGAGGAGGAGGAGGTTAGCAGTTACCTGTTGTTTTTCGGGCCCCCCTGGGGGGCTCGCGGTGCCGCGGTCGTGTCCGTCTCGAGGTCTTGGTCGGAATGCGCTTCGGGAGAGGCCCTGGGAGGGGGGAGGGGATCTGGCAGGAGTGGCCGAGGCTCCAGGCGTCGTGAGAACACGTGGGCGAGGGAGTAAGAGCGGGGTCGACTGCGCCGCCATTGGCGAAGCAAGTTGCCCGCGTAGCTTCGCGAGGAAGCGCCCTCGTCTCCATGGTGGCGTGCGGCGCCGGCGGCCCGCTGAAGCCGCGGCGTAGGGTCGCCATGCCATCTCGCGTAGGACCCGTTCCTGATTGTCGCTCGCATGTTTTTTAGTGTTGCGCGATTTCGGATTCGGGTGGCGATTGTTCGGAAATCGATCGGCCCACAAAAGAGGCTCCGCGTGGCAGAAACCGGCCGCTGGGCACGGGGTCGGGAGCACTGGGGCTCACATTTTGGAGCAGAAATTAGGCGCCAGGGATCTGGTGTCCGCCAGTGGTCTTTTAGACAGGCTGTTGGGAGGACTACATCCCACCGCCGAAATACTTATGTCGTGACTTTGAGTGTTATTGCGACTCTCAGGTCAGTCATCCCAGACTTGCTCACTCCTCATCCTCGTCCTCGTCCTCGTCATCATCCTCAGCATCCGCCTCGAGCGTATTACACAGCGCTCACATCTATACCCCTGGGTGGGTGTATGTGCGGCTGTTTTTGCGCTGTCATGTGCGCGCATGTGCGCGGCATGTGCCAGTCATGTGCCAGGCCTGTGCGGCCCTTCTTGGATGGACTTCCTACTGTGCACGTCGTGCCCGGGCATGTGCGGGGGGCATGTGCGCTGTGTTTTGATGTATCCATCATACTCAAACCTCGGAGGTGTCCTGCCCCATGGTCGTCTGGTCACCTTGACCAGCGACATCCTCGCCACTCTGGTTTCCAAGATGCTCTGCCCCATGGTGGTCTGGCCAAGCTTGCCTGAGACATCCTCGCAACTCTGGGTTGCGAAATGCCCCGAGCTCAGGTGGTCAGGCCACTATCGCCTGCGACATCTCTGCGGCATGTGCGGGCATGTGCGTCTATGCTTTCAGAGTTTTGTTTGACCGTGCATTCGACTGTGCGTCGGACGGTGTGGCATGTGCGCGCATGTGCGGCAATGCTGTTGAGGTTTTTGTATATTTGCTTGGGCATGTGCATGCGACTGTGCGGCATGTGCCTGCATGTGCGGCCCCTTCTGGACCACAACTGCAAAGTGAACGCTATAGAAATGAGCGCTATAGAAGTGAGTCCGGCGTACATTTCTGGAGTACCACCATCAGCAACAGCACCATCATCAACATTTGCATCATCAACAACACCACCACCACCCTCCTCCTCCTCCTCCTCCTCCTCATTGTGGTGGTGTTTTGTATAGATGCTGGATCGAGCTGGATTTGGTTGTGCAAGTTGCGTCATGGCGCGGTGTCACAAGCCGCTTGAAAAAAAAACAAAAACAAAAAAAAAAAAAAAAAAAAAAAAGAGCTCAAGGTGGGGGAGACGTGGGAAGCGTTCGTAGCGGACAGGCTGCCGCAGAAGCTAGACGACGCCACCAAGGACAACCATTACAAGTTCTACGGCGCCGCCCAGAAGATGAGTCCAAAGGAGCTCCTCGAGCTGATCCCACTGTTCTTCTCGATGACGCATAAGCTCGACGGATGCGCACTGATCGCAAGGTGCCAGTGGACGCGTGGGAAACTGCTGGGAGGAAAGCCTTCGGCGCAGAAAATATCGAAGGACGACGAGGAGAACCTTTACAGCGCCATGAAGGTCGCCTTGAAGGAGTTGAATAACGAGGACACATTCGACCCAGAGGAGGTGGAAACGAAAAGGCTCAACAAGCGTCAGCAGGTACGAGACAGCACGAAGACCCTGCCGGATGGTACCGGGATTTTCGAAAAGTGCGCCAAGTCCGAGGAGGCGGCCAGCTGCAGCGGCCGCAAGTGAGAGAGCTCGTTGACAACGCCAAGAGGTGCATTTGCGAGGATCTTTCGGAGTGCGACTGTAGGCAGGCAGGGCGGGCAGACTCAGTGGGACCATCACTAGCGGGGCCATCTCGGCGTGAGGACCCTCAAGAGACTGCCCGCACGGACAACGTCTTGGGAATTGTTCCCAACCGTCCTGTGGCGCCGGGTCCTCGTTTTGAAGAGACGGTGCCCCGCGTCTCCTCCCGCTGCCCCCTCCCTCCTCCCTCCTCCCCCTCCTTGCCTCTGCTCTCGGCACACCCCTCGCACGTTTCGTAGCCCCATGGGGAGCTCCACCGAAGGCCCCAGTGGTTGCTCCCGCACGCGGTTCCCCCACCCAGGGCAGCGCTTCGTGGCACCGTAGGGAGCTCCACCGACGGCCCCAGTGGCTGCTCTCGCATGCGGTTCCCCCACCCAGGGCAGCGCTTCGTGGCCCCATAGGGAGCTCCACCGAAGGCCCCAGTGGCTGCTCTCGCATGCGGTTCCCCCAGCCAGGGCAGCGTTTCGTGGCCCCATGGGGGATTCCACCGAAGGCCCCAGTGGTTGCTATCGCAAGCGGTCCCCCCGCCCAGGGCAGCGCTTCGTGGCCCCGTAGGGAGCTCCACCGAAGGCCCCAGTGGCTGCTCTCGCATGCGGTTCCCCCTGCCCAGGGCAGCGTTTTGTAGCCCCATAGGGAGCTCCACCGGAGGTCCCAGTGGTTGCTATCGCATGCGCCCCCCCCACCCAGGGCAGCGCTTCGTGGCCCCATGGGAAGCTCCACCGAAGGCCCCCGTGGCGCAATTCGCATGCGGTTCCCCCACCCAGGGCAGCGCTTCGTGGCACCGTAGGGGGCTCCACCGAAGGCCCCAGTGGCTGCTCTCGCATGCGGTTCCCCCACCCAGGGCAGCGCTTCGTGGCCCCATAGGGGGCTCCACCGAAGGCCCCAGTGGCTGCTCTCGCATGCGGTTCCCCCGCCCAGGGCAGCGCTTCGTGGCCCCATAGGGAGCTCCACCGAAGGCCCCAGTGGCTTTCGTGGCCCCATAGGGAGCTCCGCCGAAGGCCCCAGTGGCCGCTCTCGCATGCGGTTCCCCCACCCAGGGCAGCGTTTCGTGGCACCGTAGGGAGCTCCACCGAAGGCCCCAGTGGCTGCTCTCGCATGCGGTTTCCCTGCCCAGGGCGGCGCTTCGTGGCCCCATAGGGAGCCCCACCGAAGGCCCCAGAGGCTGCTCTCGCATGCGGTTCCCCCTACCCAGGGCAGCGCTTCGTGGCCCCATAGGCAGCTCCACCGAAGGCCCCAGTGGCTGCTCTCGCATGCGGTTCCCCCGCCCAGGGCAGCGTTTCGTGGCCCCATAGGGAGCTCCACCGAAGGCCCCAGTGGCTGCTCTCGCATGCGGTTCCCCCACCCAGGGCAGCGCTTCGTGGCCCCATAGGGAGCCCCACCGAAGGCCCCAGTGGCGCAGTTCGCATGCGGTTCCCCCACCCAGGGCAGCGCTTCGTGGCACCGTAGGGAACTCCACCGACGGCCCCAGTGGCTGCTCTCGCATGCGGTCCCCCCACCCAGGGCAGCGCTTCGTGGCCCCATTGGGAGTTCCACCGGAGGCCCCAGTGGCTGCTCTCGCACGCGGCCCCCCCGCCCAGGGCAGCGCTTCGTGGCCCCATGGGAAGCTCCACCGAAGGCCCCCGTGGCGCAGTTCGCATGCGGTTCCCCCACCCAGGGCAGCGCTTCGTGGCCCCATGGGGAGCTCCACCGAAGCGTGGCGCAGTTCGCATGCGGTTCCCCCTGCCCAGGGCAGCGCTTCGTGGCCCCATAGGGAGCTCCACCGAAGGCCCCAGTGGCGCAGTTCGCATGCGGTTCCCCCGCCCATGGCAGCGTTCCGTGGCCCCATATGGAGCTCCACCGAAGGCCCGCCCCAGTGGCGCAGTTCGCATGCGGCTCCCCCGCCCAAGGCAGCGCATCGTGGCCCCATAGGGAGGCCCACCGAAAACGGCACCCACAACGCGTTACGAACAATTGTTTCTGGTTGGATCCTTCGCCAGGGTTTTTTTTTTGGAGCGCCGACAGGCGCACTACTGCGGGGAGCGAAGAATGGGAAACAAGGCCACCTGAGCGCTTCCCCGATGGCCCCGCCTCCAAGAGACCGTGATTATCAGCATGCTTTTCCTTGCCTGCACTTCGAGCGGGAGCAGTGGGGTACTACTGCAGGGTATCAGGGTACAGATGCGACAATGCATGGGGCAACTATTGGCCACTTCGCTATGGGAAGGAAGTGAGCCGAGAGAGAGAGAGAGAGAGAGAGAACAACAAAAGGGAAAGAGATACTATGATAGCGTAAAACCAGTAGGATAATTGGGTTCCCCAACAAAAGTTTGGAAAGCGTGGGCCTCCCGATTCTCCTCCTCTTCTCCTTTTGGGTGGTCGTGTCGTCGCCTCTTCCCCCCTAGCTTGGGAGCCCTGCTCGCCCAGCGCGTCCCCAATTCCACGGGCGCGCGGAAGGACCAACAGTTGCTCCCCCCGCACTGACCCTCAGGGACTCGTACTCACACGGTAGCGAGCCTCCCTTACGGGGCCACTTCGGAGCTCATTGTTTGAAGCTTCGGGTTATGCCCTCTCCTCTGCCGGTCTTAGTGAGAAGCCAGGGCCGTTGCACAACCACGTCGCAGGGCATTTTGCCAGATGCGCGCAAGGCACCAGTGTAGGTGTGTTGACGTTGACCCCCTTTTTGCGGATGTCCTGTTCTGTCCTGTCCTCCTCGTCATCATCATATCACTATACATCAACACTCGTACACCATCGTTTTATCATCATGACAGCATCGTCAACGTCACCATTGTCATCATCACCACCATCATCACCACCATCATCCTTATATCCATATGAGTAGTACTAGTTATACCAACTACGATCGTAACGATAAGCATAATACCAAAAATGATACCAGCAACAATCATTACCATCAGCATCATCATCGTCATCATCATCAGCAGCACCGCCACCATCACCATCGTCATCGTGATCGTATTACCCCCGTATCCATCCGCATCCTCTTCCCCGTCTTCACCCTCATTTTCAGACACGCCCGGATGCTAAGGGAAAGGTGCGATAAGGACGAAGACAGCGAATATAATGACAGCGAGAGTTTGCCAGTTGGTTGGCTGGCACGATGTTTGGTTGGTTGGATGCTTGTTTTTTTTGTTGGCGGGTTCGGAGCGCGGAATTATTTTTTAGACAAGAAGTCGTGCAAACGGAAATACAAATATATGATGTTGTCCCCGGTTCTGTGGCAGCGCGGGTCCATTCCTCTTTCGAAGGACCGTGGCCTTGGAAACGCGAGTCCAATGTTATGTTCGAGGGACCGTGGCCTCGGGGGTGTGGGTCATTGTTCGTGACGAGCGATCGTGTCTTCGGAAGCGTGAGCCCATATCCTGTTTAAGCAGGATTGTGACCTGTTTGGAGTGCGGCCCCCATGTTTTGTTGACTCGTGTGTGGCCTCGGGACCGCGGGTCCACAGTTTGTTTGTACAGGTCATGGCGTGGACCCCAGAACGCGGGCCCATCGTTTTTGACGAGGGTCTTGGCCGCGAAAGCGCGGGGCCACAGTTTGCTCATGAGGGGGTCTTTGCCCCGGGAGCGCAGACTTTCCTTAACGACTTGTTTGCAAAGTTCTGTATCCCTCCCATGGACTGAGTGGGTCTCAGAGCGTGAATTACCTACCCCGCTTTCGCTTCCAGGCAAAACCAGGTCATACCACGCGCCTCCTCGTCAAGCGGCCTGAGCAGTACAGGCCTTTGGCATCGCTTGGTATCCCTTGGAAGCGAGGGTGGTCAAAAGCGAGGTAGGTGTGTTTGCCCCCTAGAGTCGCCAGATCCGGGATCGGTGGGGCGACGTGGCCTCCCGTTGCTTCCCTTCTGGTTGGGGGACGTGTGGCATCCGTGCCAATATTCGTATTAGTAGTTGGTGGCCTTCGGCCCATCCCGCCACCACGCCCAGGTTGTAGGTCGGAGGCCTCTTGGATGAATGCGGGGATTTCTCGGGAGGCCTCACGGACGCCTCTTGG
>CAUYUJ010010369.1:72500-77500 GCA_963575745.1 Prorocentrum cordatum | reverse complement strand
CCCCGAGGTGGCGGAGGGCCCGTCTGGCCGTGCCTGCTGCCGCGAGGCGGTCTGCACCTCCTCCCGCGGCGCCCCTGGCCGGCGGCGCCTGCCCCCGCGCCGGCGCGGCGCCCCCCCCGCCGCCGTTGACCTGAGATCGACCGCCGTGGCAGAACGTGTCATGCAGCGCTTGGCTCTGCCCGACCAGCTTTTGGGGGAGCCTCGGTACAAAATATCGGACTCTCGTCAGAAGCCGGGCAGCAGATGCAGGAGGCCGGGAGAACTTTGGGAGGTCTTTTCATTGATCGTTTGGTCTGGCTCGGTGGCGAGGGCAAGGGTTCAGACCTTCCTTGGGAAACTCGGTGAGCGCGCCGGCGCGAGACACTTATCGCAGGCCTCGAGATTGACACCAACACCAATATCGGCGGCTTGCCTCCACCGAGGGATGAGGATTCCGGTCCCGGTGATGGTGGTAATCTTTTGGCATCCAAGGTGGCCGAAATATTACCGCCAACACCGAACTCTAGGACCATCTTCCCCCTTGTGGAGGCACCCCCCTGTGTTGGTGTTGGTGCCAATTTCCAGGCCTCCAAGCTTGGGCGGGAGCGGAGGCGTCAGGATTTCAGCAGGTGGCCCGAGCTCGGCGGCCGCGCCCGGAGCAGAGCGTGCGCGCCTCCGGGCGCGTGCGAGCGGGGAGGAGCCGAACGTGGGCGCGAGGAGCGTCAGAGCCCGACGTCTGACGACGTGAGGCGACTCACTCCGTCGTGGCAAAGATCAGGAGGGAACAAAAGCACACAGACTCAATGAACCCTCGATTCCCCAGAACACATGCGAAAAAATATGGGAAGTGGGGGGGAAGACAGAAACCCAGAAGGTATGGGAAAAGATGGGGCATCTTTTTATCTCTGTGTGTATTCGTTTGTGTGCTTGTGGGCCCCTTCCGTGGGGGCGACTCCCCCCGCCGTGACGAAGAGCACTGCCAGCGCTTCTCCATCCTCTGTAATTGTCGAGCCGGATCGGTCCCCGCGGGCCCCGGTGCCCGACGCGGGGCAGAGCTGCCCGTCCTCTTTGCGGCGGCGCCCAGATGTCAGGGTCGGGGGCCGCGGCAGTACACCTCAGGCGATGCTTAAGAAAACTTAAATTTTCGGCCAGAGTCTCGATTATTCTTAACGTTTCAATGGAAATCCTAAGATCTTGATAGAAATCTTGGGTTTTTGTTCAAGTTCTGAGACTATGAATTTCTTAACCCATGATTTCTTAAGCATTTCGCAGGGTGTATCCCCTGAGGCAAGAAGCGGCCGACTCAGGGGCAGCCGGGGGCACCGGCAGCGCCGCTTCGGGGAGGCTCCTGTCCAACCCCTGCTTGGGGGGGGGGGGGGGCCGACCAGCAGCACCTCCTCGAGGACCTCAGAGCGGCTCAGGAGGCCAGCGGAACCGTGCGGGCACCTTTCGGAAGATTCCGCAAGACTCGGCATCGCTCGTGTAAGTTCATTTTTCTCGGGGAGGGCCATCGAGGAGGCTTTGGGTGTTATCTTGCGAACAAGCGCACGCGCGAAACCGAAGAGTGCACAGGGAGTGGACGTCCGAGCGATGGCAAGGTCACCTTCTGGGGCACGAAGGCAAGCGCGCGTGGCGCGTCGCGTCCCGTGCTGGAGAGCTGCCCTCTTCTTGCAGGCGGCCTTCCGCGAGAGGCGCGAGGCGCGCCTCGCGGAGCGCTCTACGCGGAGCCGGGCTTGGCATCGCTCGGACGTGTACACTGTTCTCGAGAATACAAGATTTAGGAGGGGAAAAACACACACAGACACAATTAATCGTCGATTCCCAGGAAAATGTAGGAAAATATGGGAAGTGGGGGGAAGACAAAAACCCAGAAAATATAAGAACATATTGGGAATCTTTCTATTTGTGTGTATTTATTTGTGTGTCCTGGGGCCCCTTCAAAGATTGATTTACCCAAGAACTGAGTTTCTGTCGAATCTGCGACAAAGAAACGCAGAATGCTCCGTAGATCTACGGACACTAGTTTCATCACCTTGCACTGCTGCGGCCCGAAGTTGCCGGTGGCCGCGCAGCTCCCCACAGGTGTGGTGGGTTCTTCTTGCTCAGGTCTTTCGAGGGCTTGCAGTTACCTCTCGAGTTTAAGAAGTACGCCTACTCCAGATTTCGTAGTAAAGGGAGGGGGGTCTCATTTCGGGGGGGGTCTCTTCCAGGCTATCTTGGAGGGCCTGGTGGGTCTGGGGACGATGTTTTGGAGGGTTCTCCCACGGGGGAGGTCTGAAATGGCTTGTCTTGGAGGGTCCAGACCCCCTCCCTTTTATTACGAAGTCTGGAGTACTTGTGCACAGTGGAGGCGCATTTGAAGGACAGCTGGTTCCTCCCTTCGTCCTTCCGAACGGACACGATTAGAAACTTGGGCACCAACGCCACTCTCGGAGGCATTCGGAGGGTTTCGATCCACAGCGCGAGGCTCAGTGCGGCGTCGTCGAGAGCCAGGAGGCTCAAGAGCATCCCGTCGGCGGGGACGGACATCAGCATGACCCACCGCATGGGGCCCACGGCAGCGGCTTTCTGGGGTACCACCGTACCGTGTCTTGAGCCATCTTGGAGGCCATCGTGGGATTTCTTGGGCCCTCCTGGAGCCATATTCGGCCATCTTGGACGCTCTACTCCCTCGCGGAACGCCCCGCCCAGACATAGGGGGAGGAGGTACGGGGAGGGGTCAAGTTACCCCCTCCCCGCCCGCAAGCCGTCTCGCTTACTCCCCCCCGCCCTCCCAACACATACGTAGCACCCGAGTCTGGCCCGAGCCTCAGCATATTCAGCAGTCGTCTTGGGATGGGCAGCTACTGGGGGCCAATCCGCCGCCGCCGCCGCCGCCGCCGCCGCCGCCGCCGCCGCCGCCGCCCCCCGCTGCCAAACCGCCGCCGCAGCCGCAGCCGCTGTCGCCACCGCTACCGCCGCCGCCGCAGCCGCCGCCGCCGCCGCCGCAGCCGCCGCCGCCGCCGCCGCCGCCGCCCGCCGCCGCCCCCCGTTGCCAAACCGCCGCCGCAGCCGCTGCCGCCACCGCCGCCGCCGCCGCCCCCGCCCCCGCCCCCGCCGCCGCCCCCGCCGCCGCCGCCGCCGCCGCCGCCGCAGCCGCCGCAGCCGCCGCAGCCGCCGCCACCGCCGCCGCAGCCGCCGCCGCCGCCACGTGTGCTCTGTATTGTTTTTTGACAGGGATGTTGGGGGGGGCGCATCGGGTTGGCTGCGCATGTTCCGAATTTGGAGGCAGAGTGTGTGTTTGTATTGTTTTTTACAAGGGATGGTGGGGGGGGTTGGCATGGACCCTGGTTGGCCCCCGGTCGGCTGGGGGAGGGGGTGTTTATTAATAGGGAACAGTGATAAACCCCTCCCCGAAGGGGAAAAAGAGGTTCGAAGAGGAAAAACCCTAAACCACCGCTTGCCCAAGGCTGGGGGATTGAGGGTTTCAGGCGTCTTTCGCCCTGTTCGTTTCAGGAGTCTCAGGAGCGTCCCCGCAACGGGCTCCTAGAGACCACAATCGACGAACAGATCTCGAACATCAAGGGTCGACGAACATCGACGACAGACAAATCATGGGCCCTTTGGGTCGATACCCCCCCGAACAAGTGCGGTAGGTTATCGCCACGTTGGCGCAGCGACAACCTTGGCGCGTGCGTTCACAGTTGAACGCCAAAAGCCTGGAATCAGCCGGCATCCAACGATCTGCGCAATTGGAAGCCACGATCGTTCAATGTTACACGGTCCGCGCGGTGTCAGAGACCAGCGCCGACGTCGCCTTTGCATTCCTCATTGACGCATTAGAAATTTGCGGTGCGTGTTCCCTGGGAGCAGCTAGAACCTAAGCGCGCGCGCGAAACGCGCGCGTGGTTGTGGTATACATGTGAATATGTGCACACACATGTTCGTTTGTACGTATGTACGTGTGCATGCATGTATGCATGTATGCAGGTATGCATGCATGTATGCATGCATGCATACATGTATGTACGTCTGTATATGTGCATGCCTGTATGTACGTACGTATGTGCATATGTGTGCGTATGTATGCATGCATGCATGCATGCATGCATGCATGCATGCATGCATGCATGCATGCATGTATGTATGTATGTATGTATGTATGTATGTATGTATGTATGTATGTATGTATGTGTATATGTGCATGCATTCATGTATGCATGCATGTATGTGTGTATGTGTGTATGGGTGTCTGTCTGTCTGTCTGCCTGCCTGTATGTATGTATGTATGTGTACGTATGCATGCATGCATTTATGTATGTGTATATATATATATATATATATGTGTTGATATGTGTGCGTATACTCTTGTATGTGTGCATGCTTGCATGCATGTATGAATGTATGCAGTGATGTGTAGTCCAGTGTCTCGTATGTATTGTGTGCATGCGTGCATGAAATAATGAAGGCATGTATGTTTGCATGTAGGAATGTGGGTTTGTACGCATGTATGCATGCATGTATACATGTACGCATGTATGTATGTATACCATGCATGGTATGTATGGTATGTATGTAATGCGTGCATGTAATGTTTGTATGCGTGCATGTATGTATGTATATATGCATGTATGTTGGTATGCATGTATGCACGTATGTATGATGCATATAGATGCCGGTAGGTAGGTAGGTAGGCTGGTCGGTATGTGTGTATATATATATATATGGGACGAGGCACCCTTGCCGGCCCAGGGACCATGGGGGGGCATGGTGGGACAGGGCCTCCGGGAGAGCTGACAGACGGCCCAAGGTGATCCTGAAACGTGATCAAAGGGCCTCAAGAGGCATCGAAACGGCTTAAGAACGCTCCAAGACCTTCAAGAGGCCTCCAACAGGCCTACCAAAATGCGTCCAAGAGGACAAAACCTCAAAATATTCGCAAAAGCATTTTCTCGTTTTTCCGACGCTCCAAAGCAGCCCAATAAGCCCCGAAGACCGCCTTACGCAGCCCATGGAGACCCCAAAAGGCTCCAAGACAGCCC
>CAUYUJ010010369.1:35000-67500 GCA_963575745.1 Prorocentrum cordatum | reverse complement strand
GCGCGCGCCAGAAGTGCGCGCGCGGCCGCTCCAGCAGCTGCCGCCAGGTCCGGGGGGCGGACAGCGCCGCCCGCACCCCTTTGCTGCCGGTCTGTGCTGCTGTCGTTGCCCGCGCTCCTTGCCCTGCCCTTCCCCCCCCCCCATCGCAGGCCTAGAGGTTGACACCAACACCAATATCGGCGTTGTGCCTCCAGCGACGTACGAAGATCCCGATCTCGGTGATGGTGGCAATATTCTGGCTTCCAAGGTGACCTAACTATTACCACCAACACCGAACTCGAGGATCATCTTTCCCATGTGGAGGCAGCCCCCTTGTGTTGGTGTTGGTGCCCATCTCCAGGCCTCCAACACCACTCCTCTCCTCCCCAAACCCTCCTCTCCCCCGTCCCTCGGGGCGGGGGGGGCACTGGCACAGGGGGACTGGTTCCCGGGGGGGAAGCATCGATCCCCCATCGCCCATGCATCGCCCATCGGGGCTTGGGCCTCATTTCCGCCCGGCTTCGCTGCGGAGGGCCTGCCGCCGATCTAACTCGGAGGTACGTCGCCGATTCCAAGGCAATGCTCTCCTGTTCAGCCAGACCCCCCATCTCCCCCCCTTGCTTCAGGAGGGGAAAAAACACACAGACACAATTCATCGTCCACTCCCCAGAAAATATAGGAAAATATGGGAAGTGGGGGGGAAGACAAAAACCCAGAAGATATAGGAAAATATGGGGAATCTTTTTATTTGTGTGTATTTATGTGTGTGTCCCAGTTTCCCTTCATTGCTCCCCTCTCCAGGGGATGGGACGTGGACGACAGCACCGCAGGCGCTGTTGCCCGCCCAGGGCCCGCGCTTCCGCCGCCGATTTGGACGGAGTCTCTCGCCGAAGCTGGGCCGCCGAGAGGCGTTTTTGCGGCGTCGCCCACACGATTCGACGAGCTGGGCGCCACGGGTGCACTCCGCTGCAAGCCAGCACCCCGGACGCCCCCGAGACGAGATCATCGCTCGCTCTCGCGCTGTCGAAGGTGCGACGCGGCTGCCGAGAAGCCAGGAACGGCGACGAGGACGAGGAGAGGGGCGCCGAGAAGAGCGGGAGACGACAGAAGCAGACGAGGAGCTCACCTTCCTGACGATGAACCCCAGATCCCATAACTCGGCTTAGGTGCTCGATGGCATGGAGGTAATCAAATCACCGAGGGGGGGACCGAGGAGTACACGACCGTGGCCCCAGAGGGGTCCCGAAACGGCCGCGGAAACTGCCACCGTGGGCCCACACGGCACTGGAAAGGCGCGCGTTCCTCCGCCCCCCGTTTCTTCCCCCCCCCCGTCAGCGAGCGCCCGACCAGCACCAGGGGCCCCACCCGCGCGCTCCTGGGCCTCAGGGCTCGTCGGGAGCGGAACAGAGGTGCGGTCATGATTCGTCAGGGTTCGGCGGCCATGATTTGCACCCCCCCCTCTTGGACACCCCCCTCTTGGCCGCTCCCGGGTTCGGGGGCGGCCACCAGCGGAGTGACCACTAAGGGGGGGGCAGATCTCGTGGCCAGGGCTCTGAGATGATCTGCCCGGCTGTTCTCAGTCCAGTGCTTCCCCCTTGCCCTCCCCCGCCGGGCCGCGCACGTGCCTCGGGCCGCGATCCCCGGGCCCCCACCACTCTTGGACGCCCCCTGCTTGGACGCCCCCGAAGGGCGGACGCCAGGATTGGGCGGGGGGGTCGGCTACGCTCACGAGGGACAAAAACACACACGGACACAATCAAGCGTCGACTCCCAGGAAGATATGGGAAAACATGGGCAGTGGGGGGGAAGACAGAAGCCCAGAACATGTAGGAAAATATGGGGGATATTTTTTTTTTTATTTGTGTGTATCTGTTTGTGTGTCCCAGGGCCCCTTCCTACGCGCAAGAGCGGCCCCTCCGCCAGGGCAGAGTGGCGTTCGGTGCGAGCCCACGGGGGTCCCGCCAGCACTGGCCGGCGCGCTCGGACTGCGCCGATCTGGCCTTCCCCGTCGCGAAGCTCCCAGGCCGCGCACCGCCCTCAGGAGGGGAAAAACACACACACACACAAGTCATCGTCCACTCCCAGGAAGATATGGGACAGCATGGGAAATGGGGGGGGGGGAGACAACGAATCCTAGTACATGGGGGGAACTAGGGGGAACCCTGCCATCTGTGTGTGTATTTAGCCGTGTGCCCCAGGGCCCCTTCCCCTCTCTTGCCCCGAGGAAACGGGACGAAGGAGCTGGAGGATCGGCGGCGCGCCAGGCGGGGAAGGCAGAGGGGGCGGGCCTCATCGCCCCCTGTCACTTCTCCTATCGGCGCGCCGCCGAGAGGAGAAGGAGGAGGAGGAGGAGGAGAGGAGAGGGAGGAGGAGGAGGAGGAGGCCGCCGGCCGCGCGGCCCCGCGCGCGCCGCCGCCGCGCGGCGCCCCGCCGCCGCGCGGGCCCCGCGGGAGCCTCCACCCACGCGGCCGCCGCGGCCGCCGGCGGGGCCCCCCCCGGCGGCCGGGATGGCCGCGCCCGGCGGCGCGCCCGCGGAGGGCGGCGCGGGCGCCGCGGCGCCGCGCGAGGCCCGCGAGGGCGGCGGCGGGCCGCCCGGCGGGGGCGGCGGCGGCGGGGGCGGCGGGCCGCCGCCCGGCGGGGGCGGCGAGCCGCCCGGCAAGCGCGCGCGGCCGCAGGGCGCCGCGGGGGTGGGGCGGAGGGGCCGCGGCGCACCGGGCGCGTTTTCCGCTGCTCGCAGAGGGTGCCTGCTCGCAAGCGTCGGAACACACACCACACACACATACACACATACACACATACACACATACACACATACACACATACACACATACACACATACACACATACACACATACACACACATACACATACACATTCACATTCACATTCACATTCACATTCACATTCACATTCACATTCCCATTCCCATTCCCATTCACTTTCACTTTCACTTTCACTTTCACTTTCACTTTCACTTTCACATTCACACACACATACACATACACATACACATACACACAGGTCTGCTTCGATGGAACTTCTCGTAGATCCCCCCCGGCAGATCCAGGCCATTTGCGAGCAGTCACTTTGCGAGTAGTGGAACGCGCTCGTCGAGTGGCCAGGGGGGGGGGCGTGAGCCTGGGCCTCCCAGGCGGGGTCCGAGCAGACGGGGTCGGAGGATCGCGCCGCACCGCCGAGGCATCGGCGATGCGGCTCGAGGTGGAGCCAGCGTTTTCCCACGCCGATGGCGCCGATGCATTGGCGACGCTCCGACCCCCCCTGCTCGACGCCCCTCTGGGAGGCCTCCCGCGAGGGAGCGGTGCCGACGCCGCCGCCCCCGCCACCCGCGGCGGCGGCCAGAGTCGCCCCGAGGCCCTGGCCAGGACGCGCCCCAGGAGGTTCTCGCTTCCTGGTTACCTGGACTTGCGCTTGCTTTGGGCATGCGTCGCGAGGAAACAGGCCAGCGTTGCGCATGGATGGGGCAGAACTTGTTTCGATTTGCTATGATGATGATATCCCCGATCTCTTTTATGTTTCCTCACGCGGCATGATGACTACATCATTCGGCGGAGTATTGCTTGGTCCGCTTAATGCTTATAACTCTGGTACCCCACCCAAACTGGATTGGAAACTGCTCCGCTCCAGACCCTATGAGTTATCAGGCGGGATGCGCCCACGCGCGGAGTAGTTGGAGCATTTCTATTCCGAGCTACTCCTCGTTGGTGCGCTATTGGCGATGGCAGATTGAAAGAATCTCTCGCTGCTGTGATGGGGAACATCGCAGTCCGCCCCGTCTTTCATGGCTTCATCCGGTCAGGGCCCGTTGTCGCTCCGATGGCGATGATGATCCTGATTGCATTTACGACGATTTCGGTCATTGCGATGCTCGCGATGGCGGCGATCATGCGACTGCTGCCACTGGGGCCGCTGCAGACAATTAGTTCTCGCTTGCTGGTTATCTGGACTCGCGCTTGCCCCGGGCATGCGTCGCGAGGGAAAAGCCAACACTGCGCGTGGCCAGGACAAAAAAAACTGCTTCAATGTGCCCTGATGATGATATCTCCGATGTGCTTCAAGCTCTGGCACGCGGCACTATGACTGCGTCATTCGGCGGGGTCGTTTCCGATTCGCTCAATGCTTCTGGCTCTGTCATTCCACCACCGGATCCGCTCCCAACCCTAGGAGCCATCGAGCGGGAGACGCCCGTTCGCGGAGTAGTTGGACCATGTCCAGTCCGAACGACTCCGCGCTGGCGCGCTGTTGGCGAAGGCAGATTGGAAGACAGGCTCGCCACGGTGATGGGGAACATCGCAGTTCGCCCCGTCTCTCATAGCTTCGTCCTGTCAGGGCCCGGCGTCGCGCCGACGGTGATGGCGGTGAGGATGACGATCGTGGCGGCACTTATGACGATGGCGGTCATGGCGATGCTCGCGATGGCGATGATCATGCGACCGCTGCCCCCGGGGCCGTTGGGGGAGCCCCCATGCGGGGCCGCTGCAGACAAGTAGTTCTCGCTCGCGGGTTGCGTGGGCTCGCGCTTGTTCTGGACATGCGTCGCGAGGGAAAAGGCAATATCTCACGTGGTCCGGACAGTAGTTGCTTCAATTTGCCGTGGGGATGATATCTCCGACCCCATTCAAGATTTTTCACGCGGCACGATGACTGCATCATCCGGCGGAGTAGTTTCCGATCCGCTTAATGCTTATAACTCTGGTACCCCACCCAAACTGGATTGGAAACTGCTCCGCTGCAGACCCTATGTGTTATCAGGCGGGATGCGCTCGCGCTTTTCTATTCCGAACTACTACTCGCTGGTGCGCCCCGCGCGCAGAGTGGAGTACTCTTTCGTCACGGCAATGTACCTCGCAAGTGCCCAGCCGCTGTCCATTCGACATCGATTTACAGTGTGGGCGGCAGTTATCGATGCTCCGGTTTTTTTTTTTGCGTGCGACAACTATTCAGCTGCGCCCACCGCGCTTTTACTTGTATCCGTGATGATGGGGCGTGTATTGGTGTGCTCGGGTGGAAAACAATGTCGAGTGGGCAGCGGTCGGGTAGTTGCGGGGTAATTGCGCAATTACTTGGCCGCCATCGCTTGCATAATATGGAGCGCCGCGGGCGTCGTCGGGCATCTGCCCCCCGCAAAATTTGCTGCGGCGACGCCGGCGACGGCCAGCCCGATGTAATGCGTCGGTCGCTGGGCGGGCGGCGGCGGGCAATTGCGCGGCGGCGGCGCAAATGCTCCGCCGCCGCGCCCTTCGGTGGAACTGGCTGTCTGCTAGCCCGGCGGCGCGATTAGCGTGCCAGCGCTGGCTCGTCGGGCGGCCGCTCGACGGCGCCGCTCGGGCGGCGCCTCCGCCGCCCGCGGGCCCGCGCAAGCGCGGCGCGCGGAGCGCGGAGCACGCGGCCCCGCTCGCGCACAAGCGCGGCGCGCCGCCGTCCGAGCCCGCGCGACCGTTTGAGGGCGTCGCGCGAGGCCCTCGCCGCCTGCCGCCTGTTCGGCGACGGCGGCCTCGGCAGTCGCCGCCCGTCAGCGCGGACGCGCGTGGCCATAGGAAAACGAACTGACGCGAACCGCCTCGCTAATCGGACGAGAACGCAATGGGCGTTAGCCAGTGGAAGCGAGCTTGGCGCCTGCAAGCAAACAAGGCTCATCCAAAATATGCTGACGGCTCTTGTTGTCGATGCTTGCGTGGTCGGCGCTACTTCAATGCCGGCGCAAAATAGTCATTCGGACCCGGACGCAGCGGGGTCCGAACTATCGAGCGCCACGATTTTCAACGGCACGTCAGTTTATTTGTGACGCGGCTTGCACGATGCTTTTGAGGGCCTCTTGGGGGCCTCTTGGGGGCATGTTGGACGCCTCTTGGGGCCTCTTGAGGGCGTTTCGGGGGCCTCCGGGGGGCTCTCGAAGCCATCTTGGGTGGAAAGTCTCGGAATGTCAGTTCGTATTGTCCCTCTTGGGACAGTGTTAGGGGCTCCTGGGGCCGCCTTGGGGCCCTCCCGGGCAGTCTTGGAGCCCCTTTGGGGGGTGCACGAGCCGTCGTGGGATGAGCTTGGGGGCCCCTTAGGCTGTTTTGGCTTGTGTCAAGACCAAACAGGCGACGATGTCAAACATCAACGTTTTCTTCAAGGACTGGGGCGATTGCTGGTTCTCGTGGCCGTCTCAGCGATCCTATGGGGGCGCTCCTGTGCCGTCTTGGAGGCCTCATTGGCGGACCGTCGCGGACTTATTCCGGGCGGTTTCGATGCTCTTTTGGACTGCTTTGGCGCTCTGTCTTGGGGCTTCTCGGAGGCTCCAGAGGCCCCAGGAGCGCGCTGGCGAGTTCGCACCCCGGCCTTGAAGTGGATTTCGGCCCCAGGGCAGGGGGAAAGGAGGAGGGGGCCAGCCAAATGTCTCACGCGAATTTTCACCCCCGGCAAGCGGGGGTCGGCTGATTCGGATCCTATCAGAATCCGTTTGAGGTCCGATAGGCATTGGCAAGCTGGTGTTCATCGGCCGCGGGCTTTCGAAGAGCTTAGGCATCCTGTTGGGATCCGATTGGGGCAAAAACATAATTGATTCCGCAGCGCATGAATACAGGAATATATATCGACGAGAGTCTGGAGAGAAATCGACCAGATAGCACTTCCCCCTGCGGGCACCGCAACACGTAAGGAAGAGAAGGGGGAGGAGGAAAAGGGGAGGAAGAGGAGGGTCAGAGGGTCAGAGGCAGCATGCGCTGGAGCTCGCCCTGCGCGGGCTGCTGCACAGCCCGAGGAGAAGGAGGGGAAAAGGAGGAGAAGGAGGAGGAGGAGGAGGAGGAGGAGGAGGAGGAGGAGGGGGAGGAGGAGGAGGAGGAGGAGGAGGAGGAGGAGGACGACGACGACCTCGAGGACCAGCAGGATCAAGATCAGAAGGAGCAGGAGGAGTAGGAGAAGGAGCGGTTCCACAGCTGCCCCGAAAGGCGTGGAGGAGCGCTGGGTGGTGCTGAGGACGGAGCTCTTCGCGGGTGAGCGCGGCGGTCTGTCCGGTCCCGCCGAGTGGAAGCTGGTGGTGCCAGTCGTGGCCGGCAGGCCACATGGCAAGGCCCTCAAACAGCTCCCCGACGAGATCTACAGCTCCCTGCGCGGCTGCGGCTTCCTGCGGGGGGAGGCGCAGGGGCCGAGCGAAGCGAAGCTGCGGGCGCTCCGGAGCATGCCGGACGAAGTCGCCTCGGGCTGGCAGCCCTTCCGCGGGCGGGTGCCCAGGCTTTCCGGCGTCGAGCGGGGCCTGGTCCCGGAGCGGCACAGGGTGCGGGACTTCCCCAGGCCTCCCGCGGAGCAGCCCCGCGAGGTGCGGTGCCGCCGCGTCAGCTACCGGCTGGCAGCGGGCGGCTGCGGCATCGAGGTGCGGGTGGAGGTCAACGTCGCCGCTGCGTTTGCCTTCATGGCGTCCTTCCTGCGGTTCCCGTGCGACGGCCTGGAGGCGGACTGGCGAGTCACGGACGGGGAGCCGCGGGATCTGGAGCGCCTGGCCGCGCCGAAGGCGTTCCAGCTGCTCGACAACTCCGCCGACCCCGCTCACCCCCAGCCGCCGAGCTTCAAGTGCGACCTCTGGCCACGGCAGCGGCGGTCGTTGCACTGGATGGTGCAGCAGGAGGTGGAGGGCGTCAGGTTCACGCTGGACTCCAGGTGCTTCTGGTGGCGCCACGGGCCCGCCGCCGCAGCCCCCAAGAGCGCCGCGCTGGAGTGGTCCTTGGACTGCCGGCTGGTCTCGAGCGTCCAGGTGTGGGGCGGGGTCCTCGGCGACGCTATCGGGTACGGCAAGACCTCTATAGCGCTCGGGCTGCTGGACGTGCGCAGGGAGGGTGGCGCGCCACCCCTTCCGGAGGAGGACGAGGGATTCTTCTTCCCGTCGGCCGCCACTCTGATCTGCGTCCCTTCCAACCTCCACCAGCAGTGGGTAGACGAGTTCGCCAAGTTTACCGGCAGGCGCTTCCGCATCGTGTCCCTGAAGACGGGCGCCGACATGAAGCGGGCGACCGCGCTCCAGCTGGCCAGCGCCGACGTCGTCCTGTGCAACTACCAGCTTCTGCGGGGGAAGCCCTACGAGAGCCGGAGGAGCGAGCTGACAAAGCTGGGCTGCCCGCAGGCATCGGAGCTGTCCGATTACGAGCGCGTCTTCGGGGTCCGGCTCGCGAAGCACAAGCTCGAGGACCTCCCGCTGGACGACCTGCGCCGTGGCACGTGGGGGTTCATCAGGTGCCCCGAGGCCCACCCCTGGGCGGTCTTCGCCAAGGGGAAGCCGGAGAAGCACGCGCCGGCCTGGCAGCAGCTCGCCTTCCCCGTGCTAGAGGTAAGTCGGGCCCGTCACTCTACAGGGCGTATATTCAAAATAATCGAAACATAGTCCGGGGACTATTTTTTGAGCATTCTTTGGCGATTTGGGAACACTTCTTGAGTATTTTTAATTGCGAAGGCCTTACGGCCGGTGCCGCCGACCCTGGAGGGCGACCCATGCGTTCTCTAATGTGGCGGGGGGGGGCCTCTTGGGGGTATCTTTGGGTCTCGTGTGGGGGGGGGGGTCGTGTTGGGGCCGTTGTTGGCAATCGTGAGGCTTTCTCGGGAGCGTCTTTGGCCGACGACGACGACGTTGACGGCGGTGGCGATCTGGAGCTATTCTCAAGGGTCTCTCGGGGACTCTCTGGGGCTCTCTCGGGGACTCCTCGGGGCCTTCTTGGGCCAGTTTGGGGCAATCTTGGGGGCATCTGGGGCCGTCTTAGAGCGTCGGCAAGTTGAAACGGCGAGAACGCCAAAATCTGTCAAAAACTTTAGGAAATTATTGATATTTCCCTCTTCGTGCCCTGTTGGGAGTGCTCTTGGAGACTTCTTGGAGCGTCTTGGCAATCTCTTGGGCCGTCTGGAGGCTACTTTGGCGTCTTCGACCGATGGTTCGGCGATTCGGGGTCCTCTGGAGCCGTCTTGGTAGCCTCTTGGGGCACTCTTGGCCAGTCTGGGGGCTTTTCTAGGTCCCGGAACATCCCGGGGGGGATGCGTATCTGCCGGACCCCCCCCCGGACCCCCCCCGGGACCCCCCCCGGGGACCCCTCCCGGGGACCCCCCCCGGGACCCCCCCCCCCCCGGCGGGGAAGGGATTAAAGGGCAGGGGCTTCCCTTCGACTCAGCTACGACGTTGCTCGATTTCGCTTTGGTTTCGCTTTGGCTGGCGCGCCTGAGGGGAGGGCGACGACGACGACGACGACGAACAGAATAGCATCGACGACGACGACGACGACGACGACGACGACGACGACGACGACGACGACGACGACGACGACGACGTTCACGACGAAGGGAAAAGCATCTTCCACACGCCGTCAGGGTCGGCGGATTTTTCGTCGAAGATCCCCCTGTATGGGGGACACGCCCGACTTACTGCCGGAGCAGTTCTACTGGCGGAGGATGATCATGGACGAGTTCCACGAGCTCGAAGCGCTGCAGCCCGACCAGCGGGCGTCGCTGCAGTTCATGCGCGCCCACCACCGGTGGGGCCTGACGGGGACGCCCATGCTGGACGCGGCGAGGCACGTCGTCGCGATGGCCGCGCTCCTGCGCGTGGACCTCGCGGGCCCCATTCGGGCCGGGCGAAAGGGGGGGATATTGGGAAAGGGGGGGGTACGAGATCTGCGGCATGCAGCGGGTTTCGGCCCCGCCGCCGGGCCCATTCCTCGATACATGGGCGCCTCCCGGCGCCGGGAGGCGCCGGGAAAATCAGCTACGTGAGCTGATTCTCAAACCCCCCCTTTGCTATCCCCCCCTTTCGCCCGGCCCGACCCATGGTGGGGCCATCCGGCAACGAGCGGTGCTGGGCGGGCGACACGGACCCGGTCGCGGTGGAGAACTGCCACCGCTTCCTGGACGCCTGCGTGCGCCGGAACACTGCGAAGCCCGTCCCCGTCCGCATCGTGGAGCACCTCGTCCTCAGCTCGAAGGGGGGCCAAGCGAGACCAGCGGCGGCTCTCAAGAGCCCGGCCCGAGTCCGCGTACGATCTGTCCCTGGACCCCTCGCGGCGTTCCTCCTGACCCGACCAGTTTTGCAATGCGGATCCAGCACGGAGGAGGAGGAGGAGGAGGAGGAGGAGGAGGAGGAGGAGGAGGGGATCGAGGAGGAGGGGAGGAGGAGGAGGAGGGGGAGGGGGAGGGGGAGGGGGGGGAGGAGGAGGAGGAGGAGGAGGAGGAGGAGGAGGAGGAGGAGGAGGAGGAGGAGGAGGAGGAGGAGGAGTCATCCTGGCGCGACCAGTTTTTCAATGCGGATCCAGCAGTGGCGACGCCGCCCAGCAGAAGGCGCAAAAAAAGGGGGCTAAAAAAACGCCAGCGAAGGGCCGGCGTCGTCTCGCCTGGCCCTCCTCCGATCCTCCGGCACTCGCTCCAGGAGAGGGCGCTCTACCTCGACGCGGCCCGCGCCGCCAGCTTCGACAGCTTCCAGCTCGACGGGCTCGGCGTGAACGCCGCGGCGGCGGACCTGCAGCGCAACCAGCGCCTCCTCATCCTCTGCTCCCACTTCAGCGCCGAGGCGCTGAGCAGCGGGGACGCGAGCGAGGAGTGCGACCGCGTCCTGGAGATGAAGCAGCTTGCGGTGACGCAGGCGAAGGAGGCGCTGCAGGAGGCGATGCTCTCCCTCGAGGCCTTCCGCGCCCTGCGGATGCCCTGCGCGGCCTCCGTGAGCCAGTTCTTCGAGGAGACGGCGAGCTCGTCCGAGGAGCGGCTCGCAGCGGTCCGGGAGTTCGTCCAGCACGTGAGGGGCGAGGCACAGGAGGGAAAAAAACACACACACAATGAATCGCCGACCCCCAGGGAAATATAGGAAAATATGGGGAGTGGGGGGGAAGGCGAAAACCCCTAAAAACATGGGAAAACATTGGGAATCCTTTTAGTTGTGTGTATCTATTTGTGTGTCCTGGGGCCCCTTCAGAGGCACGCGGCCAGAGCGCCGAGGGGCTCCTGTCCGGCCTCAAGGGCGGGCAGGGCTGGAAGAGCACCCTGCGCCGCGCGGTGCGGGAGGGCTTCGACCCCGCGGCGGCGCCCGCGTCGCCGGTGCCGGAGGCGGCTCCCGGGGGCCGCAGGGCGCCGAGGCTGACGCGCAGGGCCATGGAGCGGAGCCTCGCCGCCTGCGAGGAGGCCGCGGTGCAGCTGGTGGAGCGGCTGCGGACGGCGGTGGAGCAGCAGATGTTCCTGCAGCGGACGCTGGCGCTGCTCTCGGACGACTCCGACGTCAAGAGCAGGTCCTGCAGCATCTGCTACGACGAGGGGCTGAAGCTGGAGGAGCTCGGCATCACCCCCTGCGCTCACGTGTTCTGCCTCAACTGCCTGCGGGAGCAGATCACGAGGCTGGGCAAGTGCGGCATATGCAGGCATGAGCTGAAGCCCGAAGATGCCAGGCCGCTTCGACGCGAGATTCAGGACCAAGCCAGCGAGAAGGAGGCCCCTGACGGCATCTTCCTGCAGAGAGGGGAGTTGCGAAAGTATGGCACCAAGCTCGGGCACATTGCGTGGAAATTGCAGCAGATCAAGGAGCAGGACTCTTCGGCCAAGTGTATCGTCTTCTGTCAGTGGAGCTCCTTGCTGCAGAAGATTGCCGCGGCGTTTGTCGACTTCGAGATCCGGCACGCGTTGCTCCGAGGGACCGTCTCCGAGCGGAGCAGGACTCTGAAAAAATTCAGGCAGGCGGATTCCAGCATCGACGTGCTGCTGCTGTCGCTGGAGGACAGTGCCAGCGGCACGAATCTCACGTGTGCCAACCATGTTTTGCTGGTCCACCCGATGAACGCAAAGACGCAGGAGCAAGCGGTCTCGTTCGAGCTGCAGGCGATCGGGCGCGTCCGGCGCTGGGGCCAGCGCAGGAGTGAGGTCCACGTCTGGCGCTTCTGCACGCTCGGCACCGTGGAGGAGGACCTGACCAGGCTGCACCAGCGGGACATCTTCGCCCGCGAGTCCGAGCGCCAGGAAGCCGCTGCGACCTCTGCCCAGCCGCAGCCTCCCTCCCCGCAGCCCGTGCCGCCGCGGTCGCGGTCGCTGGACGAGGGCGGCTCGGAGGCCGCGCCCACGCCGCCTGCGGCGCAGGCGTGGAGCTGCCCGCGGTGCACGCTGGTCAACGTGCCGGCCGCCGGGCTCTGCGACGCGTGCGAGCTGCCCCGGCCCGGCGGCGCGTGCGGGGCCGGCGGGGCTGCGGTGGCACCTGCGCCTGCTCCGGCAGGGCCCCGCGGAGAGGAGCAGCGCCTCTTCTCGAGGCCGCTGAGACTGGCCGGCCGGAGCACGATGGAGATCAGCTCCTCGTCCGGCTCGTCGCAGTCCTCCTCGTCGTCCGGGTCCGGCGCCTCGTCGCCGTCCCCGAGGAGGAGCCCTGCCGCTGGTTCCCGGCCGCCGCAGCCGGCTCTTCGGGCAGACTCGGCCACGCGCAGAGGGGGGCAGGGGGAGGGGGGAAGGCTTCTTAGAAGCACCCCTGCTTCTTAGAAGGCGCGGCCCTTATGTATGGATGTAAGGCCGCCGCCTTTAAGAAGCAGCCTCCTTCTACCCAGACCCCCGACGTCATGATTTTTCCATGACGTCGACCCCCCGAGGTCTCGACCCATTCCCCGGGACCTGTTTTTCGTCCTGAGTCGTTTTTTGACGGTCCCGAGGGCCGGTAAGGCCCCCCAGAGGCCAAAAATAGAGACAAACCTCCCGTCGTGATTTTTTCATAACTCGAGGGGGTCTGGGTAAGAAGCCTTCCCCCCTCCCTCCGCCCCCTCTTGCGCGCCGCCAGCAGACGGCGCTGCTGGAGGCGCCGGGGGCAGTGGCCCCGGCGGGCGGCCGCGTGCCGCCGGGCCGCCGCCAGAGCGGCAGCCCGAGCGGCGGCGGCGGAGGCTCGAGCAGAGCGGCGCGAGCAAAGGCCTGCCGCCCCCGCTCACCACCCACCAAAACCACCCCAACCCAACCCGAAAGCTTCAACTTGCCCTCCATTTCCAGTGAGGGGGGGTCGGGAAACATCGAAAAAACACGTATGGAACCCGTACCTCCCCCCAATCCGAAATTCTTTACGCTTCGCGTATCCCCACCAGCCCATCTCAAAACAGCAACTCTTGCGAAGCATGCCGACAGTCGTGTTTTTCAGGCGTGTTTCCGCCTGCCCCCGCATATCTCCCCTGTTCCTCCTTCCTCCCGCCTCCTTGTACATCCTCCTTGTGGTGGGAGCGGGAGAAGGACGAGGCGGAGGAGGAGGGAGAGAAAGCGCTCCTCGTGGTTTGAGTCGTTTGGGGTTTCTTGTCCTGGTGTGAGTCGTTCGGGCCCTTCTTCCTGGTGTGAGTCGTTCGGGCTCTTCGTGATGTGAGTCGTTCGGGCTCTTCGTCCTGGTGTGAGTCGTTCGGGCTTCTCGTGGTGTGAGTTGTTCGGGCCCCTCGTCCTGGTGTGAGTCGTTCGGGCCCCTCCTCCTGGTGTGACTCGTTCGGGCTCCTCGTGGTGTGAGTCGTTCGGGGCCCTCGTCGTGGTGTGAGTCGTTCGGGCTCCTCGTGGTGTGAGTCGTTCGGGCGCCTCGTCCTGGTGTGAGTCGTTCGGGCCCCTCCTTCTGGTGTGAGTCGTTCGGGCTCTTCGTGGTGTGAGTCGTTCGGGCCCCTCGTCCTGGTGTGAGTCGTTCGGGCTCCTCGTGGCGTGAGGCGTTCGGGCACCTCGTCCTGGTGCAAGTCGTTCGGGCCCCTCGTAGTAGTAGAGAGTAGTAGTAGTAGTAGTAGTAGTAGTAGTAGTAGTAGTAGTAGTAGTAGTAGTAGTAGTAGTAGTAGTAGTAGTAGTAGTAGTAGTAGTAGTAGTAGTAGTAGAAGTAGTAGTATAGTAGTAGTAGTAGTAGTAGTAGTAGTAGTAGTAGTAGTAGTAGTAGTAGTAGTAGTAGTAGTAGTAGTAGTAGTAGTAGTAGTAGTAGTAGTAGTAGTAGTAGTAGTAGTAGTAGTAGTAGTAGTAGTAGTAGTAGTAGTAGTCGTAGTCGTAGTAGTAGTAGTAGTAGTAGTAGTAGTAGTAGTAGTAGTAGTAGTAGTAGTAGTAGTAGTAGTAGTAGTAGTAGTAGTAGTAGTAGTAGTAGTAGTAGTAGTAGTAGTAGTAGTAGTAGTAGTAGTAGTAGTAGTAGTAGTAGTAGTAGTAGTAGTAGTAGTAGTAGTAGTAGTAGTACAAGTAGTACAAGTAGTACAAGTAGTAGTACAAGTAGTCGTATCCAAGGCAGTTTGGAGGCCTCTTGGAGATCGTAGAGGGGCCTCTTGGGCTCTCTTTTGAGCCTCTTGGGAGCGTCTGGGGGCCCTCTTGGGCGCCTCTTGGAGCGTCTTGGCGGCCTGTTGGGCCATCTTTGGGGCGATCGATCACAGATGGGGCGAGCATTTTTGTCAGTACCCCCGTCTGGGCCACGATCCTCGTGAGGGGTGTCGAATTTTAGCCCTCCCAGGGATAGAAAAAGGACCCTCTGACCACCCGCGAAACCCCCTCTCCAGGTCCAGAGGGAGGGGGTAGGGGGAGGGGTAAACCCCTCCCCGAAGGGGAAGAAGGGGGGTTGAGAACAGAGAGAGCTCGCTAAACCACTCACGCCCAAAGGGCTGGTGGGATTCGGGTCTTCGGGTTGGGTTGGGGTGGTCTGGTAGGTCGTTAGTCATGAGCATACGCGGTGGGGGGCCGAGGGCGGTATGAGACAGGCTTTGCTGCCACCGAGGGCGCTTGTCCCAGGGCGGCTGGCAAGGTCGTGCCGACGTGCCACCGCTCCAGGTCACGATCTGCACGCCCGAAATGGGTACTGAAAGCCCAACAGCAGCTCTTGTTCATTCTGAACTTAACGGGCGAAGAACGGTATAAAATAAACTTTTCGCTGTCGGGGGCGCCTGCCCCAGGGCGGCTGGAAAGTTTATTTTATACCGTTCTTCGTTCGCTGATGAACAGGGCTCGCTGTCCACGCCGTCGCGGCCTGTGTCCATGCGAGACAGGAGGTCGCCCGCCCAACAGCGGCCGCTGTTGGTTCGGGACAACATTTGCTGTTGGGCATTGTGCCCATTTTTTCGGTACCCATTTCGGGCGTCCAAACATGAGCACACGCGGTGGCGCGCCAAGGGCGGTCTGAGACAGGCTCTGCTGCCATCGAGGGCGCCTGTCCCAGGGTGGCTGGCAAGGTCGTGCCGACGTGCCACCGTAATTGGGGATACGAAGTTTCTAGCCGCCCTGGGGCGGGCACGCGGGCGCGCGCGAGCGCACGCACACAACACAACACAACACAACACAACACAGCACAACACAACACAACACAACATAACACAACACAACACAAGACAAGATAAGACAAGACAATCCAGGACAGGACAGGACAGGACAACACACACAACACAACACAACACAACACACACACAACACACAGCACACCTACAACACACACACACACACCGCACACATGCGTGCACACACGAGCACACAAACCCACACACACACAACTACAAACACCATTCCTGTCGCCCCACGGCCATACGAGGTGTACATCAAGAACAACTGAACACATGAACATGGAGAGGGGGAGGAATAACAAGTAGCCACATGAGAAATCGGGACAGAGTCGCTCGAAAGTTCTAGGCCTTGTTCAAAGCTTAGCAATCATCTGCCATCGGGTGCACGGCAACGAGCCTCATCCTGCAGACACTTACCTTTCCTGTCCGCTCCCGGTCTCCTGGCTCTCGTCCCTTCAGTACACCTTGTGAGCATGTAGTCGGTTGCACTCGGTATGAGGGGTAGGCGAGCGCTGTGTTCCAGGATGGGGTGCCGAAGGTTTGGTAGCTGCTGGGTACTTGCTTGCGAGAATGTGCGGACAGGTGAGTAGGCCGGAAGGACCAGAAGAGGGAGGGACGGAGTGCAAAGAGGAACAGGGGGTAGTAAGAATATGTGGTCTGAGATTTCCGACATGTGAGGCCTCTGGATGGCAGATGGGGGCCATCAAAATGTATATGCATGTATGGGTGTGAGTGGAGATGAATCGACAGATACACGTGTGGCCAGATGGACGGGGTGCACCGATCGGTCTGTGGCGTTCGGATTGCTTGGATGCGTGCATGGATCGATGCCTGGATGAGTAGATGTGTGGACAGATGTCTGCTTGGCTTGGTGTATGGGGCAGATTGATGGATGGATGCAAGTACGCATTTAGCACAGCCGAATCGTTCTGGAATCTAGTACGTAGCTCGCGCGTTCCTAGTGAACTGAATGTACACATACCGATCATCAACTCCGACGGCCAGACATATTGGTACTCAGTTTGACGCATGTTAGGCTCCCAAGACTTTCAGCCGCACAGCTGCATAAAATTGAGCATGTGGGTCAAGTTCGGTATACAACTACGCTGGCTATCAATTTATATACACATGAGCGGGATCACCAGCGGTTAGTTCACACACGCAATGGAGTCCAAGTTGGTTTTGAATACAGTCGTTCACAACAAAAGGACAACAAAAGGACGGACCTTGGCTTGGTTGCATGTGGTTTCCACAGAGGTCCTCATGGGTGCCAGCGTGGTTTTGACTTGGTTCCAGGCTGCCCCCGCGAGGTTTTGCAGGGCCCTTTGGTGTTGCCAGCGTGGTTCCGCCGGGTCTCGCGTGCTTCCGGCGCGGTTCCAGCTTGGCGCCGCAGCGCTGTCCACCATGCGTGGTTCCAGCGTGGTTGGACACGGCCCACTTCGGGGCCATCCGAGGGTTTTTTGGGGCGTTTGGGGATGTCTCGGGGCTCTTCTCGGTACCTTTTCGAAGGTATCTTGGGCTCAACCTGGGGACACGTGAAGGCCCGCAGTGCCCAACAAAAACCGAAAAGGCGGGAGATGACAAAATCACAGGAGCGCGGCCTGATCTACGTCGCCTGCGGTTCATTTCAGCCGCGCTCTTCGAACAAATCGCTGAACAGAAGAAGCTCGAATCATTTGCGATTGATCTGATGCCTTTTCGGGCGCTCTTTAAACCAATATTGATGGCCTCTTAGGGCGCCCTGGCTTGGGAGTCCCCAGGCCGTTGGGGTCCGCTTAGGAGAAGGTGAAAGAGGGCGTAATCGTTCAAAAGCAACGATTCCACAAACAATATGTACTAGCATTTTGGGCTGCTGATTTTGTTGGAAAGGAATTGGTTGTAGTTATTGGGTTTTCGTTCGTGACCCACACCAGAGCCCCTGGTCCTGCAAAACCTGATTGTTGCGATTGCCGGTTGCCGCCACTGGTGCCCCAGGTCCCGCTGGCCTTGGTTGCCGCGCCTTTCCGGTCGCCGTCCATGGGGTCGTGGGCCCCGCTGGGCCTTGTTGTTGCGATTCCCAGTCGGCGCCCCACAGGGACGCAGATCCCGATGGCCTTCATGGCTGCGACCTCCCAGTCACCGCCCACAGGCTCTCAGGGCCACGGGTCCCGCTTGCCTCTGTGGTTGCCGTTTCCAGCGCGGGGCCCCCTGGTTCCGCCTGCGGTGACCGCGACGACGTTGCTGGCTCCTTCTCCTCCTCCTCTCTCCTCCTCCTCCCTCCTCCTCCTCCTCCTCCTCCTCCTCCTCCTCCTCCTCCTCCTCCTCCTCCTCCTCCTCCTCCTCCTCCTCCTCCTACTCCTCTCCTCCTCCTCCTCCTCCTCCTCCTCCTCCTCCTCCTCTCTCCTCCCTCCCTCCTCCTCCTCCTCCTCCTCCTCCTCCTCCTCCTCCTCCTCCTCCTCCTCCTCCTCCTCCTTCCTCCTCCTCCTCCTCCTCATCCCCTCCTCCTCCTCCTCCTCCTCCTCCTCCTCCTCCTCCTCCTCCTCCTCCTCCTCCTCCTCTCTCCTCCTCCCTCCTCTCCTCCTCCTCCTCCTCCTCTCCTCTTCCTCCTCCTCCTCCTCCTCCCTCCTCCTCCTCCTCCTCCTCCTCCTCCTCCTCCTCCTCCTACTCCCCCCCCTCCTCCTCCTCCTCCTCCTCCTCTCTCCTCCTCCTCCTCCTCCTCCTCCTCCGCCTCCTCCTCCTCCTCCTCCTCCTCCTCCTCCTCCTCCTCCTCCTCCTCCTCCTCCTATCCTCCTCCTCCTCCTCCTCCTCCTCCTCCTCCTCCTCCTCCTACTCCTCCTCCCCCCCTTCCCCCTCTCCCTCCTCCCCCCTCCTCCCCTCCTCCTCCTCCTCTCCTCCTCCTCCCCTCCTCCCTCCCTCCTCCTCCTCCTCCTCGCCTCCTCCTCCCTCCTCCTCCTCTCCTCCTCCTCCTCCTCCTCCTCTCCTCCTCCTCCTCCTCCTCCTCCTCCTCCTCCCCCTCCCCCTTCTCCTCGCTCTCTCCCTCGTGGGCCCGCCCGGCGAGTCCTGGGCACGGCCAGGCGATGCTCCGGCCGCCGCCCTCTGGAGCCCGCGTCTCGGCAGCCCCGGCTGTTGCGGTGTGCTGGTCGCTGCCCGTGGGGTCCCGGGTCCCGGGGGGGTCGGTAGCCAATCTTGGGAGCCTTGCATACCTCGGGGGCGGAAAAGAGGGGGGTGATGACTGGGGGGGGGGGATATCATGGCGGGGGCCATGATATCTCCCCAGATTTCATGGCGCCTCTTCTCATTTCATTACGCCCCTGGCCCCTCCGCTGGGCCGCGCACATGCTGCCGGTCATGATTTGCACCCCCCCCTCTTGGACACCCCCCGCTTTGCCGCTCCCGAATACCCTCTGCATTCGGCGCTTAGCGTCGATCAGCGTCTTAGCGTCGACTAGCGTCGAGTTATCCTTGACCAGCGTCGATTCGCGTCGGCCAGCGTCGGTTCGCAAGAGCCAACAAGGTGGTCCTATGGGAGGCTCCCATGAGTTGCCACCGAGCGTTGGCCCTGGTTGTTGCGATTCGCAGCCCATCGGGTCCCAGGTTCTGCGGGCCTTGGCTGTCGACATCTCCCGTCGCTGGAAGGGCAGCTGGGACGATTTGTTTTCAGTACGGGGTCCACCAGTTCAATCATTGTGGCCTCTGGCGCAGAAGAGCTGCGGCACAGGCACCACTGATGGGCAGTCTCTACCCCGTGCGATGATTGTTCAATTGCTTCGCTCATTCCGCCGGCCCATCTTGCATCACTGGTGCTATATGCTTGTGAGTTCGTGGCGAGCGAAAAGGAGGACGAGGAGGGGGATGAGGGTGAGGAGGAGGTCTCTGGAGGATTTTTTGTATCGAGTTGGGGCGAAATTGGTCATGGACAAGGCGCCTCTTTGGGAGTCGCTTGGGGTCTTCTGGGAGGCATCTCGAGGGCCTCGTGGCGGTATGTTTGTGATATCCTGGGTGTCTCGTGGGAGCCTCTTGGGGGCTTCTTGGGGCTTCTGGTGGGCCTCTTGGGGGCCGTCTGGGGCCTCCTGGGAGCCTCTCGGGGCCGCGATCTCGAAATGTCCATCTGGGTTCCCCGTGAAGGCCCGCTCTTGGAGCTATCTGGAAGGAACCCTGGGCGTTGTCTTGGAGCGTCTTAGGGGGCTCGATGCAGTCTTTTTCAAGCGTTCGGGTGGGCTTGAAAGGGTGCGTCCGGGGCGTGGGGACAACGGTGCCCGACGTGCCCGGTCCAAGCGGTCTGCGTGGAGCGCAGCGGCATTGCCGTTGATGTAGGTTGAAGGGCGGAGGTGTGGAGGAGGAGGAGGAGGAGGAGGCGGACAAGGAGGAGGGGGAAAAGGAAGCGAGGGGTACGAGGATGAGAATCTGGAGGAGGAGGCGGGATCCCTTCGATGACTGCTTCTGTGATGGAGGTGTGACATGGTAGCTGGTAGCGATGCAGAGGAGGGGGAGGAAAGGAAAGCTGATTTTGGTGTGATGGAGGAGGCAGAGGACGAAGACGAAGATGTGGGAAAAGGGATGGGCAGGGGGAACCAGGATAACGACGAGGGTCGGGTGATGATGATGATGATGATGATGATGATGATGATGATGATGATGATGATGATGATGATGATGATGATGATGATGATGATGATGATGATGATGATGATGATGATGATGATGATGACAATGAGGAGGAAGAGGAGGAGGAGGCAAGGAAGACGAGGGATACGAGGAGGACAAGCAGGAGGAGGAAGACGAGGAGGCGGGAACCGTGCGATGGCTGCTTGTGGGATTGAGGTGTGCCACGGTAGCGATGCCGAGGGGGGGGAGGAAGTGGAAGCTGATTGTACCGTCTTGATGATTTATTGTAGCGCTCTTCATTCGAGGATTAAGCTTCGTTGAAGCAGAGGGGGGGAGGAGGGGAAGAGGGGAAGAGAAGGAGGAAGACGAGGAGGAGGATGAGGAGGAGGAAGAGGAGGAGGAAGAGGAGGAGGAGGAGGAGGAGGAAGAGGAGGAAGAGGAGGAGGAGGAGGAGGGAGGAGGAGGAGGAGGAGAGGAAGGAGGGGAGGATAAGGAGGAGGAGGCCTCTCGATTCCTGCCTTGATGACTTTTTGTAGCGCTTTTCGTTCGAGGATTGAGGGTCGTTGAAGCAGAGCGGGGAGAAGGAGAGAGAAGAAAGAAGGAATGGTTGCTGATACGTTAGGAGGCCTCTCGGGGGCATCTTGGAGGTTTTTCTGGGACCTCCTGGGGTGTCTCGGGGGCCTCTTGGAGGCCTCTTGGGGGTCTCTCGGGGGCCTCTCGGGGGCCTCTTGGGGGCTTCTTGGGGGCCTCTTCAGGCTTCCAGGAGACCTCTCTGCGCCTAGAGCTCGGCATGTCCGTTCGGGTCCCTCGTCTGGGCCCGCTCTTGGAGCCGTCTTGGGAGCCTCTTCGGCCATCTTGGAAGCCTCTGGGATTGTCTTCGGCCCCTCTATGGCCGTTTTGGGCGCTCTTGGAGGCCTCGTGGGCCGTGTTGGGGCGATCCTGGAAACCTCCAGGGCCGTCTTAGAGCGCCGGTGAGCTCCCAAGGCGAGAACGCCAAAAACCTTTATAAGACTCAAGGGAAATCAAATATTTCTGCCTCTGCGGGCCCTCTTGGGGGGTTTTCTTGGGGCCTCTTGGGGATCTTTTGGGGTCTCTCGGGGGCCTCTTGGGGGCTTCTTGGGGGCCTCTTCAGGCTTCCATTGGACCTCTCTGCGCCTAGAGCTCGGCATGTCCGTTCGGGTCCCTCGTCTGGGCCCGCTCTTGGAGCTGTCTTGGCAGCCTCTTCGGCCATCTTGGAAGCCCCTGGGGTTGTCGTGGGGCCCTCTATGGCCGTTTTGGGCGCTCTTGGAGGCCTCTTGGGCCGTGCTGGGGCGATCCTGGAAGCCTCCAGGACCGTCTTGGAGCGCCGGTAAGTTTTCAAGGCGAGAGCGCCCAAAATTTTCAACAATTACAGGAAAATCGTTAAACTTCTGCCTCTGTGGGCCCTCTTGGATGCCTGTTGGATCGAGGCCTCTTGGGGCGTCTTGAAGGCGCTTTGGGCTGTCTGGAGGCCACCTTGGGCGTCTTTCATGGCTCTTGGGCCGTCTCGGGCTTGACCTCAAGCGCTCTTGGGAGCCTGCTGGGACATGCCCGGGACCTGCCCGAGACCTTGCCGGGATTTTGCCAGGACCTTGCTGGGGTACTTTTCATCTGGGGACCCCCACGAGCGGCCTCGCGCGCGATTAACCAACCGCCGGAGATCTTAGCACGCCCTTGGCCCGTTGGGTCGGCGAATTTCCCCAGTCCTGGCCCCAGCGCCGGGTACGTCGCTTAATCCACATCGATCGGCTGCGGTTCATTCTGGCCGCGCCCTTCGGAGATGACTGACTTTTGGATTCATTGGCGTCGTCTTGGGGCGCACTGGAGCTTTCCAAGAGTATCTTGGGAGCCTCTGGGGCTGTCGTGGCTGCCTTTGGTGCCTTCTTTGAGGTATAAGGGGGCTCCTTAGGTGCACCCAAGCCAGATGAGTGGCTTTGTGGGCGCCGTTGGGGATCTATTGGAAATCTCTTGGGCCCTCGGAGCCTTGGGGCCTCTCTTGGGGCCATGTGGGGACCACCTGGATTTTTGTGCCCCGTGCCATTGCAGTGGACGGGGGAGCACGAGGTGGAGAAAGAGAGAGAGAGAGAGAGTTGGGCGGCGCGAACGGGGAGGAATCATTCTGCCAACGAGCGCTCATCCCGTAGCAACGGGTGCTCGAGCGACCCGTCCGCGCTTGCCCCCGCCCCTCCATGGGCCGCGCCATGGATGTGGCTGGTGCCGTCGCCGCCCTCTGCGTATGTCGGGCGTGTCCCCCTACAGGGGGATTTTCGACGAGAAATAAAAGTACCCCAAAATATATCCCAAAAAGGTGAAAAAATACAAAAAAACAGTCCCCAGACTATTCTTGTATTATTTTTGGATTATTTTGGGGGTATCTTTTATTTTTTCGCCGACAATCCCCCTGTATAGGGGGACAGGCCCGACATAACCCTCTGCCCACCCTCACGCCGCCGGCGCTTCACCGCGCCGCGCGGCCGGGGCGGCCGCGGCGACGCCGGGCGGCGCCGCGCCGCGCGGCGGGGCGGCGGCGGCGGGCGCGGAGGCCGCCGCCGCCGAGCTGGAGGGGCGCCAGGGCGCCCTGCACGGCCGCGTCGCGGCGCTCTGCCGCGCGGGCCGGGGCAGGCTCGTCCGCGAGCCCCCGCCCGGCGCGCAGGCGGTGAAGTCCCTCGTGGTGAGCTGCCGGCGGGGGGGCGGCGGCCCGGGCGCCCCCGGGCCGGCGCCGGGCGCCCCCGGGCCGGCGCCGGGCGCGGCGGCGGCCGCGGCGGTGCTCTGCGTGCTGCCGCTGGCGCGGCGGCTCTGCCTGGAGAAGCTCCGGGCCTGCCTGGCCTCGCTCGCCGCCGCGCGCGAGGGGCCGGGCGGTGAGGCCCTGAGGCCCACGGGGCTCGCGCCGCCGGAGGACGCCGAGGAGATTGCCGGCTGCGCCATGGGCCTCGTGCCGCCGGTGTGCCTGGAGCCCGCGCTGCCGGTGGTCGTGGATGCCTCCCTGTTCCTGGCCGGCGCTCCGCAGCTGCTGCTCGCCGGCGCGGCGCACCCGGGCCGCAGGCTGCTGGTGGAGCCCCGCGAGCTGCTGCTCTCTTCGGGGGCGTCTGTCGCCAGCATCGTGCAAGAGGAGGTCGAGGGTGGCGAAGAGGCCCTGTCACCTGCCGCGGCCTCGCCCCTGGCGCCCCTGGAGGACGACACGCTGTTCCCACTGCGAGGCACCGCTGGGCCCGCCATCCACATCGTCGGCGTGGTCCTGGCCGTGCGCAGGGTGTCGAGGGAGCTCGCCTTCGTGGACTTGGCGCCCCCCGGCTCTCAGCCCACAGGGGATGCCGCGACCTGGATGGCGCAGGACGGGTCCAGCAAGCGTTTGCGCCTCCAGCTCATCGTTGGCAGGTCGCTGCGCGACAGGGTAGGCCCTGCTGGGCTGGCCGCCGTGATCAAAAAAATCCGCCCCAGGCAGCTCCTCTACGTCGCGGGCCGCGTGCAATTGGAGGAGCCGGGAGAGCAGACTGGCGCCGCCCGCTCGGATCCCGCGGAGGTCCGCCGCAAGCGGCTGGCGCAGCTGGCCAACGACATAGTGGACGTGGTGGCGGAGCAGCTGCGCCTGCTGGAGGAGGTCCACGACACAGCCGGTGCGGCCGGGGGCACCGCCCGCCTCCCGGCCGCTGCCGCTCCGGGGCCTCCCGAGGCGCCAGAGGCCTGCCTGGAGCTGGCCCTCCCACGCCGGGCGGTCGTCGTGGTCGACCACGAGGAGGCCCTGTCTCGCTTCTCGCGCGTGCTTGCCGAGAGGCTGACTGGGAGCGGCGATCTCCCATCCCCGACGGGCAGGGGCGTCGAGGACGAACAGGGCGGCGGCGCCCACGTGGTCGGAGTGGACGCAGAGTGGCGGCCCAACACCGTCAGGGGCCTGCAGAACCCGGTCGCTCTCCTGCAGCTGGCGTTCCGCCGGAGCATCTGGCTCTTCGACCTGCTGGCGCTGGGGCAGGACCCTGCTCTCGAGGGGCGTGCCGCGGGGCTCCTCAGGCAGGCGCTGGAGGCGCCGCACCTCTTCAAGGCGGGCTTCGGCCTGGAGGCCGACCTGGCGAGGCTGGCGGAGACCCTGCCTGAGGCCGTGCCGCAGGGCGCGCGCAGCGTCGTCGACTTGCGCAGGCTGGCGGCCGAGGCGCTGCCCGAGGCGCCCGCGGCCGGAGGCCTGTCCGCCCTCTCCAAGACGGTCCTGGGGCTCGGGCTGGACAAGTCTCCGCAGACGTCGGACTGGGCCTCGAGGCCACTGACAGACGCCCAAGTGGTCTACGCCGCCCAGGACGCCCACGTCTGCGTCCGCCTCTTCGACGCGCTGTGCCTCCGCCACGCGACCGTGTCGATGCAGCCCCTGCTGCCGCTGCTGCATGCCCTGGCCGTCGACTGGACGCCTTCACCAGCAGCTGGGGGCGCCGACCGCAGTGGCGCATTGCGCCTCGACGTCGCGGCGCAGGAGAGGCTCTGGCAGGAGTGCGCCGGCCAGCGCTTATCCGGAGGCGCCTCCGAGTGCGCGCGTTGGGCTTCCGGGCTGCCCAGCGCCGCGAGCGCGACCCTCCCGTGGGTCGCCGTCGGGGAGGACCCGCGGCGGCTGTGCCGCTTCGAGAACGCGGCCGTGCTCTTCCTGCGCGGGGAGGGCCGCGATGGCGCGGGCCCCTACCTGAGCGATGGCGACAGCGGCGCCCTGCGTGGCCTCACAGGTCCGCTCGCCGTCTTCGTGCTGTATAAGGGCGGCTGGCACTGCTGCGGGCGCGGGGTGCTCTCGCCGGACGGCGAGGGCGCCGCAGGCGGTCTGAGGCTAACCCTTCCGGACGCGTCGCAGCTGGCCTCCACCAGACTGGAGGCGCGGGCGTCGTCCTGGTCAGAGGAGGGGCTCGACGGCGCAAGGGATCTGACCTCGGGGAGGGGGTTGTGTTTTTCTCCAGACATCCGAGCAGCTTGGGGTACTGCTGTGGTAGAAGCCAGTTCCGCCTCAGGGACCCCCCCCGACGAGACATCCTGAAGTGCTGGGATTGAGCGTTCAGCCTGAGACATCCTCGAAACTTTGAGCTCCGAGATGCCGCGTGAGAGGTGGTCTGGCGCGTTACGCCTGAGACATCCTCAACTGACTGAGGGACTGTGGGTGTGTGTTGTCGGGTGGGGGTTCCCGCTCGCATGGGAGCCCCCCTCGGGGTCCGACAACCCGCACCCATACTCATAACGCGCCCTCAAGTCGCGAGGCGCGGTTCAGCACCCCATCTAGGTATGAGCGCGTGTTGTCAGTTCATCATTTTCGCAAGTCTGGGCTCCGAGGTGCCGCGCGAGAGGTATTCTGGCGCGTTTCGCCTGAGATATCTTTGCCACCGTGGCCTCCGAAGTGCCGCTTCGAGAGACGGCCTGGCGCGTTTCGCCTGACACTTCTTCGGACCAGCGCTTTTCGCCTGAGACATCCTCGCAACTCTGGGCTCCAAGATGCCGCTCCAGAGGTGGTCCAGTGCGTTTCGCCTGAGACATGTTCTCATGAGCTGACAATTAGCACTCATCTTTAAACGACCCCCAGAATTCCCTGGGTGGAGTTTTTGATGGCTTTGGGTATGTGTTGTCGGATGGGAGTCCCATGGGACCCCCCCGCGTGGTCCAACAACCCACACCCATACTAATGACGTGCCCTCAAATCGCGAGGCGCGGTTCAGCACCCCATCTGGGGATGAGGGCGTGTTGTCCGTTCATAATTTTCGCAAGTCTGGGCACCGAGGTGCCGCGCGAGAGGTAGTCCGGCGCGTGTCGCTTAACACATCCTCGCTACTGGACTTCGAAATGCGGCGCGCGAGGTGGTCCAGCGCGTTTGGCCTGAGATGTCCTCGTAACTCAGGTCTCCGACGTCTCCGAGGTGCTGCTTCGAGAGGCGGTCTGGTGCGTTTCGCCTGACATCCTCGCAGCTCTGGGCTCCGAGTGCCGCGCGCGGGATGGTCCTGCATGTTTCGCCCGAAGCAGCCTCGCAACTCTGAAGTCCGAGATGTCGCGCGCGAGTTGGTCCAGTCCGTTTCGCCTGAGACATCCTCGCAACTCTTGGCTCTGACGTGCCGCGCGCGAGGTGTTCTGGCGCGTTTCGCCTGAGGCATCCTCGCAGCTGCTGCGAGATGCCGCACGCGAGGTGGTCCGGCGCGTTTCGCCTCAGACGTCCCCACAATTCTGTGCTCCGTGGTGCCGTGCAAGAAGTGATTCGGCCCGTTTGGTCTGAGACATCCTCGCAACTATGGGCTCCGAGATGCCGCGCGCGAGGTGGTCCAGCGCGTTTCGCCTGAGGCGTCCTCTCAGCTCTGGGCTTCGAGCTCCCGCGCGCGAGGTTGTCCTGCATGTCTCGCCTGAGACATCCTCGCAACTCCGAGTTCCGAGACTCTGCGCGCGAGGTTGTCCAGCTTGTTTCGGTTGAGGCATCCTCACAGCTCTGAGCACCAAGATACCGCGCGAGACGCGGTCCAGCCCGTTCCGCTTGAGACATCCTCGCAACTCTGGGCCATGAGAAGATGTTCGCAAGGTGGTCTATCCCGTTTCGCCTGAGACATGCTTGCAATTCTGGGCTCCGATTTGCCGCGCGAGAGATGGTCTGGCGCGTTTCGCCTGAGACATCCTCGCAACTTTGGGCTCCGAGATGGCGCGCGCGGAGTGAGTGCGATGAGGAGATCAAGGATAAGGAGGAGTAGGAGGAGGAGCAGGAGGAACACGCGTAGGAGGAACAGCACCAGGAGGACGAGGATGATTCGTATGAGGAGAGGGGCGAGGAGGAGTGAGGAGGAGGTACAGGACGAGGGGGGGAGAAGGAGAAGGAGGAGGAGGAGGAGGAGGAGGAGGATCAGGATGATGATGACAATGATGGCAATGGTGATGATGATGATAATGATGATGATGATGATGATGATGATGATGATGATGATGATGATGATGATGATGATGATGAGGACGATTACGATCACGATCATGATCACGATCACGATCACAAAGATGATGATCATGATGATGACGACGATGATGATGATGATGACGCTAATGATAATGTCGATGAAGATGCTGATGATGATGTTGATGATTATACTGATGCTGATACTGCTGCTGCTGATGATGATCATGCTGATTATTATGATCATGATGACGATGCTGTTGATGATGATGATGGTGATGGTGACGATGATCATGATCATGATCATGATGATGCTGCTGATGATAATGCTGATGATGATGATGATGATGATGATGATGATGATGATGATGATGATGATGATGATGATGATGGTGATGGTGATGGTGATGGTGATGGTGATGGTGATGGTGATGGTGATGGTGATGGTGATGGTGATGGTGATGGTGATGGTGGAGTTGGTGATGACGTCGACGACGACGATGATGAGAAGCAGTGGGAGGAGGAGGAGAAGGAGGAGAAGGAGGAGCAGCAGCAGCAGGAGGAGGAGGAGGAGACGGATGAGGTGCAGTGGAAGGGGGAAGGCGAGAGCGAGAAGGAGAATCACGCGGATGCGGAGATATGCGCAAGAGTAGAACGCCGATGGCGCTAACGAGCAGCTCGACGACGACGCCGAAGGCGCAGGCCGCTCAGGAGCAGGAGGACGCGCGAACACGCTGAGGAGCCACCTAGGCTCAAAAAGAACGCTATTGGGGGATTCTGGGCTTCGGCTAGAAGCTGTTTTGCACGTAGCGGACCACAGCGAAAGGGCTACTGCTTTCGGGGCGGGGTCCTCGGTCACCAGGGACCACCCGCCTCCCTGCGAAAAGTGCGCACCTGCAGGGCTTGGTGTCCTACATCATGCTCTCTGATCGTTGTTGTGCGAAACCCTGTGACCTTCGAGGGGTCGGGAGGGTTGACAGATCTTCCCAGGCGGAGGTCCTCGGGAGGCCGACGGAAGTGGAGCGCCGGCGAGCCGCTGGCGGGAGCCCGCGGGCAGGAGCACCTGCGTGCACAGGAGGTGGCGACGTTTTTGGGGCTCCGGGCTTCCAGAGCGGACCAGTACGAATCGAGGAACCGACGCGTCCACCCGAGATGAGAACATGCTTATGCTCAGGGTTGCCAGAGCGGGCCAGTACGGATCGAGGAACATGTTCCTCGGCATCGCTCGGACGTGTGCATTCTTCCTTCGGCGAGGACCATCGAGGAGCATCCTTGATCATTTCGCGAAGAAACCACGCACGAAACCAAAAAAACACAGGAAATGGACGTCCGAGCGATGGCCAGGTTCTCTGACGAAGTTGTGGACGGGGTGGGGGTGGGGAGGGTGAGAGACAGGCAGAGGAGGAGGAGTTGCTGAGGGAGGCGGAGGAGCAGATGGAGGCGGAAGGGGAGGATGAGGAGGAGGAGGAGAGCACGGAGGAGGACAGAAATGGAGAGGGGATGAGGCCGCTCCTCGTACAGCCGCTTTTTCCGTGGGTCTTACGGCCACTTCCTGTGGGCTTGCAACTCCAGCGCGTGTTCGTCGACCAGCTCTCTCCTTTCTCCCTCCCTCTCCTCTCCCATTCCTCTCTTTGCCCCATCTGCTCAAGCAACTTGGGCTCAAAAACCATCTCGGCAGGGCCCACCCCATGCTATGCCTCCGCGCGGTGCTTTGGGGACAACACTTCAGCCCTATTTTTTTGCTGCAAGTGTTGACTCGAGCAGGCGGTCAGATATGAGTGAAAAGATGGTGCCCGCTCGTATTTGGTCGACCTGCACGGCCTGCGTGCAGCACGAGTGGAACGACCGCTTCTTCGCCAACCATCGCAAGTGCCCGCTCTCATTGTTCCAATGAAGGTCAAGCTTCATGTGCCCAGGTCTGGCAAACGCAAGGGCGGCAATGACTAGCAGGGCGTGCAGTCCGACGGGTCCGCGGTCGCCACGTCGCTGGGCGGGGGCACGGCCAAGCCGGCGGCCGACGGCCATTGGCGTGCTTTGATTTGCGGCCCCCTCCTCTGTCAGTTACCTCCAGACTCGCCAGGGAATCGAGTTCGGGGCACCTGCGGTTGCTTCTGCACATTTGACACCGCATTCGGTTTGTCTCAAGCCTGATTGTGAGAGCGTGGTCAAGCTGTGGAATCTGGCCAGACTTGAGCGCCATTCGCACAGCATTGCGTATCCAGGTGTGCTCCTTCAGGCCGACGCCGTATCCGACGGAGTGGTTCCAGAGGTGGACGAGGACAGTTGCCGTTCATCAGGAGCTGGACGTACGCCGAAGAGTTGTGCAGGCGTGGACGGAACGACGAGGTTGATAGGGGCGGCCAGACTTGGAGCCCCCTTGCACCCGGACGCGTCCGAAGAATACAGTTGGGGCGCTGAAGAAGGAACCCTTTCCGTTAGGGAGGGGCTCTGTGTTCCTTGATTGTGTCGCAGTTTGCCTTGGGGTTTCCCAAGGTTCTCCATGTGACATCGGAGTTTAACTTATGGGACAAAGGGGCCTCGTTCCTTACTTAGGGTTCCTTAGGTCAACGCCCCGACTGTAGTACCGCCGCGCAGACCATCACGTGGCGGTGTCGACCGCTGGGCTGTGGCCCAGCTCTCGGATCAGAGTGTTGCCCTTGCTCTGGCCTCGCGCGCCCACCACCGGTGCCCCACGGGTGGAGTCTGGGAGGAAGGCCGCCTCGCACCTGCACGAGGCTCCCGCTCGTACAGTCGGGGCCCTGAAGAAGGAACCCTTTTCGTTGGGGAGGGGCTCCGTGTTCCTGAGTTGCTTTACACAGTGCTCCTCGGGTTTGCCTGAGGTTTTCCATGGAGCATCGGAGTTTGATTTATGGGGAAAAGGGGCCTCGTTCCTTGTTCATCGTTCCTTAGGTCCACGCCCCGACGGTACGCAGTGCCGCCGAGTGGGAGGCGCACCAGGCACGCCAGAGGCCGCCCGCAGGCCTTTGCATGGCACTCTGTTGCCGTGCAGTGGCGGGTCGTTCGCGGGCATCCGTCGGCGTCGCGGGCCTCCACCTCGGGAGGGCGCCTCGCGAAGTCAGGTGCGCGCTGCAAGCTTTTCGCCCGCCCTCACAAGCGCGAGGAAAACTGAGAAGTTTGGGCAACAAAAACCTTACCCGAAGAAGGACGGGGTCTCAGTCGAGCCTTGCTTCTGCATCCCTCCTTCCTCCTCCCTCCTCGTCCCCTCCCCTCCTCGACCTCCTCCCTCTCATCCTCCTCTTCGCCCTCCCCAGTCTCCTTCCGCCCCTTCTCCTCTCCCCGTCTCCTCGCAAAGCGGGCTGGACCCGTCTGTTGCAGGGGCTCCCCAGCCCGGGCGGGCGCCGCATGCGCGGGGTGGCTTGCCATGAGCACTGCCGCCTGGCTGGCGGCCATATGCGGCCGGCCCCCGGGGCAGAGCGCGCGTGGAGAGAGGAGCAGAGGAGGCGGGGAGGCGGCGGGGAGGCGGCGGGGGGAGGGGCGGGAGGGATGTCACCACCCACCCAATCACCCCAACCCAACCCGAAGGCTTCAATTTGCCCTCCATTTCCAGTGTGGGAGGGGTCCATGAACATTGAAAAAACACACCTGGAACCCGTACCCCCCAACCCGAAATTCGGGTCTTCGGGTTGGGTTGGGGTGGTCTGGCAGGCAGTCAGGATGCACCGAAGCAGGGAAACGGCGCAAGCAGAAACGGCTGGAGGTCCGCGCCGACTTCTTGGCTCGGCGCTGGTCCCCCCTGGCGCCGCCTCTGGCGCGCTCCGCGCGCCAGGGAAGGGCTTCAGCGCCAATCCAGAACATCTGCATTGACCTGGGGAGCGATGCGAGTCGGAGTCGATAGCCTTGGCGGGAGAGCCGCCGTGGCCTCGGTTGGCCCTCCTCCGAGAGAGCAGCATCGAGGCCTTTTGAGGAGGAGGAGGAGGAGGAGGAGGAGGAGGAGGAGGAGGAGGAGGAGGAGGAGGGGGAGGGAGAGGGGGAGGGGGAGGGGGATGGAGGAGGGGCGGAGCTGCGGGCGGCACGGAGGAGGGGTGGAGCTGCGAGCGGCAGCGTGCTCAGCCAGCAGCTGTCCTTCGGACTCGATCCTGGGTCCTGGGCGCTGCCGACGCCGCTTCGGCTCCACCGAGCCTTGCCCCAGAGGGACACGGAAGGAAGGGGAGAGAGGAGAGGGGAGAGGCGGAGGCCGAGGAGGATGGCCCTTGGTTTTCGGGGGGGGCAGTTCTCGGCGAAACGGGGCAGAGTGCTTTGAAGCAGACGCTCTTCCATCATAAGGTCGTTCTCACGTCTGTAGTTTGGGGAGTAGCCTTTGACTGCCCTCTTTCAATTCGCTCGGGCTCCGCGGGAATCCTTTGTAGGCAGACGCCTGGCGTCCACGCTTACGGCGCGGTCTCCTTCGGAGTATGTATTTGCCGCAGGCGGCTAATCATTCAGTTCCCCGCGTGGCCCCCTTCAACATACAAGTGGCAAGTGGTGGTTGTACCAGCGCATCCCTTAGGAGGAGAAGGGGGAGGAGGCAAATGGTGGTGAAAATGCGAAGGAACCACCCTTGCTTTGAAATCGCGCCTGTCTGACTAGATCCAGCTTCCTTTGGGGGGGAGAAGGCCACCGAGAAAGAGCACGAGGGACATACAGCGAAAATAGTTTTGGGGCTTTACCCCGAGTCTCTCATGATCTGACATGGAGGAAGGGAAGAGGGCAGTGGGAAGGAGTTAGCAGGGAAGGGGGAAGGGATGATGATGGTGGTGAATTATGGTGAACGATGCTGCTGCTGATGATGATGATGAGATGATGATGAGATGATGCTGATGCTGATGCTGATGATGATGGTGATTGATTGTGAATGCTGATGATGATGGTGAACGATGGTGAATGACGGTGATGATGATGGTGATAATGTTGGTGATGATGATGATCATGATCATGATCATGATGATGATGACGGTGGATGATGATGATGATGATGATGATGATGATGATGATGATGATGATGATGATGGTGATGATGGTGATGATGGTGATGATGATGGAGGTGGTGGTGCTGGTGGTGATGACGATGACGATGATGATGATGATGATGATGATGATGATGATGATGATGATGATGATGATGATGATGATGATGATGATGATGCTGCTGCTGGTGATGATGATAATGGTGGTGGTGAATGATGTATACCTATAACGGCGCACCGGGCTCGGGGGCCGAGGGCCAGAACCTCGACCGCAAATGTGGGCCCCGGGGCCCGGGCCCGCCTCTGGGAGACTTGAAATCGCCCGGGGAGCCCTCAGACAGCAATCACGGCGGCCCCAGACGGTCTCGAGGCACCCCCAAGACGCCGTCCAGGGGTCTCTGGCGACGCACGATGCGTTTTAAACTGTGCCGGAGGCTCCCAAGACGCCCCAAGAGGCCTTTAAGATGCCGCCCAAGAGCGCCCCGAAAGGGCAACATCGTTGATTTTCATAGGTTTTTCCAATGTGTTTTTTTTTGTTGTTGTTGCATTCTCGCTGTTTCGGCGCTAAAGCACCGCCCAAGAGGGCCCCAAGACGGCCCAAGCGAGGCCCAGGACGGCCCCAGAACCGCCCAAGACGGCGCAAGAGGGTCCCAAGAAGGCCCTAAGAGGGGCCCAAGAGAGGGGACGCGAACTGAAAAATCAAGCTCTCCGCCCCAAGTTGCCCCCAAGAGGCCCCAAGGCCCCCAGGAAGCCCCCAGAGGCCCCAAGAGGCCCCCAAGAGGCCCCAAGAGGCCCCCAAGACCAAGAAGCCCAAAAGAGGCCCCAAGACGGCACCCAAAAGG
>CAUYUJ010010369.1:7500-27500 GCA_963575745.1 Prorocentrum cordatum | reverse complement strand
GCACCGAGGGGCTCTCTGCCTGCACCGGCGGGTGGCTGAGAGCCAGGCGCGAGCCACGGGTGCCCCTACAGTGCCGTTTTTGATACATGCTCCGCGTGCGGGTCATGTGTTGAAAATGCAGGGATCTAGTATTAAAAACAACGATGAGTTCATGCATACATTTATTCATAGATGAATCATGTGTTTAAAATCCGATGTGTTTAAAAATACCATGTATCAAAATTACCCTGTAGGCAGTCGAGGCCGACGAGTAGTACAGTCGATCGGCATCACCCCAGCATACTTATACTATGTGTGCGTCGCCCCCCCAGGGGGCGACGCGCGCACCGAGAAATCTCATAGCATGTGCGTCGTGGCGGGCTCATTCTGGCCACACCGCTCGGGAAACGATCTACCACAAGATGGGTATACTATATGTTTGGGTCGGACGCGCGCCTCCAAGGAGAACATATAGTATTAGTATGTCCCTGTGCGTCCCAGTCGAGGTTGATTAGTAGGTCGACCCTACCAGATCCAGGGTATCCTTGTGTCCTGCGTCTCGCCACTCGTGTCTTCTGCATTACTGTGGCATTGTGGCCCTGGGAAGGGTCTTGTGTCCTCTCGCGTGTCCTCTCCGATCAACCCCGGCTGTAGGTCGACCCAGCCGAATCCAGGGTGCCCTTCTGTCCCACGCATCGCGTCTCATACGAGGGCATTGGTATTTGGGAGCTATGCTGCCCTCGGAGGAAAATTCTTGCGCCTTCTCGCGCGTCCTCTCCAATGAAGCTCGACTGTACTACCCTCAACGGTACGCTGGAGCACCGTCAGCCGCCCCGGCGCAGCCCAGTGCAGCCATCGCGGTCCTGACCCCGCCTTGTCCAGTCCCGCCCGATCCCATCCAAATCCATCCGCGCGCACGCGTGCCGCTGCGGACATCAATCCGCGCGCACGCGTGCCACTGCGGACACCTGTCCCCCCGCGCGGGGCGTCGTCGAAGCCGACCTTTGCCACGTGAGCTCGGCGCCAGGCCATGCTTTAAGTTGGCCTCGGGACAGATCCTTGTGACCGCCCTCTGGCCCAGCAGTTCGGGCCATGACCGAGCCCAAACTGTCCCACCTCTCAAAAGTGGACCCCTGGGTGGCCGTCACACGGTCTTACACGCGGGAGGCGCAGGGAAGACGATGGAGAAGTGCTACTCAGTGCCTTTGCCCTAATTGCCGCGTAACCCGCGCGCCTTCTCAACGTCGACCTCGTCCTCCAGCCCGAGACTCCACCTGGTTGCCCCAGCAGCAGCTCCGGTCCAATCCGACCTTCCGCTCCTCTGCGCCTTCCTCCGCCGCCTGCCCTTCTCCTCGGGGGACGCCATCTGACCACCTCGGCGATCCCGGCCGGGTCGCCGGCCCTGGGCCTGCAGGGTCGGCGCATGCGCCCTCCCGGCTCGGCCAGGGAGGGGCACAACCACCGACCCTTGGCCCAACACCGGCCCAGCCAGGATCGGTGAGGTGGCCAGGCATCGACTGGACGTAGGAGTGACCTTTCGCCGGAGTGACCTGTGGTGCGGGCCCAAGGGGGTCCCCCGATCGCCGCATGCCATGCGATGGCCGCGTCTTGCGCGCTCAGGCTTAGCCCCCCGCGGCTCCCCAGAAGCCGCGCTTCAGAGGTCACCCACTCTTGCCTGGGGTCACTCCTGCGTGCAGCCGACGGCACCGATCCTGGGCCAGAGATCGGCCGGCCCGGCCAGGATCGGTGAGGTGGTCATCGGGGCTCAGGAGACGGGGGCCAATGCAAACAAGGGTCAACCAGGGCACCAGCTCCTGCAGGATCCTGCGAAGCCTCCCTCTGGCTGACCTGGGTTAGCGAGCCGCTCGTGGCCGCGAGGCGGCCGCGCATATTGGCTGACCCGGGTTCGCGAAGCCCTGCGTTGCAGTTCTTCCTTCCTGCATTGAAGTTGTTTGGTTTCCTGCGGACCCGGGCCTGGATGGACCCGGGTCAGCAGACCCCCGAGGTCAGTCGGCGTCCCCCGATGCTCCCCCCTCTTCTTGGCATCGCTCGGACGTGTGCATTTTTTCCTTCGGCGAGGACCATCGAGGAGCGTCCTTGATCACTTGGCGAAAAAACCACGCACGAAACCGAAGGAAACACGGGGAAAAGGACGTCCGAGCGATGGCCAGTCTTGGAGCACGAGGGGGGAGGCCCCCCACTATACGACGGGCCGGGGCCGGGGCCGGCAGGCGCCGGCGCCCTGTGCCTCCTGGTGCTCTACGCGGGCCTGCGCTGGCGCCTGGAGCAGCAGAGGAGACAGGCGGCGCGGCCCCCCCCCTGACTCCGGATCCGCCGGGAGGCGCCGGGAAAATCAGCTCCGTGAGCTGATTCTCAAGCCCCCCCCTTTGCTATCCCCCCCTTTCGCCCGGCCCGACCCACGCCCCAGGGTTCTGTCGGGCGTGTCCCCCTACAGGGGGATTTTTTCGACGAAAAGCAACAAATACCCCCCAAAAATGCCCCGAAATTGTCAAAGGATGCTCAAAACACAGTCCCCAGACTATCTTTGGACTTTTGGGGTATTTTCTATCTTTCATCGAAAATCCCCCTGTAGGGGGACGAGCCCCCCTGACTCCGGATCCGCCCTACGTTGGCTTTTTTTCTAACTTAAAATTGCGTCGGAAATCCACCTATAAGAGGCCGAAGAAGTAGGGCGGAAATTGCTGCGCCCAACATAAGACAGGGCGGAAATCCACAGAAACAGCAACAGAAAAGTAGGGCGGAAATTGGCATCAGCGGGGCTTGAAAAGTAAGGCGGAAATTCCAAGCCCCAGTTACGAATTTCCCCAAAGTAGGGCGGATCCGGAGTCAGGGCACTCGGGCCGGACGAAAGGGGGGATTGGGAAAGGGGGGGGGTACGAAATCTGCTGCATGCATCTGGTTTCGGCCCCACCGAGGGGCCCATTCCTCGATGCATGGCCTCCCGGCGCCGGGAAAATCAGCTCCGAGAGCTGATTCTCACCCCCCCCCTTTGCTATCCCCCCCTTTCGCCCGGCCCGACCCGCGCCCCAGGGTTCTGTCGGGCGTGTCCCCCTACAGGGGGATTTTTTCGACGAAAAGCAACAAATACCCCCAAAAATGCCCCAAAATTGTCAAAGGATGCTCAAAACATAGTCCCCAGACTATCTTTGGACTTTTGGGGGTATTTTCTATCTTTCATCGAAAATCCCCCTGTAGGGGGACAGGCCCCCCTGACTCCGGATCCGCCTTACTTTGGCTTTTTTCCAACTTAAAATTGCGTCGGAAATCCACCTATAAGAGGCCGAAGAAGTAGGGCGGAAATTGCTGCGCCCAACATAAGACAGGGCGGAAATCCACAGAAACAGCAACAGAAAAGTAGGGCGGAAATTGGCATCAGCGGGGCTTGAAAAGTAAGGCGGAAATTCCAAGCCCCAGTTACGAATTTCCCCAAAGTAGGGCGGATCCGGAGTCAGGGCACTCGGGCCGGACGAAAGGGGGGATTGGGAAAGGGGGGGGGTACGAAATCTGCTGCATGCATCTGGTTTCGGCCCCACCGAGGGGCCCATTCCTCGATGCATGGCCTCCCGGCGCCGGGAAAATCAGCTCCGAGAGCTGATTCTCACCCCCCCCCTTTGCTATCCCCCCCTTTCGCCCGGCCCGACCCGCGCCCCAGGGTTCTGTCGGGCGTGTCCCCCTACAGGGGGATTTTTTCGACGAAAAGCAACAAATACCCCCAAAAATGCCCCAAAATTGTCAAAGGATGCTCAAAACATAGTCCCCAGACTATCTTTGGACTTTTGGGGGTATTTTCTATCTTTCATCGAAAATCCCCCTGTAGGGGGACAGGCCCCCCTGACTCCGGATCCGCCTTACTTTGGCTTTTTTCCAACTTAAAATTGCGTCGGAAATCCACCTATAAGAGGCCGAAGAAGTAGGGCGGAAATTGCTGCGCCCAACATAAGACAGGGCGGAAATCCACAGAAACAGCAACAGAAAAGTAGGGCGGAAATTGGCATCAGCGGGGCTTGAAAAGTAAGGCGGAAATTCCAAGCCCCAGTTACGAATTTCCCCAAAGTAGGGCGGATCCGGAGTCAGGGCACTCGGGCCGGACGAAAGGGGGGATTGGGAAGGGGGGGGGTACGAAATCTGCTGCATGCATCTGGTTCGGCCCCACCGAGGGGCCCATTCCTCGATGCATGGCCGGGAGGCGCCGGGAAAATCAGCTCCGAGAGCTGATTCTCACCCCCCCCCTTTGCTATCCCCCCCTTTCGCCCGGCCCGACCCGCGCCCCAGGGTTATGTCGGGCGTGTCCCCCTACAGGGGGATTTTTTCGACGAAAAGCAACAAATACCCCCCAAAAATGCCCCAAAATTGTCAAAGGATGCTCAAAACATAGTCCCCAGACTATCTTTGGACTTTTGGGGGGTATTTTCTATCTTTCATCGAAAATCCCCCTGTAGGGGGACAGGCCCCCCTGACTCCGGATCCGCCCTACGTTGGCTTTTTTTCCAACTTAAAACAGCAACAGAAAAGTAGGGCGGAAATTGGCATCAGCGGGGCTTGAACAGTAAGGCGGAAATTCCAAGCCCCAGTTACGAGTTTCCCCAAAGTAGGGCGGATCCGGAGTCAGGGATTGGGAAAGGGGGGGGTACGAAATCTGCTGCATGCAGCTGGTTTCGGCCCCACCGAGGGGCCCATTCCTCGATGCATGGCCGCCTCCCGGCGCCGGGAGGCGCCGGGAAAATCAGCTCCGAGAGCTGATTCTCAACCCCCCCCTTTGCTATCCCCCCCTTTCGCCCGGCCCGACCACGCCCCAGGGTTCTGTCGGGCGGTTCCCCCTACAGGGGGATTTTTTCGACGAAAAGCAACAAATACCCCCAAAAAATGCCCCAAAATTGTCAAAGGATGCTCAAAACATAATCCCCAGACTATCTTTGGACTTTTGGGGTATTTTCTATTTTTCATAAACAATCCCCCTGTAGGGGGACAGGCCCCCCTGACTCCGGATCCGCCCTACTTCGGCTTTTTTCCAACTTAAAATTGCCTCGGAAATCCACCTATAAGAGGCCGAAAAAGTAGGGCGGAAATTGCTGCGCCCAACATAAGATAGGGCGGAAACCCACAGAAACAGCAACAGAAAAGTAGGGCGGAAATTGGCATCAGCGGGGCTTGAAAGGTAAGGCGGAAATTCCAAGCCCCAGTTACGAATTTCCCCAAAGTAGGGCGGATCCGGAGTCAGGGATTGGGAAAGGGGGGGGTACGAAATCTGCTGCATGCAGCTGGTTTCGGCCCCACCGAGGGGCCCATTCCTCGATGCATGGCCGCCTCCCGGCGCCGGGAGGCGCCGAGAAAATCAGCTCCGAGAGTTGATTCTCAACCCCCCCCTTTTTGCTATCCCCCCCTTTCGCCCGGCCCGACCACGCCCCAGGGTTCTGTCGGGCGTGTCCCCCTACAGGGGGATTTTTTCGACGAAAAGCAACAAATACCCCCCAAAAATGTCCCAAAATTGTCAAAGGATGCTCAAAACATAGTCCCCAGACTATCTTTGGACTTTTGGGGGTATTTTTTATTTTTCATCGAAAATCCCCCTGTAGGGGGACAGGCCCCTCTGACTCCGGATCCGCCCTACTTCGGCTTTTTTTCCAACTTAAAATTGCGTCGGAAATCCACCTATAAGAGGCCGAAAAAGTAGGGCGGAAATTGCTGCGCCCGACATAAGACAGGGCGGATATCCACAGAAACAGCAACAGAAAAGTAGGGCGGAAATTGGCATCAGCGGGGCTTGAAAAGTAAGGCGGAAATTCCAAGCCCCACTTACGAATTTCCCCAAAGTAGGGCGGATCCGGAGTCAGGGATTGGGAAAGGGGGGGGGTACGAAATCTGCTGCATGCAGCTGGTTTCGGCCCCACCGAGGGGCCCATTCCTCGATGCATGGCCGCCTCCCGGCGCCGGGAGGCGCCGGGAAAATCAGCTCCGAGAGCTGAGTCTCAAACCCCCCCCTTTGCTATCCCCCCCTTTCGCCCGGCCCGACCCACGCCCCAGGGTTATGTCGGGCGTGTCCCCCTACAGGGGGATTTTCGACGAAAAACAACAGATACCCACCAAAAATGCCCCAAAATTGTCAAAGGATGCTCAAAACATAGTCCCCAGATTATCTTTGGACTTTGGGGGGTATTTTCTATTTTTCATCGAAAATCCCCCTGTAGGGGGACAGGCCCCCCTGACTCCGGATCCGCCCTACTTCGGTTTTTTTTCCAACTTAAAATTGCATCGGAAATCCACCTATAAGAGGCCGAAAAAGTAGGGCGGAAATTGCTGCGCCCAACATGAGACAGGGCGGAAATCCACAGAAACAGCAACAGAAAAGTAGGGCGGAAATTGGCATCAGCGGGGCTTGAAAAGTAAGGCGGAAATTCCAAGCCCCACTTACGAATTTCCCCCAAATAGGGCGGATCCGGAGTCAGGGTTATGTCGGGCGTGTCCCCCTACAGGGGGATTTTCGACGAAAAACAACAAATACCTACCAAAAATGCCCCAAAATTGCCAAAGGATGCTCAAAACACAGTCCCCAGACTATCTTTGGACTTTTGGAGGAATGAGGTGCAGTAACTGACTCAAGACGTGGACGATTTTTGCTGTTATGCGCGGCCCACCACTCTGCTAAGGTGGGATGTGGCCTCGGTGCTAAGCGCTCTCTGCGCTGCAAGATGATAGAGCCGAAGTTGCAATGGAACGGATTGAAAATAAAATATGCCGAATTTGTCGCAACGGTTGCTCGGCTTCGAGCTGGAACTGAACGGCCTGGTGCCGAAGACCCAGACAAGACTGAACCCTCCTACCTACCCCTAGCACCTCCGAAAGATTTTAAACAAGCAAATGTCATCAGCATCATCTTGCTGATACTTCGTGAGGGTGCGGGCCAAATGGCGACCCCCCAGCCTCCACGAAATTTGTGGGCACATCGTGAATGGAAGCTTGAGGTGGTCATCCGGTCTCCACCGAACGAAAGCACGTTTGACCGCCCTGGGAATGCGTGCAAGAGACCAGTCAAAGCTGTACGGAACGATTAGCCTGCTAGGTGGAACCCGCGAGCGAGGGCGGGCGAGAGTCATAGACGACGGCTTCGGATTATCTTGCAAATGTACGTGGCCTGGGCACGCCTTCTGAAGACGGTCCCTGAACGCAGCCACATGTGAGTCGGCAGTGCGGCGGTACGTGCATCTACGCCGCAACCTGGATTCAAAACCCTTCGGCCAGGATGCGTGTACGTGCGGCGGGTGGGCCGAGGAGTCACACAACGGCACCCAAACGGAAGTGGGTTTCACATGCACCGCGTGCTCCACGGCAACATTGTCACCTCTGTCACAAAAACTAAGACTGAGATCCAACATGATCGTGCCAACAGGGTCGATGCAATCGATCGTCAGATCGAAGCAACGGCTCAGGGCCTGCATGCGTTGCAACATCTCGTGAAGCAGGTCTGGTCTGCAGCTGATGCACAGAATGTCGTCGCGAAATCGGCCATAGAAAACAATGCCGTACTCGCGCCTGATGTCTGAACGGAGCACAAACGGCTCCTCGACCGTACTGTAGAACACGAGATCCGAGACTTCGCCACTGCAGCACAAGCACATACCGGTGCCCCGAAGGACCCTGTACACGAACGGGTGTGCGTCAAAGTCGTCAGACAAACATACATATTGGTTACGGACAATGCTGGACAACATGGCTCGGAAATGCTCTCGGCCCTCAGCGATGTGCCTCGCGCACTCGTTAATGAGAAGGCCATGCTCGCCTGACATGTAAAAGTCTTTGATGTCAAGTTTGCAGAACACGCAACCCCGAGGCAACGTAAGGGCCGACAGCTGACGTTGCAGCTGCTCTGTATTAGTTAGCAAGTGCGGCAACCGTTGGAGAACCTGTCTGCACCTCCACGCTACCCAGCGCATGCCCGGAAGCATGGGATGCCGCGAACTACAATGAAGCGCCCTGCAGGTAACTTGCCCGGCAGGCTTGTGAGTTTTCACTGTCAGGGCAAGCACAGAAAACAGCCGCGTGGGCAGAGAACGATAATCATGCAGGAGGGCCTTCACCAGGTCTTCGTCGTCGAAGCTCTGGGCGGCCTCACAATATTCAGTCATCGCCTCCACCGCAAATGCCTCGTGCCATGCTGCGCGGGAGTAAAAATCAGAAGCCAGAACTCTGAGTTTCTCTTCGTGGATGGCGGCCTTCGGTAGCGCGGCAAAACCACCGTCCTTGTCAGTGATGCAAGCGCCGACTGGTGAATTACGGAGCAAATCCAGCGCCAGCTCAGCAACCCCGTTCAAATTGGTGGGGCGGCCGAGGGATGAAACCCGATGCCTCGCACGCCTGCACTCCTCAAACACTTCGCGTTTAGTGTCAGAGATGAAATTCTCGACGGCAGGATTGAAAGTCATCGGACACGGGTGCGGCACTTGGCGCCTGGAGCGCAAAAAATGCCACTGGTTGGATTCAGAATCAGACATTGCGATACGCCAGCGGAGACGGTGCTCCCAGATGTACAAACTCGAGCCGATGTCCCTTAGGGACGGAGGTCGGCTGCTAGAAAACACATGTTTTCGATGATACCGCCTCAACAGGAACTCCAAGGGCCAGGCAATGGCTCCAGCGGGGGGCGTGCAGGCGACCCTCTGGGTCAAGTCCGCCATGTACCACCCAGGCTTGCCGCGCCCTGTGTCGAACAGGACGGCAAGGTCAGCGGGCGACATCGCGCTGCACAGGGTGAGGAACTTCATTGCCACCAGGTCTGCAAGCGGCCGTTCCCCCGACCTTTGCCGCCGCCTCTCGAGCTGCCACGCCCTCTGCCTGTCTTGCCTTTGGATTTGCCTTTGGCTTTGCCTTTGCTCGAGGCTTTCCACTTGTCTTTGCCTTTGCTCGAGCCCTTGCCAGGCGGCTGCGAGGGAGTCGAGGGCGGCTTGTCTTTGCCTTTGCCGCCGGCCTTGCCCTTTCCGCCTGTCTTGTTTTTGCCTTTGGCTTTGCTTTTGCCAGCCCCCACGCCCCCGCTCGAGGCGGGGGCCAAAGAGTTTTTTGCAATGACGTCTGCCAAGTCGCTGGGCTGAATGTTGTCACCTTTCTGGAGCTGCCGGATGGACGCCTCCAGGTGGGCATTGGCGCCTGAAGCGCTCGAAGATCCGTCCGTTCGCTTTCTCAAGGCCTCTCTCAGCTTCAAGTCGATGGCAGTGCTCAGGTGGTCGGCCGGTTTCTTCTCCAGGAGGGCCGTGGCCACCTTGAGTTGCCTGTTTTCCGCTTGCTTCCGCTTCTCCTCCTCCATCTTCTTGGCCTTCACAGCTCGGTCCACGAGCTTCGTGTAGATGGCCTCGCCCTTCGCGCGCAGGGAGCTCTCTGAGACGCCGTGCGGGCCGTCGCCGACTTCCAAGTCCAAGTCCAGGGTGTTCCATCCGCTGTCAATGGAGGTTCTCTCGGCCAGCAGGCGGTCGATGAAGTTGTCTTTCCTTGTGTATTTTTTCTTTATTTCTTTATTTTGTTTTTTTTGTTCTTTTTTTGTTTTTTTTGTTGTTTTCCTTTTTTTTCCTTTTTTTTATTTTCTTGTTTTTTTTTTATTTGTTCTTTTTTTTTTTTTTTTTTTTGTTTTTCTTCTTTTTTTTTTTTTTTTTTTCTTTTGTCTTTGGGTTTTTTTTTTTGGTTTTTTTTTGTTTTTTTTTTTTTTATTTTCTTTTTTTCTTTTTTTTCCTTATTTTATTTCTTGATTTTTTTTTGCTTTTTATTTTTTTTTTTTTTGTTTTTTTTTTTTTTTTTTTGTTCTTTTTTTTTTTTTGTTTTTTTTTTCTGTTTTTTTTGTTTTTTTTTTTGGTGTTATTGCCGGAGGCGCGTCCGCTGCTCCTCCACGACGCGCAGGTCCAGCTCCCTGCACTTCTCCAGGTAGAAGATGTGAAGCTTGCGCTTGGCGTCGCGGATGGTGCACCCGCTGTCGAAGCGGATGTCGTAGCTCGTGTCCTGAAGCGTGACGGTGTCCAGGAGGTCGGTCTCGAACCCGAAGTTTGCCGGCTTCACGCCGGCTGGGATCGTGCCGCCCCGCAGGGACTGCAGCTCGGCCTCGAGCTTGGTCTTGCGGGCGTTGGTCTTCTGGAGGCTCTCGATTTTGGCGGCCAGGGTCGCGCTGGCCTTCTTGATGGAGGTCTTCAGGTCGGAATTCATGTAATCCTTAAGCTCCTTCTCGATGAGGTCGCTGAGGTTGTTGTCGTCGCCCGCGCGCGCGGCTCCCGCTTGGGGCCCGCTCGGCATCAAAGCGGAGGCAGGGGCCAGCCTGCCAAATGGATCGGCCGCCAGCGGCGACCGCGAGCGGTCACCCGCCTCCCCTTCACCTGGGCGCGCGGCCGCAGGTGGGCCCTCAGCGCCATCACGGACACCCTCTGCGCCCAGCAACTGTCGCCTGCCGGAGCGCTGAGTCCCCAAAGGTTCTCCGCGGGGTGCCTGGTCAGCCATGCCGAATCAGTACTGGAAGTAAGTATGGGACGTACAAGGAATGAGGTGCAGTAACTGACTCAAGACGTGGACGATTTTGCTGTTATGCGCGGCCCACCACTCTGCTAAGGTGGGATGTGGCCTCGGTGCTAAGCGCTCTCCGCGCTGCAAGATGATAGAGCCGAAGTTGCAATGGAACGGATTGATAATTAAATATGCCGAATTTGTCGCAACGGTTGCTCGGCTTCGAGCTGGAACTCAACGGCCTGGTGCCGAAGACCCAGACAAGACAAGACAAGACAAGACAAGACAAGACAAGACAAGACAAGACAAGACAAGACAAGACAAGACAAGACAAGACAAGACAAGACAAGACAAGACAAGACAAGACAAGACAAGACAAGACAAGACAAGACAAGACAAGACAAGGCAAGGCAAGGCAAGGCAAGGCAAGGCAAGGCAAGGCAAGGCAAGGCAAGGCAAGGCAAGGCAAGGCAAGGCAAGGCAAGACAAGACAAGACAAGACAAGACAAGAGACAAGACAAGACAAGACAAGACAAGACAAGACAGGATCCGCCCTACTTCGGCTTTTTTTCCAACTTAAAATTGCGTCGGAAATCCACCTATAAGAGGCCGAAAAAGTAGGGCGGAAATTGCTGCGCCCGACATAAGACAAGGCGGATATCCACAGAAACAGCAACAGAAAAGTAGGGCGGAAATTGGCATCAGCGGGGCTTGAAAAGTAAGGCGGAAATTCCAAGCCCCACTTACGAATTTCCCCAAAGTAGGGCGGATCCGGAGTCAGGGATTGGGAAAGGGGGGGGGTACGAAATCTGCTGCATGCAGCTGGTTTCGGCCCCACCGAGGGGCCCATTCCTCGATGCATGGCCGCCTCCCGGCGCCGGGAGGCGCCGGGAAAATCAGCTCCGAGAGCTGATTCTCAAACCCCCCCCTTTGCTATCCCCCCCTTTCGCCCGGCCCGACCCACGCCCCAGGGTTATGTCGGGCGTGTCCCCCTACAGGGGGATTTTCGACGAAAAACAACAAATACCTACCAAAAATGCCCCAAAATTGTCAAAGGATGCTCAAAACATAGTCCCCAGATTATCTTTGGACTTTGGGGGGTATTTTCTATTTTTCATCGAAAATCCCCCTGTAGGGGGACAGGCCCCCCTGACTCCGGATCCGCCCTACTTCGGTTTTTTTTCCAACTTAAAATTGCATCGGAAATCCACCTATAAGAGGCCGAAAAAGTAGGGCGGAAATTGCTGCGCCCAACATGAGACAGGGCGGAAATCCACAGAAACAGCAACAGAAAAGTAGGGCGGAAATTGGCATCAGCGGGGCTTGAAAAGTAAGGCGGAAATTCCAAGCCCCACTTACGAATTTCCCCCAAATAGGGCGGATCCGGAGTCAGGGTTATGTCGGGCGTGTCCCCCTACAGGGGGATTTTCGACGAAAAACAACAAATACCTACCAAAAATGCCCCAAAATTGCCAAAGGATGCTCAAAACACAGTCCCCAGACTATCTTTGGACTTTTGGAGGTAGTCTCTATCTTTCATCGAAGATGCCCCTGTAGGGGGACAGGCCCGACGGAACCCCAGGGGCCTGAGCGGCAGGGGGAGGGCGCGCAGCAGTCGGCGGCGCGCGGGGGAGCGGTCTCGGCGCGCAGGCCCCCCTGGTCGAAGGTAGAGCGCAGAAGTCGAGGACGCCGGCGGCGCATCGCTGGCCGCTCCCTGGGACCCAGACCCCCTCGAGTTATGAAAAAATCACGACGTGAGGTTTTTCACTGTTTTTGGCCTCTGGGGGGCCTTACCGGCCCTCGGGACCGTCAAAAAACGACTCAGGACGAAAAACCGGTCCCGGGGAATGGGTCGAGACCTCGGGGGGTCGACGTCATGAAAAAATCATGACGTCGGGGGTCTGGGGAGTTTGTCGAGGTGGTGCGCAGCTTAGAAAGTCGCGACGCGGCGCGTCTGCCAGCCATCGGAGACGCCTGCGGCGAACCACCGCCGCCCCCCATGCCTTTTTGGAGGCGCCCGTGTGGCCGAACGCTGAGACCAGACCTGCCAAGCTATCGGGCCATGTGTTCCCCGAATCGGTTTGGAAAGTCTTCGGGGAACACGTGGGCATCTTGAAGGTCATCTTGGTCGTCTGGAGGGCATTTTGACCCTTTCGGGCCTTCTTGGAGGACATGTTCGGCAGTCTTGGTGGGCTCCTGGTCCGTCTGCCGCGAATCAACGTAACTGTTGCGCCCTCGCAGTCCTGAGTCCTTCCAAAACACCATTTCTGGCACGTTCACCATGGGAATCCGTGAAGCTCCTGCATGTATATTGAAACGAATGTGCGCGGCGCTCAGGCGAGAGCCACATGTTGAAATCCACCTGCCCTCAATATGAGAAATCACTGCAATTGTTTAAGATGAAGATGCGTGGCTCTGTGGCGAGAGCCACATGTTGAAAACGACCCGCCCTCAATCTGCGAAGCTCTTGCAATTTTGTATAACGCATGTGCGCGGCGCTATGGCGAGAGCCACATTTTGGAAGCGACACACCCTCCATCCGTGAAGCTGTTATCATTTTCTTAACTTCAGGTCATAAGTGGTGAGGAGGAAGTCTCCGACGAAACGCTCAACCCGCCCTTTCGACCGGCATAGAGGTGCGACAGGGAGGAGTTGCTTATAAGGAGAAGGAATGGATGATGATGAGGAGGAGGAGGAGGAGGAAGAGGAAGAGGAGGGGGTCATGGTCACGGTCATCCGCATAAGGGGGTCAACGTCAACACCTACGAAGGAGCTGCGCGAGCAACTAGCAAGATCCCCTGCGATTAGATCATGCCGCAGTCCCAGACTCCTCTTGGGGCAGGCAGGGGGCATACCCCTGAGCTCCAGGGGGCAAACTCAGAGGTGGCCCCGTAAGAGAGGCTCGCTGAATCAGACGAGTCCCTCCGGGTCAGTGCGAGGGAACAGCTGCTGGCCTTTCCGCGTGCCCCCTCTGGGGGACGCGCTGGCGAACAGGGTTCCCAAGTAGGGGGGGTCCCTGAGCCCCTGTTTAACTTGTGAGACAGAGCTCCTGCACTCCGAGACGCCCAACCCCCCTCTCCCCCCCACCTCCACAGAAGTTCCAGCACTCCGAGATGTCCTCGCTCGTGCTCTCCACTCGCTATGCCGCGACAGATTCTTCCCGTGCCAAACGCGCTCAGATTCCGTTCCCCGCGCCAAGCTCGTTCAGGAATGTTATACTTCTGCTCTTCCCGTTTTCAGCAAGAGCACACGTATCCCAGGAAATCGGGGAATACATGCTGCACGCGCAGAAGATTGAACGAGGACGAGAGTTTCCCATTCTGAGAGAGCGTAATTTTCACGGGGTAGCAGTTGTGCTTTTGTCTCCCACTCTGGCAATAACTCCACCAACGCTTTCCCATTCTGAAAGAGCGAATTCCACTTTTGCCAAGGTGCGTAGTGTGCCGCTGGAACCAAATTTGCTCCGTAATTCACCCGCAGAAAAAGTATGGCCAACATGGTTCCAGATCATATCACAGATGCCGTCCGCAGTTCGTGTCCTCATTTTTGTGATAAGCCCTTCAACAAGTTTGTCTTCAACCATTCCGAGGTCCGAGGGAACCCCCTTTGGGTCATTTTGCCGGTCCCTTTGCCTCAGCTTCCTACTTCTTCTCCACCTCCCCCGAACCTGCACAACCGCTCTGCGAAGCAAAATTCCTAGTATTCCAACAAAGTCTCCAGTGGACACTCCCCTTTCCGTGCGCAGTGTTTGCAAAACTCTCTTTGTGATTCTTTCGTTGGTCGCTGTAGGATTGACAAATTACAAAAACGTTACGATTTCAGGGCCCTCATTGAAGAGCATGGGTTTTCGAAGGTCGTCATCGGCACCGGTCCGTGGCCTCTGAACCTCGGGGCCTCCATGTTCCCAGACCTTCTCTATCCGGCGGCGAACAGACGTGTCGATCTCCTGGGTCAACCTTTCCAGAAATTTGGGTTGGCCTCCATCTTTCCAGGTCTCCTTCTCGTCCGTTTCCCCCCGGGAGTCCATGGGTTTTCGCGGTCCATCACCGGCAGATGCCAATGCCCTCCGAACCTCGGGGCCTCCATCTTCCCTCTTTGTCGCCTGCTTTCGTCTGCACTGCGCCTATGACTGTTGTCCTCCAACAAAGCGGTCATGGGTTGTCGAGGCTCATCACTGGCGAAAGCCGATGGCCTCCGAACCTCGGGGCCTCCATCTTCCCTCTGGCTTTCGTCGTTCAATTTATCTCGCCGACGGGCAAACGAATCGCAGAGTTGGGCCAACGGGGTTCCACTGCCGCAATGGATATTTGACCTCCAGCGTCATGTTTTCCCCCCAAATCGTTCTCTGTTTCTTTGACTCCTCATTTGCTACAGGGCCAAACTCCTGGTGCAGCTGTTCCCCAGGCTCTGAGTCGTTGATGGGTTTTCGAGGTTTTTCATTGGCACCCTCCGGTTGCCTCCGAACCACGGGGCGTCCATCTTCCCTCTGGTAACTGCTGTCTAGCGACTGCACTTGATAAACCAATTGTTCGCAAGTTGCAATCCTAGCAATCAGGCATTTCCGAGCATGGATACGGCGGATCCGTTCTCTGCGTTTTTCGTTTGTTGTTTTTATTCGAGGTCACGCTCCAATCCCCCAAAAACATGGAAAGTTGCGGCACAACAATACCCCGTCACCAGCTTGCGACCCTGTTACGCGAGAAGGTGTCGCAGAAAGTACGATATCGGAGTAGTTGCAGGGATTGTTTCTTCTCTACGTTCCTCCTTCCCCCCACTCCCTCTCGCCCGCCCGACCTGGATTGGAGAATATATGGGGCGGAAGTCATGTGAGTGAGTTTCAATGAGAATCCGCACTCCGTCGGAGCTCAAATTGCCTGGGCCTCCAACGCCGACTGAAGAGGAGGAGGAGGAGGAGGAGGAGGAGGAGGAGGAGGAGGGAGGGAGGGAATTCTATGTTTTCTGTGGGTGAGCCAGACAGGGTGACAGGGACAGCCAACGCGAGCACCCTCCCCGAAACGGAGTCGAAGCCCCGCTCGGCACAGGCTAGCCGACTGGGTCACCAGAGTCAGCGTCCTCCAGGCTAGCTCTGCACTTGACGGCATCGCCAGGCCTAAAAATTGGAACCGTTCGCGCAGCGTCGCAAATTTCCCTGCTCGCGCCCGCTCCACGGAGCGCGGCGCAACCGTTCGACATGGGAATAGCCCCCTGCGAGTTCGAGCCATTCTCGTAGGCTTCTGCAGGCTTCAGGAGGCCGAGAGGAGGATGGAGCACACTCGCATCGTGTCAGAGCCGGTGTTCCCCGCGCCCCTTGCTGCTCCGGCCCGACGGTGCTGCTTGCCGCTGCTGCTGCCGCCGACGCCGCAGCTGCTGCCGCTCCCCCCCCCAGACCCCCGACGTCATGATTTTTTCATGACGTCCCCCCCCCGAGGTCTCGACCCATTCTCCGGGACCGGTTTTTCGTCCTGAGTCGTTTTTTGACGGTCCCGAGGGCCGGCAAGGGCCCCCGAAGGCAAAAAATAGTGAAACCCCCCCCGTCGTGATTTTTTCATAACTCGAGGGGGTCTGGGCCCCGCGGCATCGGAGCACCCCGTGCAGGCTGCCGCGGGGAAGAAGGCCAGGAAGGCAGCCGCGGCGCCGGCTTCGCGTGCGGACGGCGGCGCCGCCGCCGCCCCCGGCGCCGGCGGCGGCGAGTCGGAGCAGACGGGGCGAGCCGGGGGTCGGCAGAAAAGAGCAAACCACCTCCTCCTCCTCCTCCTCCTCCTCCTCCTCCTCCTCCACCTCCTCCTCCTCTCCTCCTCCTCCTCCTCCTCCTCCTCCTCCTCCTCCTCCTCCTCCTCCTCCTCCTCCTCCTCCTCCTCCTCCCCCCTCGATGAGAACAAGGGAGCACCCGGAAGACCTCGGGACCCAGACCCCCTCGAGTTATGAAAAAATCACAACGGGAGGTTTGTGTCACAATTTTTGGCCTTTGGGGGCCCTTACTGGCCCTCGGGACCGTCAAAGAACGACTCAGGACGAAGAACCGGTCCCGGGGAATGGGTCCAGACCTCGGGGGTTCGTCGGGGGTTTGGGCATGGACGCACGGTACCCCGCCCGCCCAAGGAGCAGGAGGAGGAGGAGGAGGAGGAGAAGGATTGTTTCATGGTCGCCGTCTGCTCTCGCGACCGGGTAAACTCACACACGGTCTCGCACGCGCGTCGGGCAGGCACGACGCGAGGGCCAACAACATGCGTACGACTTCCTGGTCGGAGCAGTTTCAGAGTGACTTCCACGCCCACGGCTGCTTCCCGGTGGCTTCTGAAAGAAACAACGTGTGATCGAACATGCGAGTCAGCTAATATCAAATCAAACAATTGTATTTATCTTCCGTTCTGTCTCCCACTGGCAGCGCCCCCGCTTCCATGTAGGTTGTTTTCTCGTTCAGCGGGCACTGCGCGAAAGTATTGGCTACATGGAGGTCCAAGCTCGCGCAAAGTTCAATCATGGGGTCCCAGTCAGGCTGCTCATCTTCTTGTCGTGCACATCGTCCCCGGCCAAAATCTCTTACAACAGCATGTTCTCCAGGTTGGGCTACCCCCACTCGAGCATCGAAGTCTCCCAGTACCAGTTTTTGCCGGCATCGGGCGTTGCAAGATCGATGCATGGAGCCACATATTAATCAGAGACGGCGTCTTTCGGGTAGAGGGGTTGTGAGGAGCCTAATCTGCAATGACTTGGCATCGCTCGGACGTGTGCATTTTCCTTCGGCGAGGACCATCGAGGAGCATCCTTGACCATTTGGCGAAAAACAACAGCCGGGCGTGGTCTTACAAGCCCGGCTGTTCGATGTTTTTTTGTCTTTTGTTTGCTCTGCCTCCGCTTCCGCTTCCAGATGCGTGGCCCCGCAGCTGCCTCAGGGCCGCGCCCAGCCCCTGCAGGCCCCGCCCCAACAGAGCCAGCCCAGCCCCCACGAAGCTCCGGTTTCCCCCAGGGGGTGGGAGGTGCACGGGCAATCCGCAGCTCGCTGGAAACCCTACCCCCAAGCAGGCCCCAAAGGCACCATTAGGAATTGAACCAAAGAAGGTCAGAATGTGGGAAGAGGTGTCCCCCATTTTACTACAATACGGACATGTTTACAGGAAGGAGGGGGCCATAATCTGCTTGCCCCATTCTATGGCACGTCGCCTATTCTTGGTGGTGGTCGTCGTCGTTGTGGTGGTGGTGGTGGCGGCGGTGGCGGTGGCGTGCGCGGTGGCAGTGCGGTGGCAGCGGTGAACGCAGCCGTGGGGGGGGGGCGGCGGCTGTCGTCGCCGCGTTGTTGGTAGTGGCTTTGCATGGGCGGCGGCGGTGGCAGTGGCGGCAGCAGCAGCGGCGGCGAGCGCGGCCGCTGCGGGGGCTGAAAAGGTTGTGGGAGCCGCGGTGTTGGGTGCCTCGGGCAAGCAAGCAGCGGCCGAGGTGTGGCAAGCAAGCAGCGGCCTCGGGTCGAACGGGGCAGGCAGGCGCCCGCCCCAGGCACGCGGCCGCCCCCCTGCTTGCACCGTTTTCCCCGATGGCGCCCCAGCCAAGGGGCGTGCGGCCTAGCTGCCTGGCTCGCCCGCGCGCTCCCCACCTTTCCCCAACAAATGTGCCCCGCGCCTTTCCTCCCGCGGGCTCGGGCGCCCGCGGGCCCGCGGCCCCCCGGGCCCGCGCAATGTCCCTCTAGAGGCCAGGGTCTTCCAGGGTTCGGGGCGCCTGGGCGCTCCCGCGGCCCCAAGGGCCTCAGGCGCCAGGGCCTCGCAGCCCCCGTGGCTTCCCAAAGAATCTGGGGCCGAAGTTGCTAGAGCCTTCGGAGCCTTCCAGGCCCTTCGGGCATGCTTTGCGCGGGGCCTCACTGGCCCCTTGCAGAAGGGTTTCCTGGGCTTCTCGCAGGAGACCATGGTCGGCCCCATCCATGGGCCTGGGCGGGGCCCATGCAGAAGGAACAGACGGGCTCCTCGCAGGAGGATCTGGTGGGCTCCCTGCAGGTGGCCCTATTGGGCTGGCCCCTTGCAGGAGCCCTCGCTGGGCTCTTCCCAGCAACAAAAATCATGTCTGGGCCCGTTCCAGAAGGCATTAATTGGCAACGTGCAGGGCGCCCCGCTGGGCCCCATGCAGATGGGGGGCGGGGAAGGAAAAGGCGGGGGAGGGAAGCGGAAACGAAAGCGGAGGGGGCAACTCGATTTGTTGCGCGCTGCCAAGCCTTTCCTAGGGAGCGCTGGGCCGTGCATCTGCGGGGCCGCGCGGTGAATCGGCATTTTTACTCGAGGGGTGCGCGCAGCCTAGACGCTGAAATGAGGAACGCGTTGGACTCGGAAGGGGCTCGATGTTCCAGTCGTCCTTCCGCGGTCGCCCCTCTGGCCCTTCTCGGTCATCCAGGCTTTTCTGGAAGCCACAGAGGGGTTCCGCCCAGCATCGTTGCGCGTGAGGATGAGGGGGGGGAGGAGGAGGAGGAGGAGGAGGAGGAGGAGGAGGGGGAGGAGGAAGAGGGAAAGGCGAGGAGCGGGGGGGGGGGGGGGGCAGGAGGCAGAGGAGGAGGAGGATGACGATGAGGCGGGGGAGGAGGAAAAGGAGGAGGTGGAGGAGGAGGAGAAGGAAGGAAGAGGATGAGGAAAAGGAAGAGGAATACGAGGAAAAAGGGGGAAACGGGAGGCGAATCAGGAGGAGGAGGAGGACGAGGAGGAGGAGGAGGCTGTGGAGGAGCAAGAGGTAGAGGAGGACGATAATATTCGGATCAGGAGGAGGAGGAGGAGGAGGAGCAGGAGCAGGAGCACGAGCAGGAGCACGAGCAGGAATATAAATGCGAGGAAAAGGAGGAAGCAGGAGGCGGAGGAGGAGGAGGAGGAGGAGGAGGAGAGGAGGAGGAGGAGGAGGGAGGAGGAGGAGGGAGGAGGAGGAGGAGGAGGAGGAGGAGGAGGAGGAGGAGGAGAGGAGGAGGAGGAGGAGGAGGAGGAGAGGGGGAGGAGGAGGAGGAGGAGGATGGAGGAGGAAAAGGAGGAAAAGGAGGAAAAGGAGGAAAAGGAGGAAACGGAGGAAGCGGGAGGCGGAGGAGGAGGAAGGGGAGGAGGACGAAGAGCAGGAGGATGGCGATCTGGGGGATGAGGGACAAGGGGATCAGGATCACAAGACGGAGGAGGCGGAGGAAGCGATTAATGTGGACCACGAAGACGTGGATGATGAAGGGGTGCCGTTCCTTATTTAGCGTTCCTTCTTGCAGTGGCCCGAGTGCAGCGGGGCCGCGCAGTGAATCCGCATTTTACTTGAGGGGTGCGCTCGAACCACATTAAATAGAGTATGAGTTGGCAAGTCTTCTCCGAGGAGCGTCGATAATCACCCCTGTCCTTGTCGTCGTCGCCGCCCGTCTGTCCCTGTTTCGGAGCACATCCTGTGTTATGTTTCTGGTGTGCGCCGCTGCGCCCCCCCTGGGAGGCCGCGAAGCGCGCGGGCGCGCTGCGCGAGGAGCGCGCGGCGCTGCTGGGGCGCCTGGGGGAGATAGAGGGCGAGCTCGCCGCGGAGCTCGCCCTCTATCGCGCCGAGCGGGC